>OX596380.1:34388780-34719451 GCA_951394425.1 Tipula unca | reverse complement strand
AAGTCTCAGATCCGTCCAAGGACAGTAGATTCCAAAGCCTTCATTGAGGTTAGAACGAGATCCATCAGAAAACAAGACTATGGACTCGTCTAATTTGTTAAGAAAAACCTACGAATTCCACAAATCTCTCGAAGGATAAGGCACCGAGAAAAGATTTGAGATATGGAATTCGGGTAGTAGTCTATCATTAACCATATCGATTTCTGGTACACATGAAGAGTAATTTTTATAAATTAGTCGATGTCCCACGATAGAACCGAAAACATTCAATGCCCCAATGCACCTCAGACGATAATGTGCAGAACAGACTGTGCCTAAAACAAAGGTACGTAACTGAGGCAAGGAAAGAATGGATTCCATAGCAAGAGTGGGGTGAGGACATAGCCCAAGTTATGGCTCTGCTAGCAAGATTTAGTAGACCATTAAGCTTGGCTACAGCAACATTCAGGTGAACCACTGGCCACCACACAATAGAAGCGTCCCGAAAGAAAGCATCCTAGGGCTGAAACTCCAGGATTTGCCAAAAGCTCTTATCCATTGCCAAAAATAGCAGTTGCTTTTTGAAGCTTGTAGTCCAGGTGATTCTTCCAGGAAAATTTACTATCCAGGACAACACCAAGGTGCTTGACGTGCCACATTTAGTGATCGTTCTCCCAAAAATGGAGGGAACAGATAGTTCAAGAGTATTCCTCTTCCTTGTAAAGACATATAAATCAGTTTTTGAAGTGTTGACGTCAAGACCCTCCTCAACATACCATGCCTCCACAATAGTTTAGGCATGCTGAGTTAGGTCGGATAAGACACTGAGATGTTTGCCTGAGACTGTCAAAACAAGATCTTCAGCGTAGCTCTGTGCAATGTAGCCAGATTGCTGCAGCTTTACAAGTAACTCGTCAATAACCAAAAAGCCACAGCAGAGGTGAGAGTACACCTCCCTGAGGATAGCCTTTGGTAGCCTTTACAGAAACTAACAATTCATAAGATAGTGATGTGATCAATACAAAAATTGGGACAGGCAGTAGTGATCGTAGCAAACGAAGTACTATCGAAAGCTAACGCAATATCCAGGAAAGTACCCACAAGAAACTCCTTATTATAAAGAGATTTTTCAATCCTGGTTACAAGTTCATGTAGGGCGGTTTCAGAGGACTTACCGACTCTGTAAGCATGTTGCATGTTACTGAGTGGGGAGGTGATTAGAAAATGATCTCTGATGAACCTACCGACAATTCTTTCCGCAGAGCTATAAGAGAAGTTGACTAATAGGCCGAAAGGACTTAGGATTCGTATAATCGAACTTATATCAGCTTACTGGAGAAAAACAACTCTACCTCTACTCCAAGAATTTGGAACAGTGCTAAAAGCAATACACGCTTGAAAAAGGTGGAGCAAATGATCCTGAATTAGAGGGAAGCCCTGCTGTAGTTCAGCAGGAAAAATACAATCAGGGCCGCCAGTCTTATAAGATGCAAAGGTAAATAGGCCCCATCGCAAGACATCACGATTGATCAGCTTGTGAGCCAAACTCCAATCGGGACTTGCAACAGACGTCCTAGTGAGCTCGGCTGCAGCATCATCCGAGTTGACGACATCACAACCAGGAAAATGAGCCGAAAGGAGCAGCTCACCTATTTCCTTGTTGGAAGAGGTAAGCTGTCCGTCCGGTAGACGAAGAGAATCAAGTTTACACGTACTGTTCTTAGCTAAAGGTTTATTGAGCTCAGCAACACCAGATATGCTGTTGATTTCCTCGCAGAAGTTCAACCACGAGGCTTTTTGAGCGGATCTTAAACTTCTTTTATATTGCTTTTGGGTTAACAAGAAGTTAACCCAATCAATCTATATAAAAATAAAAAATTTTGTTTCAAGGCCTCAAAGTTATACGAAGGATTTACATAAACGTTCACCTGAAATTTCTTTAAATTTATAGGCTCCCCTATAATTGTGCGAGGAATTTAATTAAAAATTTAACTTGTGCCTTTTTCAATATGTGAAAATTTACTTAAAACTTGAATTTAACTTTCTTGCGTTCAATGATGCTTCCTAGGCCGTGCTCGATTTCTGTAATAATTATTTTTACTGTGCTATGTGTAATAATTTTGACACTTTCAAAATAATTTTCATAAACGCACGTAAACATTGTTGGAATATTTTGAAAGAGTGTTCGACAGCTCTCACGAGACAGATGTGTATAGTCTACTCGAAATTTGTAAACGTTCCATTGTTTGTATTGAAGCTCCTGGATGGACTTCGACTACATCATCAACATGGAGATAAATTGTCGTCTTTGATGATAAATAGGTTTCCGACGCTTATATTTTCCCTTTCTTTGTGTCATTTTCAGGTATGCTCAGGCGTTGTTAAATATTCTCCATATATGTTGGTTGACCACTTGGACAGATTGACATCCATTAGGTCACTATCAGCCTGCGTCAAAGATCGACCCGTTAAAATGCGAGATGGTGTTAAATAATCCAAAGCAAGGTTGACATCTCATCTGTTGTTAATATGTGATCATCTGTTATCCTTCACAAATGAAATGTGATGCTTTTAACAATAGCCTCCCACAGTCCGCCAAAATGTGGTGCGCTTGGTGGAATGAATTTGTAAACAATTTGGTCTGTCAATAAAAAATATGAAAAAATGTTAAAATTTTGTGTAAAGGTGAAAAATTGGAGATCAGGTTCAAGCTCGATATTTGTACGGCATTCGTGACGAGGTAAACGAAGATTCGCATATATAACTTTGGTAGGATTTCTACCCTCTGTCTCTGGCATTATTATACTTTTTGGGTAATGTTTGTATGTGTAGAGAAAGTTAGTAAGAATAGAGGATAACGTCTCTTAACCAAGAGAAAGGAATCTGCGCACTTACAGACGCTGCGTATCTGATTCCGCCTCTGCTATGGTATGTGCAAAGGCTGAATGTTATTTGCGAAAGATTAAATATCGAACTTTATTCCTGTGTTAGGTCAAGAAGATGTATTGCTTCGGTATTGGTATGTTGCAGTAATACACTCAGAGAAAAAACTAATTTTATAATTAAATACAAAATTTTTAATTTAAAATTTATGCTATATCAGTGAGAATAGACAAAACATTTTAGAACTAAAACAGGTCTTTTTTTAAATTAAACCGAAACCTTTTAAACATGAATCTACATATTTAAAAAAAAATATTGTATTGGAAACACTTTAGTTTAAAATTGTATCACTTTCAAATTAAAACTCAGCATTTTAAATATTAATTATACAATTCATTTTTGTTAATTTTGTTTCGAAAATATTATTCAAAGCGGTAGAAATAGTTATTTTTTTTATAAATATTTAAGTCAACTTTTTAGAAAAAGTCATTTCAATTTTGAAACATAAATAATAAAAATGTTAAAGCAAAATATGGGGTTTCCCGAAATATGTGATTTTGTTATTATTTCCAAACTGTATTATTTCCAAACTGTATTTCATATTAAATTGTGAAAAATTTGTTTGTTACTGTATTGCAACAGATTTGAATTGAAATTTTGTGGATTTGAGTCATATGCGAACATATATAAATATATATTTTTTAATATAGGGTTTCCCTAAGTATATGTTGTTTATTCTTTTTGTCAAAATGCATGTGAAATCATGGTTTATGGTATTGCAACAGAATTGATTTAAAAGTTTCTCAACTTGGATTCATTTGCGAACGTTTTAAATTTTAAAACGTTTTTGCTGAGTCAATTTGATTATAAAACGTTTGTTTTCTGTCTAAAACAAATCATTTTAAATACAAAATATTCGATTATAAAATATACATCGTGTTGCATTTCCTAGCATGATGAAGATCATTTGATTTCAAATTCTCAGTGGTGAAGGATCATTTAAATATAAATTATTTTAACTATTTAGTGTCGTGAATATTATCAGGTATCAAGTGAAAATAATAAAACAATAATATAACGTAAATAATAAAACTTTTAGTTCAATTTGGTATTAAGAATAAAACGTGTTTGAAAAAGTTCAATGTTGTAAAACATTCCAAACTTGTATAAAAATAATTTTAAGGTTGGAGGTTTATAGTGAATAATATAGTGTACTAAGTCAGCTAATAACTAAGTTAGCTAATAAATTGTTATTATTATTGTATAATTGTTATTATGACGCTCGACCCATTAATTTGAATTATACGGAGCAATTAAATCATTTGGGTTGCGAGCTGAATTCAGGGAGAAATTATCTATTTGGAAGAAAAACACGGTAATTTATAATCAAGATACATTTTTCCATATAACCTATTATATTTTGTTTTATAGCTAGATATCGACTAAACTACAATCTCAAATAGTTCAAAGGCTGACGATTGGCTCATTAAGAATTCGGAAGTAGAAATAAATACGCCAACAACATCACGGTCAGCCAACAAAACTCCTCGGATTGCTCCACCATATTCTCAACTGGTAAACACTAATAAATTTAACACTAGTTATGCCTGTATTCCATTAGCTGTATTACTGATTTACTGAAGAGATGATAGAAAAAAAATCACATTAGAATGACAAAGATAACGAATTTATTTTTATAAAATTAATTCCTTATCTTTGTCTCTCTAATTTAATTTTATTCTTATCATTTTTTCAGTAAATCAGTAACTCAGTCCATAAAATACAAGCATTAAACTTCATAACAGCAAAATTATATTTATTATATGAATGAAAAATTTCCATTTTTCATACCTGTTTTGCTGTGCTCATACCACAATCACTAATTCTATATTTTGTTTTTTCTAACAAACCTTTTTAAAAACAAAATATATACGAATAACAACCAAATTATGCTCAAATAATGTGATAAGCACAATTAATTATTAATTTTCTAGAATATTTATTAAGTTTTTCTTTAATATTAGAATGTCGAGCTTCTTCTAAATGAAACATCTAAAGGAAGATCATTGGTAAATGTATTTATAATAAATCGGTCATTTACTAATTAAAAGCGGGACGATCTTATATCAATTCTCATTGAGGAAATAATTTGTAGTGATACATTTCTACGGCCGTAAGACTTTCCATCAATAGTTGATCAAATTTGTAAGATATTCCTCATTGAGAACCAAGCAAAGGTAAAATTATTTTAACACATGTATTATTGAGCGAATTAATAATTACTTTTTATTTAGGATTACTACTTTATCCTCCGAGATGGTAAATCAAACCCAAGGAAATTTTAAATTTTCTAATTCTATATTTTAAATATGTAAATGTGCGACACAAGCGACGAAAATTGTCGTGTTCTACAAGCACAGAGCCACAAATTGAGATTTATGAAACAATAGGGGAACGCATTGAAGTTATTTCTAGCCAGAAAAAAAAACATATAATTTAAGGAGAAAGGACCTTAAAACATTGTGAAATACTGAATTTCAAAAAGCATGACCGAAATTTGCGGATTCTCGAGCTTTTAAATTGGTTTGTATTTACTTGATTAATATCGTATTACACATCAGATCAGTATTATTTTATAACGCACGTCATATATGGCACATCAGTTCAGTATTATAGCCAATATATTATTTAAAATAACGATTAGCTGCAATCTTGAACTGAAGCGCTACATTATTATTTCACATGCATGTTAATATAAGAAACTCTTATTAGAATTTTTCTATTAACCAAAAATTCAATTTAAGATCCAGATCGATTTTAATATAATGTATCCGGAAAAATCCATGTGTGTGTGATTTTTTGTAAATTCCTTTTAATTATGGCTGATTATAGATGCGAACTTTTTATTAACAATACTTTTAAATTAATTTTTTTTTCAAAATTAATACAAAAAACAATTTAAAATCACCATCAATTACGTCGCTTTTACGTTATTTAGAAAATAAAACTCCCAAATAAATTAAGAATGTTTTTATGTTTTAAGTGCACGGACACTTTTCAAACCCCAAACTCTCTGAGGCAACATTTAAAAGATACCCATCAAATTAAAGGCAAAACAATTACAGTCCAATGTAAACAAAATGACTGTAATCAACTATTTAATAATTATTCCACTTTTTGTTGTCATTTAACAAGATTTCATAAATCAGTCCAAAATAATATCACAACTCAGAATTGTAGTTCAAAAGATATTGAGTTAACTCTAAGTGTCAATGAGCCAGAAACTGAAAGAAATATGACAGCCGATGTCAGTTCTTCAACAATTAATACCTCCCTTCTAGTAGAAAAGTTAAAGAAAAGGGCAGTGGGTTTGTCACTAAATTTATACGCTAAAAATATGATGCTTAGAAATGAAGTGATCGAAATTCAAAACATAATCACTGATTTACTTTCAGATATCTCAGTTACTATAAAATGTATAATGACTAATAATGATCAACAAAAAGTACATACAGACTTAGATTGTATTTTAGAATTTTGTAAAAATCCATTTCAAGAAATTCGGTCGGAGTACCGACTTATTAAGATACTGAAGGAAATGAATTTGTATGAAGATCCAAAATCGTATATCATTAAAAATATAGTAACTGAACAAGTAATTGAAGGAAATCCCACTCTGGCGGCCAAGCAATCTAATATTTATATAATGCCATTGCGATTTAAATTTAGAGCAATTTTTGAAATTCCAAATATTTTAAGCGAAACTATAAGCAATACAAAAGCATTTTTGACTCAAGCGAATTTTCAAAATTTTGCTAGTGCGGACATTTTTAAACTAAAAGTAAAGAGATTAAATCACGATATTGTTATACCGTACATTTTATATTTTGACGACTTCCAGATTAATAATCCACTTGGCACTCACACATTTTCTATTTGTGGATGCTACTTTAGTTTCCCAACAATGCCTCAGTATTTATTATCGAAATTAGAATTTATTTTTCATGGCGCATTCATTTCAACTAAACATTTAAAGAACTGTGGCAATGAAATTTCATTACATCACTTAGTGCAAGAATTGAAACACTTAGAACAAGGAATTAATATTACTGTACAAAATCAATTAATTAAGGTTCGGTTTGTATTGGGCCTTATAATCGGTGATAATTTAGGTGTAAATAGTATTCTAGGTTTTGTTCAATCTTTTACTTCCAAAAGATATTGCCGCATTTGCACTAGAACTCGGAGCGAAATGAAAGAAGACGCTTTAGAAATGTCTACGCACTTACGAAATAGGGAAAATTATGAAAATCATATTAAAGAAAATAATTTTCAGGAAACGGGAATAAAGACCAAATGCATATTCAATGAACTAGATAATTTTCACGTTACTGAAAATTTTTCTTTTGATATCATGCATGATATGTTAGAAGGTGTTTGTATCTATGATATTTCCCAAATTATCTTAGCCCTTATAAACGACAACATAGTGACATTAGATTTCATTAATAGCAAAAAAAAATTGTTTCAATATGGAGAAACTGAGGTTGGAAATATTTAACCTCCCTTAAATTTGAATAGACTTAAATCCTTCAATTTAAAAATGACTGCTAGTGAAACATTAACGTTTACTAGATTTTTGCCACTGATGATTGGAGAACTGATAAATCCAGAAAATGACCATTGGAAGTTGTTGACTATTTTAATAGAACTTATTGATGTTTTACTAAAACCAAATTATACTCCAGAAGAATTAGATAGTTTGCAAAAATTAATTGAAAAACATCATCTATTATATATTAGACTTTATGGGCCTTCCCTTAAACCTAAACATCATTTTTTGGTCCACTATCCTAGCGCAATTAAAAACTGTGGTCCATTAAAATATATTTGGGCAATGCGTTTGGAGGCAAAGCATAAAGAAGCAAAAGCTTATTTTAATAATATAACATCTAGAATAAATCCACCATACACAATGTCTATTAAGTCTGGTTTAAAGTTTGCAAATTTTTTATTAGTTCAGGAAAGTGGTTTTGAACCATTCTATAATTTGAATTCATTTGAAACTGTAGATTTAAGCAATAAACCCTTTTATTCTAAAATTTTAAATAATCAAAATTTAAACCTTAAATCAGTACAATTTTCAAATAATGTGAACTATAAAGGAACTGTATATAAGAGTAATTATTATTTGGCGAGATATTTAAATGTTTTTTTTGAATTATATAAAATTGAATGTATTGTTTACGAAAAACAAAATATTTTTATTTTGTGTTATCCAATTGAAATAATTAAATTTGATTATCATTTTCAATCATATGAAACTGGAAGAAAATATGACACTGTTCATATTAAAAATATTTCTTATTTTACGAGCCCTCCTTTACATTTATATCAAATAAATAATGGAAAGTCTTATGTGAAAAATAAATTTATATAGGTTTAAAATATGCAAAAAATGAATTTATTGTAATAGTAATTAGATCAATATGTATAAAGTAATATATAATACATACACATACAATTTTTGTTATATTATAAATAATACTTAAATGTAATTAATTAAGAGTTTTAAAAATTAAGTATTAATTAAATTAATTTGAATTTAAGCTTAATATGATAATATGGTTTTATACTAATAAATTTATAATTATGAGATAAATAAAATTTATTTTAACTATTATGTAACAATGACATAAAATACAATTTTTCAATCGGTAATGGAAGAAGAACAAGAGATATGAGGAAATAACTATGATGGGTTTGAACTTTCGGTAAGTATGAAAAGTATAACAACTTTATGTTTATTAATCTTTAATTACACATAATAATAAAATAAAATATATTTATTAGCACGTATGCAATTCCAAATTAGGCGCAAATTTTAATTATTATAGTAATTAAATCACAGATTTCAAAGGGATTAAATCTATCAAATTTAAATCAAGATCAAAATGCTTTTAAGTTGAAAATATACATTTTAAAAACCATTCTTCTGTAAATTTGAATTTAAAATGATAAGCTTTAAATCAGAAACAAAATGTTTTGTATTTAATAACATTAAAGTTAATATCAAAACCTGTTCGTTCTAAAAATAAAAATAAATCATTTTAATTTCATTAAATATATAATTAAATCTAAAATTTGAACATATTTAAATCAAAATCAAAACGCTTTAAAAATTAAAATAGTCATTTTTGAAATCATTCAGCTGTAATTTTTAAATTTAATATTATAAACTTTAAATCAAAAACAAAATGTTTTAAATGTATTATCTTAAAACTTAATATCGAAAGCTATTCGCCTTAGAAATGAAACTAAATCATTTTAATTTCATTACCTCTACACTTTAAATCATTCTGAACCATTATTGAAATGAAAATTAAGTTTTTAAATTAAAAACCTCAGCAATACATTTGTATATGTTAACCTATTAAAACAAAAAATTAAAGTCTTTAATTTAAAAACGATTTGCTTTTAAATCTGTTATTTCAATTTTTTTTTAAATATATGATTTTAAAATGATCATTTTCAAATTAAAATGTTTCGTTGTTGCTTGGAAAACATACATTAATTTTTTTAAAATGAAACGTATTTTTTTATTTTTAAGTTGTTTTTTCTCTGAGTGTATTCTTTCATGTTTGATGGTAAATTCCTGGATCATTTAATCAATCCATTTAACATTTAGGTCATCATGTAATTCCTCGTTGATCACAGATAGCAGTAAGCATTCGTTATTGCACGTAGAAATTTGTTTTAACAACCCGGAGTTGGATACCATACGTCCTAATTGGTTTAATATCGATTCGTAGATATAAGACGTTTACAGTAAAGGCTAAGCTTAGAATGTTTTCCTTTTCACGTTGTTTTATTTTAGTTTGTTCAGCTTTTTGTCTAATTTGGTGTTTCCTGGTAATCTTGAATTGAGATACAATCCGAGGTATTCAGCTGATTCAGCTTGTGGAGTTTGTACCCCGTTGAGAAATGATGATACCAATACGTATCATCAGTAAAAGTTCCGATGAAGATTGTTTCCGTTGTCGGTATATCGAAAGTGAAAAAAAGGAAATAGGAAAGGCCTCAGTGCGCTACCCTGAGGCACTCGTGCTGTAGCTGGGTAAAAGTTAGAGTAAGTATCTTCATGTCACTCTAAATTTTCGATTGGAGAGATACGACTCAAGCAGTTGGCAGAATCTGGTGGCACTAATTTACTTATCTTGTAGATAAGACTCTCATGCCATACTCTATCGAAAGCTTGTGATACATCTAGAAATACGGCAGGGCAATATTTCTTCTCTTCAAATGCCTATTCTATTCTTGCGGTCACGCGATGAACTTGATCAATGGACGAATGTTTATCCCTGAATCCAAACTGGAAATCAGGTATAATGATCATTGGTTTTACATGTTTCAAGAATCAGTTCTCAAACAACTTTGAGATAGTTGTTAACAAAGAGATCGGTCTGTGTGATGTCATTTGCTCACCGGGCTTGTTCGTTTTTTTAATCATGACTATTTGTGCAGCTTTGAAACACTCAAGCACATATGTAAGTCGGAAGCAAGCATTATATATATATATATATATATATATATATATATATATATATATATATATATATATATATATATATATATATGTATATTGTTGTACACCCCTGATAAGTAATAAATATATAAAAAATGTAGTAATAGACTAAATATAAATATAACACCCATTATAAATTAAAGTTAACACCTACTAAAAATATAAAATCACTGCCTATAAAATTCCACATTTAGGCTAAAATAATTATTTTAGAACAAATTTTAGAACTAGATTACCTAAATGTCATTTTTGAACAAGTAACATGAAAAACTGAAAATGCAAGAACGCGAATTATTAACCCAAATAAACTTACGCGAAATAAAATACTTACAGTGCAAAACTGAAAATAAATAGTTATTCAGGTCACTAAATTCAAAATGCACATTTAAGGAAATAAATTGTAAACCTAATTTTAAATTCAATTAACCCAAAAATGTTGTATAAATAATCCAAAATTTTAGTCAATAAGGCAGTTGAAGTTAATAAGGTAGTTGAAGTTAATAAACAGTTGAAGTAAATAATAAAAATAAGCCAATTCCAATTATATTACAAACGGATCAAATTAATAAATAAAATAGAAAAATAATTCAACTCAGTGTTCATTCAATCATCCAGCAGAGGTATCAACAGTATCAAGTAAGTATACCTCTACAAAATCACAATACCGTCATAGCCCCTACCAGTGGTAAGCGGGTATTGTTAAAAATCAACTACTAACATAAACGGCACCGATTTTGGTAAACATTGGCGGACGAACCTCGTACGGCAAAGCGAGGGGGGAAGACGGAAGAGTGTTTCAGCGCTCAAGCTTCCCTAGTTACGGTTGTCTACCAAAATCTTTCTCCAACACTAACAATAATATCGAAATCGATATTTCTCCAGACATTATACGATTCAGTACACCTAAAAATACTGAATTCGTATAAATATTGAACAGTTTATACTCCACAAATAATAAAATATTATAATATTGATACTTCCGTATCACACACTTATCTTACACTCACAACATCCCACATATATACAAATTGACAATACCAAACCCCCACGTATAAAAACCACCCATTTATACAATAATATGGTCAACCCAAGTTTTTCTCTGTAAAGTGCGTGTCTGATATTAAAGCTATATATGTCTATGTTGTTGATTCTTAGAAATACATCTAGTTCTTGGGCTCGCGCATTAAGCCCGTTAGCGTTCCACGCTATTATACGTTGGAACGTTACAGTAATTTACTTTTCACCTTTTTTTAGCATTTTGTTTGGTGGCTTGAAATTGTCTTCCAGTATTTCCACCCTGTTAGAGAGCTGGCTGAAATTTTGTTTCATTTTAGCCTGTAATTCGGTGACCATCTTTATTATATTACTAATGGTTGGCTCGTTGGGTACCGGTTTCTGCCTGATTTCTTGAACTTGATTGTTATTTAAGGTTTTGGTCACCTGGGCGTAGCAGACCCCTTCTCCAATAGAATCATATTGTTTGTTTGACTTTTGCTGTTTAGGCGCTGAACTTCTGATGTTTTTCTCGGTAGCTGAACATTTAGCTTCTTCTGATACACCTAGCATCCTGGCCGGATGATCTTTTTCTTCGCATAGCGCACAAGTTTATATAACATTTCGCAGCTTTTGACATTGTTTTGTTTGATGATTCTCTGCACATTTGACACATTTGGCTTGCCTATTACAGAAGTTCTTCGTGGTTCCTATAACTGTTGGCAATTTTTATACTGAGGTATACCTGTTACCTTGTTTGGTGGTTCAATAGACACCTTGCAATATAGCAGGTTCTTAACTCTTAACAATGGGAAGTGTCTAAAAATGTTCACATTATTAATTGTTGACCTTTTATATATGTTGACAATGTTGGTTACTTTATGACCATGGTCCTCGATTGCTGCTTTGACCTCTTCGTGTACGATACGTAAGCCTCAGTTACGACTCGATACCATCATTCACTTTTAAGCTGATAAGTATGATATCCCATATTATATATAGTGTACTTTCCTTGTCACTGCCAATACTTGGCTCTGAGTATATTGAAATCTCCAACATTGCTCACATTGATTCGTGGTGGTAAGGGTACCTTTTGGGGAACAGTTTGTGGATGTTTTGGTATTTCATTAGATCGATAGATGGCGTTTTGGAGAGTCTCCGATTTTTATTTACATTTACCTTATTTTGTCTGGGTTGAGCGGCTTCCTTCTCAAGGTCCACCTCATCCGTAAAATATTCTTTGATGAGATGTGGTACGCTCTTGCTTCTTACATTAGTAGACATAGAAGGTTTCATTTGGCTCTCTAGTTTGTCAATCCTGCTTTGTAAGTTTACCATAATATCTTGGTAATTAATACATTTTTTATTTATTTATTCTTTTAACCAACTACAATAGGATACAAAAATTTCTTAAATACTACGTACAATTCGGCTAAGAAGAAAGGTTAATCAATGTAAACTAATAACCTCGAAATTCCTAATTCCACCATGTGCTGGTATTCGATTAGTGCAGCTTTATGGCGAGGCAGCCTTCGAATCTAGCCTTCGTGGTCTTGAAACTGGTAAATATCCTTCAGTTACTATGTGATGTACAACGGAATGCTTAACTGGTAAATTATAATTTGGCTCGGCAATTAGGGCCGGATACTGTTGGAGTATCGTGTCATAGGCGTTGTCGATGATAAAATGGATTGGTGAAGGTTTGTCAGAGCAATCTATTGCGGAAAGGGTTGACAGTTGAGTCGCTGAATCAACTAGCCTTTTATATTTAACATCGACTAATAGGGCAAATTTACACAGAAAGTTGGCGCCAATTATTGGACGATTCACAGTAGCAATTAAAAAGGCGTCCATGAAAGTTTGTCTAAACCCGATATCAACCGGGAGCAATTTAGTTCCATAAGTTAAAATGGTTGAACCGTTTTCAGCCGAAAGTACTAAATCAGAGTTTTTATTATTGAAAAACTTTAGATTTATAAATTGTTTGACAGGGATTACTTATAAGTCAGCTCCAGTTTTATTAATTAAAATTTTATTAATTAAATTCAGATTATTCATACCATCGTAAAGGAATAATCTGCTCGTTCTCAGGGTGTTGTGATTCGATGAATTTATCCGTGAGTTAGCGAGTTTTTTGAATGAATATGGTTATTTGATTCACCGGCGGTCAGGGGGCCTGTAAAATTATAGGGCTTAATACACCTGTTCGCGCGAGTTCAAATTTGTGATGGTACCAACGTTTGTTACCATATCTCCTAGTATTTTGTAGAGAACCTGACCGAGTGTGCGGCTTTACTTTAGTAGTCTTGAAATTATTGCCGCATAAAGCTCGTTCAATTTTTACTTCTATAGGCGTGCTAATGCTCGACTGATTCGCGTTGTGTTGATGATGGTCGAAATGATTGAGACATATTTGATGATGTCGATTGTTTATTACGCTCTATCGCTGACATTGTATTGTGCGGGTTAATGTGCTCATGCATGTTGTCCGCAGTTTTGGCGAGAGCTTCTATACCGACCGTATCAGCAAGTGCGACCATCGCACTTCTAATTATTTCTGGGAGTTTCCTCAACCAGAGTGATCGCAGTACTGAGTCATTTAATCTGCTCTCAGCCAATGTTTTAATATGTCTCAAAATTTCAGTAGGCCGCAAATCTCCCAAATCTTGGCCACTCAATAACTGAGTGAGTTTCCGTTCTGCCGACAGGAGCCATACGACCTAAGAACGCCAGTTTATTGTTTAAATGGAAATTTTGATTAGGCGGATCGGCGAGTATATCTGATTTTTTAGTGCTCGCTTGAGCATAAAGTTTAATTTGGAGCTAGTAATGCCTTTTAAATTGAAAATTCTTTCGACCATGTTGAACCAGTCACACGGGCTTTCTAACCAAACCGGTTGTAACTTGATGCTCATGTCTGCCGGTTCATTTCCATTACCAATTTCCATTTTATCCAAATCGTCGGATAAATCGTCATTCGATTGATTAGGGTCTAATTTAGGTACCATTTTATATATTCTAATTTGGAAATTGGTAATTTGCTATTCTAAGGTTTTATTCCAGTATAAAAATTACTTGGCCAAGCGTTTTCCCTTATAGGTACTTACAGTACACCAATGTGGTGGTGGTAAAAAAAGAAAAATTCCAGAAAACAATGCGAGCAAAAAATCTATACGAATAGTTATCGTTAACCACAATGATTTTGAACGATAACACTCAAACTTGCGGAATCCAATAAAAATCAATCAAATTTGAAATGGGCAGAAATTTAAAATTGGTTTTGATTTAATACGCTAATGTTTGAGTAAATGCAGCGGGCTGGAATCACCGTCGTTGGTGGTTTTGATAAAACCGTTATTTTTAAAATATTAAATTATTCTTTTATATTCACAACGATGGTGATGGTGGGAGGAGCGCAACGAGAAACGACCAATGTGTGTAAAATTTTTTGGATGGGTGCGCAAAGTGGTGGTGAAGAATATATATAAAATATTAAACAAATTGCAAAGTTTACCATTCTCTCACCATTATAGGTCGCAGTTATGTGTCGGAACAAACCTATCTTTTCAAACAAGTCGGTCTGATTTCTACCAGCTCTAGCATCAAAGCCCCCAATTACCATTCTAACATCATGTTCGGGTATAGATCCGATCAGATCGTCCAAGTCATTGTAAAATGAGTCTTTATCTTGGGGCTAGCTGACTTCTGTGGGCGCATGTACATAAATTATCGACAGGTTGGCTAAATTCATGCCCAAGCAAAGCTTACACAATCGGAAGAAAGGAGAAATCCAGCTCCAAGATTTCCGAGGTCATCTCCACTGTAGAGCAACGTATAGCCCTGGGACACATGGTCTCTACTATTAGGCCAGCAAGTTTCTTGAAGAGCAACGAGTTCCTGCCGAACGCTCCTGGCTTTCTAAATGATTGCACGTTCCACGTGCCGATCCTAAATCTCGTATCCGGGTACTTGAGCCGGGGTCCGGTGTTTTTTTGGCGGTATCCATTTTTCATTTTGTTGACTTTATAAACAATTCCATTTTTTTTTGAAGGATGCCCGGGGCGTCAGCCCAGCGATCCAACACACACACACACAATTAATTACAATTTATCTATTAATTAATAATTTATTTAATTTATTATTTTATAAATTAATTTAATTTGTATATAAGTAAGTCTAATTGCACCTCATATTGCTGGCATTTTATACTTTGTTCATTATTTTGGTGAGGTAGGAGGCTTATACTTCTATCTGCTTTAGTAGCTAAGCTTTCAACTACAAAAGCATAGCGGTCGCTGGATGTCGACGACTTGAAACCCGCTGGTGTGGTATTTGGTAATATGTTCCTCGACAGAGATACAAATAAATACGCACATATAGTGTACATTGCTCTATTCAATTCCTATATACTCGTATACGGAAAATTTTCCAGTCTGCGAAAACAATTTTAAACACAACAACAACATGAATATTTCAATAACTCAAAATGTCTGCTCTATGTATGTTTGCTAACGTGTATATACAATACCACATCTTCATAGGGCGGTATTTGACAATTATTCCCGCATTTGCAAGTAAAAATGAATTCCATATACCATATAATACAAAATAATGAAGGGTTGACTTGTCACTCAAGTACATGCACAAAGAATAACAAAAACAAAACGAAAAAGAAATGTTTCAAACATCCTCGTATAGTAATTGAAATGCATATTTTTGTCGCATATATATGTATATGTATTATGTTCAATGGCTGTTGTCAGGATCGTTATAACAAGAAAATTAACACAACAGTGAATTTTAATAATATAAATTGTTTGGCTCATATAAAAAATAAAATTGACGAATGGTTTATGTATAAATATAAAAATAATAAACATCATCTTCAACGCACAAGGGGAGTTGACAAAAGTTTCCATTCACCCATAATACTCGTACGAGTATATACATATACTACACACAAAAGAAAATGAATAAATGCAGAGTCCCTTTTGTTTCTTATTAACAGCAAAATATTTTAAAATCGCAAAGTGAAATTATGTTGTAGAATCCATTTAACTGCGAAACACGAATCCATATATCCATATCGCTGTATATAGTATGTAATACTTGACATTATCATAATTAAAAAGTTTTGCTGAACCCTTTACAAAAATGTGTTTGTCGTCGTCAATTCGTCATATTATATACACTAATGAAAATGTATGTACAAGATATACATAATATAGATGAAGTCGTCATCTCAAGTGTTTATTATTTTTTTTGATATAGTATGTATATGGTATTGGCATGAGTGTGATAGATGAGAGGTTACGTTATTATGATGATGAATTTGTATAGAATTTTTTTTTCTTTTTTTGTGTTTTCAAGATGGTTTCATGGATTATGAAAATGTCTACTTTATTATTACAGTTTTAAGTTCACTTCACATTTTGATTTATACTCTTTTGATATTGTGTACAGTATTATTCACTAACTATATATCTGAAGAGGATTGTATACCAAAATGCTTATGTATTGCCGTGTCTTTTTCGCTGTATTAATGTCGCGGGAAGATTAAAAATTGTTTGTACTATCAAAAGTTATCAATTATATTAGTCAGTTTAATTGTCAAAAAAAAAAAAAAAATATAATTCTCGACACCAAATTTTAGTCGAACTTGCCAAGCACTCATATAGTAAAACACACGAAAAATTGTCTTACACTAATGCAAGATAATTTTTCGTGTGTTTTACTATGACAAATGCATCACAAGGTCGACTAAAATTTGATATAGATTTTTTAATTTTTTTTAGATTTTATTTAAATAATAATATTAAATAAACGATAATCGAAGCGCAAGGGAAAGCTTGTCAGCCTAGATTATTTACGTAGCAGAGGTTTTGTATTAAATAATTTGGGCTATGCGGAGTATGTTCTATTTAATCTATCTTATCTATTATAGAATTGCAATTTATTTATGTTTGAGGAAATCCGAGCATTGTGACGTTTGGATCGGGGGGTACCGGGTTCTAATCTCAACAGAGAAAGAATGCAAAACAGATTTCCATCTTCTGATTCGATCGGTGATTAAATTGAAATAACGAACTCAAATTTGTAAAAATTGTACGCTAATTGTTGAGAGAAGTAGTTCCTGTGGCAAATATATCTATTTTTTAATAAAATTAAAATTGCCAATAATTATAGCTTGGTTTGGAATATAATAATTCTGTGATCAATAGGTAAAACAGCCTATCTCAACTTAAGTCATTTTTGATATTTTTACAAAAAATTAATCTTTAAAAAATAAGCTATTTTTCAAGCATGTGAAGTTACCCCAGTTTTTCATCCCAGAAAAAACAAAAGTGTACATCAGGCAATACTTCTCTGTCCCATCCCAGTTTTTTTCTGAAACAAAATAAAAGTATGAAATTTTTCATAAATGTGTTAATGAAATAATGAAATATCCCAGCCCAGCTTTTGATAATATAAGTAAATAAATATTTGTATTATATATAATATAAATAAATTAGCTAGGAATATTATTATTAACTCCTAAGAACTTCCAAGGCCGGGAATAATTCTTTATGTTGTGAGTTGGCCATAGTAAGAGCAAGCTCTGGTAGAATTCCCGTAACACCAACCGTATGGTGCAATTTGCACAATCGACCAACCTTCTTATGGCCCAACATAATTTAATATGAAAGCAATTCTAACTCCTAAGAACTTCTAAGGTCTTTATGTTTAGAGTTGGCTATAGTAAGGGCAAGCTCTGGTAAAATTCCCAACACTAGCCGTATGGTGCAATTTACACAATCAGAAAACCATCATATGGCCCCATATAATTTAAATTGAAAAAATTCTCCTAAGAACTTCTTACTCCTAAGAACTTCCTAAGAAATTCCCAACACCAGCCGTAAGGTGCAATTTGCACCATCGGCCAACGTCCCTATGGCCCAATATAATTTAATATAAAAATTTTTTAACTCCTAAGAACTTCCGAGGCAGGGAATAATTCTTTATGTTTTGATATATTAAAGGCAAGCTCTAGTAAAATTCTCAACACTAGCCGCATGGTGCAATTTGCACAATCGGCCAACCTTCTTATGGTCCAATATAATTTAAAATGAAAAAAATTCTAACTCCTAAGAATTTCGGAGGCCGCGAACAATTTTTTATGTTTTGAGTTGGCCATAGTAAGGGCAAGCTCTGGTGAAATACCCAACACTAACCGTATGGTGAAATTTGCAAAATCAGCCAACCTTCCTATGGCCCAGTATAATTTAATATGAAAAAAATTCTAACTCGTAAGAACTTTCGAGGGCGGGAATAATTCTTTATGTTTTGAGTTGGCCATAGTAAGGGAAAGCTCTGGTAAAATTCTCAACACCTGCCGTATGGTGAAAATTGCACAATCGCCCAACCTTCATATGGTCCAATATAATTTAGTATGAAAAAAATTCTAACTCCTAAGAACTTCCGAGGCCGCGAACAATTCCTTATGTTTTGAGTTGGCCATAGGAAGGGCAAGCTCTGGTAGAATTCCCAATTCCAAATTATTAACTGTGTGCAAACAACTTATTTCTGTATGGTACATAAATTCAAAAGATAAACAACTTATATTGGTATTGTAAACAGTATATATTTCTTAAACATAATGAGTCCATGTTCCAGTAAGCAAACAATATGGAAATGGGCTTGAAATCAAAATTATGCTCTACAGTATCTCGTTGGTTTTCGACCAACCGTTTTACATGAAGTTACCTGCGTGGTCACAAATTGGTAATATCGATGAATTTAAAATTTTAGATTCTGAAGTCACCTCAAAACCCTGTAATGAAAATGACATCCTAGAGGATGGTGTTGTGATTGATGATAGTGTCGCTGGCCCAAATTATGTTCCAACCGATCAAGAAAATTATAGTGCTACGTCGGCTGGATCTAGCTTAAGTGTGATTATAATTGCAAACCAATTGAAACGAAATTTGTCTGAAGAATATGATAAAATATGTGATATACCACACAAGATTACGAAACGTGAAATCACCAAAAAGCGTAATTTAGGGCAAGAGTATTTAACTCATAAAGAGAAATTTGTTAGGGTGCGAAATGTTGGACGTTAGCGGTAAGCTGAAATGTTCCACCAAGATAACGCCACAGAACCAAACATCAATATTTACAGATTATTGGGGCCCAGCTAGTTACAACATACGTCAATCATAAGTGGCCAGGGAAACCTGGTTTTCTCATACAATTACTTTGTAAAAGTAGAAACTAATTGTATGCGTGTTTGTCAGAAGTGCTTTTTACGTATATTTGATCAAATGCATGGATTTATTAAGACAGTAATACAGAGAAAAATTGATTCGGCAGGCATAGTATTACCAAGAGATAAACGTGGACGCCACGCTCCTGCAAATACAATTTCTCAGGTAAAGTATGACGAGGTGTTGAACCACATAAACAGTTTTCCGCATTACGAGTGTCACTACACTCGACGTCATTTACAACAAAAATATCTGCAAAGCGACCTGAGCATATCCATATTGTACAAACTGTATTGGGAGAAAAGACAAAGCATTTAGAACATGCAGATGGCGAATATGAGACCATCAGATCAATTAAAACATAGACATATGACTTACAGCAGTGTTTACCTGCACCGCTGTTATGCACATCAATTAGTTTCTACAAGCGTCAACTGTGGGACCCAGAATGTTGAAATGCTCATTCATCTCATTTAGAGACAAATGGCAACCCAACGCCACTCTTGATGTCACAGAAACTGATTCCAACGTCTTGATTCCCGCCTGACTGCCCACATAAATTGCGATATCAATCGAGGATACCACATTATGTCTTAACCAAGTCAAGACTCAATCGCTAGCACCTCAGTAATCGCTGCAGAAATCAGGGAGGCGAACTGATATATCTACTTCCAATTTATCACAGAAGACTCCAGCTCCTACTTTACCGTGTAGCTTGGAGCTATCCGTAAGGAACTGTAATGCTTCTGTTTCCGATAGCGACCAGCTTTTCCAAGATCCTCTTGAAGGGCAAGTGATTCGGAACCCTTTTTCGAAGCATAATGTTGGTGTAACATAGTCTAGATTCGCCAGTTCCTTTCTTAGCGTTCTAATTATCGTCGAGTGTCCTATCTGAAGACATTTCCTCTGAGATATGGCTGATAGTCTGGTGGCCGTATTCACCTCCATCTGCTTACCATAAATATTGACAGGGAGAAGGGAAACATAATATCTAAGGCGCGTGTTGGTGTTGTACTCAGCACCCCGCTTATACGCAATTAGGCCGTTCTATGCATCTTCTCGATCCCCTTGCTGTAGGTTACTTTTTCAAGAGCTGGACACCACTCGCTCACCCCGTGTTAATATAAGTATAGTGTAGCAGCTCCGACTTCAGGCCCCAAAGATCACCTTGACCTCTGTCCACCTCCTAGGAATACAGACCAATTTTAAACACCCTTTGAAGATTACTTCAGGACCGGCCAATTTATGGAGGATTGAAAGTTTCAAGTGCCCTTGGGATCTGTTTTTTCGTTACGATATGTTATATGCGCAGTGAATTTTTTTTTGGTTGTTGTGGAGGGGAGATTCTTTATAAGACTTCACATGTGTATCTAATCCATAAACATGTAAGAGTGTCGGATTCTTACCGACTAAACCCGAACCCCCAAATTCTTATGCCTATAGTGGTCTCGTGGAACTACTAGTATTACTTCGCGAGAACAGGCTCAGCCTTAGCTACCTGCCATCTAACTTTGTTGTCTTTTTCAATTTTTTTCTAGGCTTCTCAGTTTCTTAATAATCCTTGCACTCATTTTACACACGGTCTCCCAAAGTTCTTCGGACTGCAGCATACAATCAACAACTGTTAATTGGTGATAAGTCATTTCCCACAGACCTATATAGTTCCAATCTTTCTTCCTCAAAGCGCGGGCACTCATAAAATACATGCTCTTCGTTCTCGAGTTTTCTTTCGCACATTGGGCAATAAGGGGAATCATCTTGCTTAAACTTATGTAAATAAGCGCGAACACCGTCAGAAACTGGCATAATTAGAAGTCAATCTCTCCATGTTACCTATCTAGCCATTTAACTACCGAAGGGACTAAACGCGGTGTACACCGACATTTTCCCGAGCTGTCCCAACGCTGCTGCCAGATGTTGACGGTCTCTGTACGAGCCACAACACGATTTCCTCTCTTATCCCCATTTGCACTGCGATAATAAATTCTTTCACGCTTCTTAGCCAATAAGTCAATAGGAGGCATACCAGCCAATAGACACACGGATTCATCTGATACCGTTCGAAATGCACTAACCACCCTCAAAGCGCTTAACAGATGCCACCGGTTGTTTGTAAGTACTTCTCTCAATAGTACTGGCCCAGATTGGTGCTCCATACATCGACATAGATGTCACCACTCTACTCAGTAACAGTTTGCGGGCGCCCCTTGCATTTGGCATAATTCGAAATAACGCCTCGTTCACTTTTCCAGCTTTTTCCCCAACGGTATCCAAATGCGATTTAAAGGACATTCTAGCATCAATTATCACTCCCAGATAATTAATAGGATGTTTTGACTGAATCAGTTGACCACCAACTTCCACCGTCATGAATTACAACCTTTTCCTACTGGTGTTTAGCACTGCTTTTGTTTTGTGCTCCGCCAACTGGAAACCCACTGATGATAACCTTTCCTGAATTCCTCTTATACTCCAATTGCAGATTTCTTCCACCTCTTCTTTGTACTTTGCAACAACTACAATCGCAATATCATCGGCAAAACTAACCACCATTGCTTCTTCTGGTATCGGCAGACTAAAAATGTTATCGTACATGGCATTTTACAATGTGGGAGCCAGCACATAGCCCTGTGGTATACACCTCCAGAAATATGATAGTATTTAGTATCTTCATCGGTTTCATACTTCAAAACTCGTTTCCTAAAATAATTAGCCATCATTTTAAGTAAATACAGAGGGACCTCTTTATTGATTAGCACGTTTAATACGCAATCCCAAATTGGTAGAGCGAGTTTTACGGAACCCATATTGGTTCTCCGCCAAGTCCCCTTTGTTTTTAATGGCCTCCTGTAGTCTCTCACATATGATTCACTCAAATAATTTACCTGCAGTATAGCCTTCTTCGCTTTCGGCAATAGTACCAACCGCTGTAATTTCCATTGAATACACCTTCACTCCAACTGCTGTAATTTCCATTGCTCTTGCAATACTTCATCCTTTTACATGCGCTTTGAATGTGTTTCTCGATGAGTACTATGTAGTCTCTGTCGAGTCGTCAAAGGTTCCTGTAATGTGGGTTTCGATGAGAAGTTTCAAAGATTCCTCACTAGAAGCAGTCCAAGATCGGTCAGATTTACTTAGATAACTGGGATTGGTTGAATTAGTAGACAGTATCTTTCTAAGACGAGAGGTCTCGGAGACTTCTTTTATTTTATCACAGAAGAGTCTCCATGACCTCCTTTGTGCTTCCTTACTTCTTTTTTGAATAATTGTAAGTCCTCCTTATAGGACTCCCAATCTTGAGTCTCTCTCGTACTTTTGGCTCTATTTAAGGCTTTCCTACATGCCTTTCGGTAGATTCCCAGTTCCTTGGACCACTATGTTAGTTTTTGCTTGCTCCTGCGGGCTTATTTATACTAGCGATAGTGTCCACTATGCAATTCAGTTCCTCCATTGTCGCTGACGGCTCAGGGGCCCCTGCGTTAATAAATCTTTTAGCATTTCCCTATACCTGCTCCAGTATGTCTTTCTAGGATTCCTAAAACTTTTCCGGGTAGCAGGGGAAACGTTAAGGCTGAATGTTACATATCGATGGTCAGAGAAGGAATGTTCTCCCGCCACTCTCCTTGACCATAGGATAAATATTCTTTAAGGCGAAGGTTACGTCTATTTTAAATATTTAAAAACATCAATCTTTTTAGTTTTACCCCATAATCAAATTACTAACCAAATTGGTTCGATAGTTTATAAGTTCCAGCTGATCTCAAATCACTGAACTATAGTATTCAAGTTAGTATCGAACGGTGAGTTTTAGGCAACCTTATTATTAATTGATGTCTCTGACCTTATAGACTAATAGACCTAGATGAGAGTTGAACAAAATGCTATGGCTATCATTTGAGGGTGGTCGTATTCAAAAGTATAGTTTGCAAATATTAATTTAATATTCTCGAACGCACATGTCTACAGTTATTTCTACATAAATAGTAGTGCCCGCTTACATATTTTGCATAACAGAACAATGCGATATCATTCACATCCCCATATCACTCGCAGATTATTGAAATTGATATGATTAGGAAATTGTTTAGAAACCGACATCTGTTAACATGGCATTGGAATGTAAAGTGGACCCTTAAATTTAATATACGATTATTATGTCCAATGAGCACACAAGCAATTAATGTCTTTACTCGTTTACAATTCATTAAATTGGGCTTATTTCTATCATACTTATGTGTATACAGACGATAAAACGATCAAATATCACAAATAAAATATTCCGAACGGAGTGTAGGTATACAATTTGCCATTATTGCCGGCATACAAGACAAAATATACTCAAAACAATAGAGGTCGGGGTCCGCAACCAAAAAAAATAATTTACAATGGTCATGTGAAATTGATATATATGTGCTTATGTGTATGGTTTAGATTAAAAACAACAGATTTTTTATGTTCCATAAAAATGTCAAAGTGATTAGTATGATTTAGTGCGATTGTTGGTGTTCTGTTCTTTATTTGACCCACCCTGCATCCCGCGCCTATCATTTCTGTGCGATCTTTGTAGTTTTTTTGTTTTTTGTTTTTTTGGTTGAATAAATTTTCGAATCTACAAAATCGGGTTATGTACTTCGATTTTGATTTTTTGGTTACCTATGCGTACGAGTGTACACCAACAATTTGATCGTCTGTGTTTGTACGAAAAATATCGTAAGGCATGTATGTAACCTTTGTACAATAATTCTAACCATTGGATAATGTTGATCAAGTTGAATTGAAAATTATAGATAACAAAACAAAATATGTTACAGTTATGTTATTATTTGTTTAAGAAATCTTATGCAGCGCATCCATGTAAATAATAATAATAAGAAGAAGAAGAAAATGAAATGTGGAAAAGGCATAGCAACAATGCAATACAATTATAAAAAGTATATAGAATTGTATCATTTCGCTTGATGAAGCAAAAAATATGATATTTACAAGGAAAATATATTGAATGCTTCAATCAATCATAACAACGACCGATGCTGATACACGTAGTTACGTGTTTTTATCTTTGATTTTTTGTTATTATTTTCCGGGAAGAAATAAAAACCAAAAACATCCAGAAGATTATTTCATGTACGTACATACTTATATAGGCTACCGAACTCATAACAAGGGTGGTGTAATTAATGTGTAAACATTTTTTTTTGTACATAAAAAAATCATATAAGAAGGTCGACATAATAAATACTTGCGTGTACTGGTTTAATAGTTCAGGTTCAGCTGGAAATAAAATGTATAATGTTTAAATTTATAGACTTGACGTGGCTATAAAAATTATATATAAAGGTGTCGTTTGGCCAATTTGTCTTGAAATCGTGAATGTGTATGGATTCAAAACATGAGATTCCCCGATACACTATTTACTTCCGGTGGTATATTGTTTTGTGAAAACCTCGAATACAATTCGACAATATAGGCGGGTGCATCTTTGCAAGATCGTCTCCTTGATTTTATCATTAATTTTAAATTTAATTTATTGGTAGTCTCGCTCTTATCCGTTGCCTAATCCCATTTTTTTTGTATGCTGTGCATCTTTTCAAACGCACCAAGCATATTGATGTTTACGCTATTTCTGCATCACAGAGAATCTACATTTGATAATCGTTTGTTCTTTGGTCAATGCCATGTTTGAAAAACCACATTTGAAAAATCAAAAAAATTTGGTTACCTTCGGTTCACACGAAACAAGGTCTGTAATGGGGATAGCAAAACAATTGATGGCGAGTGGTGACTGTGTGGTATTTAGTAAATGTAGAAGCATTAAGGTGTTATTTGCTTCGTTTTTACTAGAACTTATTATTATAATAAGCAGTTTTTAAAGGCCATTACTGGCCCCTTATACTCGCCTCCATTTGGCTTCAACGGTTTCGATTCTGAGCATGGTCTTCATACTGTCTTAGACAATCTGAAGAAGCCAAGTAGTTCTCTATATCGTGGAGTCATCGTCGCCTGCAACAACCTCTGCGCCTACCATATGGTGGCTCTCCTTTCAGAGATCGCTGCCCAACTCGTTCCGGATCAGCACGCAGAATGTGACCGAGCCAGCGTTCTCGCTACGATCTTATTTCATGTACAATATAGGAGATCTTCATCTGATCTCTGATCACGATATTGTACAGAGGCATCCATACATAACAACGGGCCTGATCAACGCTTTGTAAAGGAGACGCTTCAGCTTAGCGGCACTTGATAGGTGTTTCGATTTTAGCAGATTTTAGATACAAAGCACAACTGCCAGCTGCCAGCCGCATTTTAATATCCTCATCCACACTGTTATTGTGAGTGATAAGAGAACCCAAATATTTGAACCTCCTCACACGTGTGGTGGCCACTACTAAAATCTGGTGTTCCATTGTCCCTAAAACCAGAGATCAGGTATTTCGTTTTAGACTCATTGATCTGAAATCCAACTGAAGCTGAAAACTCTACAAGCGGATCAAGTATTTCCTTCCCTCCGTTGCTATTCAGTCCAATCAATGCACTTATTAATCCGCATTTTAAATGATTGTACACAACTGAGAAGTGTGTCTGGTTGCATTTCAGCACTCGCATTTCTGATTCGCTCAATCATGATCTCACGTGTTGTTGGTTTTTGTATGTAAACTTTGTTTTTGAGGTAGCCCCACAAAAAAAAATCTGGCGCAG
The DNA here is from genome assembly GCA_951394425.1 of Tipula unca. Lineage (NCBI taxonomy): Eukaryota > Metazoa > Arthropoda > Insecta > Diptera > Tipulidae > Tipula > Tipula unca. The sequence continues at coordinate 34,693,066 of OX596380.1, read as the reverse complement.
TAAGATCTGGTGATCTGGCGGGCCAATTTATCGGACCAGCTCTACCGATCCAGCGACCATTGAAATCACGATCAAGTAATTCACGTGCCATCAACGAATAGTGTGCAGGACAACCATCATGTTGAAACCACATGTTCCGTCTCACTTCTAAGCTCAAATTTTCAAGTAATATTGGCAGTTCATTTTCCAAAATGTTTCGGTACATTTGACCATTCAAGTTGCCTTCAATAATGTGGGGGCCTACGAGTTTGTTGCCAATTATTCCACACCACACGTTAACAGTCCAATGACGCTGATGTTCAACTTGACGAAGCCAGTGCGGATTTGTAACACTCCGCAATAATGCATGTTGTGTCGATTAACCGTTCCATGGTTTGTAAAAGACGATTCGTCGGAGAACATTACGCAGCGAAAAAAATTGGGGTTTTGTTGTATTTGTTCACGTGCCCATAGACAAAAAGTTACCCGATTTTGGAAATCAACGCCATGAAGATCTTGGTGTAAAGACACATGATATGGATGACACTTGTGCCGTTTTAAAATTCTCCAAACACTGGTGAGGGGCAATCTGGAATCGCGAACTATTTCTCGTGTACTAATATGATGATTATGTGCCACTGCTGCCAATACAGCAATTTCATTATTTTCTCCAGTGACTGTTGCTCTACGGGTCCTCTTTTTCGGTTGAACATTTCCATCAGTAATAAATTGTTTGAAATACGGCCAAACGAAGCACGTGAACGAATCCTATCCGGAGAACGTTGAGCGTAAATAGCAACAGCATTTTCAAGATTTCTGCCAACTTCTCCATAAACCAGAACCATTTCAATTTTCTCTGGCACAGTTAAACGCTCCATTCTAAAGTATTTTGTCGTTTATTTTGCAATTACGAAATACATGAAGATAAGAAATAACACAAACGTTAAATGTGATTTACAAAACTGAATAAATTGTTTTGATGACGAATTTCGAGTATTTCCAATGAAAACGTGATGTTTTTTATTTCAAACGTATTGCAGAATCGAATGCGTGTGTTCTAAGAAGCAGAAATTGAAAAAATTGAATTTCGTCGATTACAACGCCATCTATCATGAGCCGAACAAAATATTTCATTCAAATCATACGTACTTTTAGTCGTAGAATCCGTATCTGCAATAAAAAATATGGCTTCCTATCTTAGTTTAAAAATTACCCCCGCCCCACCTACAAAGCGGGGGTGGGGGACTATTTTTTTTGCACTAATGTATTTCCCCCGCGGTATGATTAAATTTTGATTATGGACATTTTTTCCGTAGAGTGGCTATTTTTCGAGATATTTGATCGTCTCAGTTTAAAAGAAACACCCGGTATAACGCTATATATCGTTGTTTTGGGTCAATTTAATTAATTTGTAATGGTTTATCCATGACACTGAAGTAGGTTCATGGTTTTAAATTTCGCTCTCTTTGAAAATAGATTTAAATGCATTGACGGACATTCTATAAAACTATCACCAATAACGCATTGTTCCTAAAGAAATTTGGTCACCATTTAGTTTAGAAGTAATTGACAAAATCATTCTAGGAATTGTCTACATTATCGACGTTGTCTACGTTGTTGACGTTATTTACGGGTTGTTGACACGTCAATGTAGAAAATAATAGATGACGCGTAAACGCCCATCCCTCACTTCAAAGCTGTCATATTTCTAAAACATATCAAACTATACTTAATCGTTTGCTGCGCTCAAAAAATTCGAATCGAAAAGAAAATTTCAAGCACAGAGATTTGATTTGAATATGCGCGACTTTTAAATTACTACTTAAAATATTTTGAATTCCAAACGACTAAACTTTAAGAACTTTGCATAGTATGAAATATTGATAATCGGTATTTGACTTTTTAAAAAATAACTGAATTCTCAAATTATGATAACTCCATTAAGAATTGATTAAGTTGTCTAATTAGAAGTTTAGAAACGTTTTTTTTTAAACTAAATGTCCGTTATATACAGTAATTTATTTTAATATGTCAAAACATTTATCGAGTTTAAAATTCTGAAATATGCAAATCATTCCTAAAGATACCAAATCCTAAATTTATAAAAAAAATTCAAAATTTGAAATTCTAAAATTCCAAAGCTTTAAAATATTCAAGTCTGTTAAAATATGATTAGCTAAAACACGTAATCAAACACGTTAATACAATTTGTTCGACATTTTGAAAATGTATGAGTATGTCAGAGCAACGTAGTTTAGTTTTGAAACGAAAATTTTTTATGTTGGAATTTGGATTTTGAAAATTTGCAAAATTTAGGAAAATTCTAAAATTTTAATTGATCAGAATTTGAAACTTTTGTTATTTTTGAAGTGTCAAATATCGAATTTAAGCCTTTTCAAATATTAAATCAAATTTTAATAATCTTAAATATTTTAAAATTTTTGAATTTTAAACTTACATATTTTAAATGTTTTAAAAATTATATTTCAGATCAATCAACTATTTTTAACGAGCATTTTATTTTTGAACCAAATTTTTCAAAGCATCAGTTTAAATTTGTAACATTTAAGATTTTAATTAGAGTTTATAATTCCAATCAATTTTTAATAGAGTTATCAAAATTTGAGAACTTAGTTATTTTTAAAATGTTAAATATCGAGCTTGGATATTCGAATTTTCCAAAATTATGAAAATGGCAAATTTTCAAAAAGTTTATCATAGTTTGGTATTCAAATTTTGAAATAGTTATCCTAATGTTGAATTCGAATACAGGCAAATCAAATTTTCATGCTTAAATTGCTGTGTTTCCGATTCGGAATATTATCGACAGCAGCAAACGATAGAAATGGTTTGATTTTTAAAAATTCTTAAGCTTTGAAGTTAGTTTATAGTCATATGCTGAATTTTGAGCGGAGAAACGTTTTAATAATATTTGTTGTGCGATGATTGCGAGAATACACAGTGTTCAATATTCTGAATTTCAAATTTCAAACTAAATTTTAAAAATTTGAGTATTTTAAAAATTTGAATTTAACAATTTTAAATTTTAAATTTTTATTTATGAATTTTGAATTTGATTTCGAGCTTTTAAAATTTTGACGAATTCACAGATTAAAATTTCAGAGCAACTGATTGGTTGGTTCATTTTAATGTAGTAACCAAACTTTCTATAAGTAAGAATTTGAATTTTTAAAATTTTTTTGCATTTAAATATTTAAGAATTATGAAACTTTTATGAAGTTTATCGGAATTGGAATTTGAAAAATTTTTAATCGTAATTCACACCGTCGTCCACAGTCATATCTTTTGCTACAAGTAAAGTCTAATTTTGAAACAAATCTATAGGATGACTATGTCACCTGCTCAAAAGTTTGAGGGCGTCCACATGCTCTGAATAATATGAATTTGAACAATATTTGAAACTGTATAGAGATTAGAGAGTTTGAATGTCGCGAAAACGTCCATCGTATAATGAAATTGAACTTCTGTCACAAATCCGTTCACTTATTCTCACTCACCTCAGTAAAATATATAAAATTGTTTCGATATTACTAAAATTACAACTGGTCTCAATCCTTTTTAACAATACTTATACCTACTATATTTAATCCTTTATACAAAATAAATAAAAATAATTTAACACAGGACAACAAAACAACTTAAACCGATACGTATATTTGTGCATATAAACAATATACTATACAACAAAAAGGGAATCTTACGTATATTCATTTCAAGAGGATGCCGCCAAAAAATATGATGGATGGAGATTTTATTTATAAATAATTTTAAATCCTTCTATTCAACGTATATAGACATGTACTCGTACCTATATATATATAGGTAATATACAATTGGAAATGTGTAATTTTGTTGTCTGATACTCTCGGTAAACGTCTTTATCTATTTGTAGAGTGTATTTATATAGACGGTATCAGTAGTAAGAAGACACGATGGCCTATTGTTCAAATATTCTTGTACCATGTATTAATAAATATTTTTGTGATTTGATATTTTCTAAAGGTTTTGTTATACAAATATAATGTACCTTTGCTCAAACTACCTTATACAATTCATCTCCTCTATATACATGTTAAATCCATACTCGAACTCGTGTATACTATATTTTATAAAATGAGCATATCGAATCTCACATACTATTATAAAAAGCAGTCAAATAAACCAAGAAATTAATCTTCCGTAATTAAGACGATTTAATTTTTGTTGTCACTTACCTGCGACACAATGACAAACAAAATTTGTCACACGATATTTTTTTTTTTTTTTCGTGTAGTTTAGTTTTAACTTTTACTTTTTGATCCCTTGATTAAATACCTAAGATTTTTGTTTTGTAATACCTATGTACTGATGACTTGTGTCTTATAGTTTGTGATGTACTCGTATAGACGCCATATACGAGTATAAAAGATTCCATTTAATTGCTGTCGAAACTCGAAATTTTTTAAAACTTTACAAATTTAAATAAATTATTGGTTTATGAATTTGGTAGTTCAACCATCTGGGATCTGAGTGAAGTTCCATAGGTGAGAGTGAATTTGTTTTTGTTAAGTCACAAGTTATTTGAATATCCGAAAACCTAAGAAGGCTTTATCCATATGGTTGGAAAAATTTCTCTATCAAAAGGAAGCATAGATCCCGCTATAAGAAAACGCAAACGACTAATCTACAGATGTATTTCTTTAAAAGTATTAATGAATCAAGCCTATAGCTTGAAAAATTTCATAACGGACTATTGTGATGCCGACCCATAAGCTTAGCGTATAGTCGAAGTCATACAGTGTTCGTAGCCCGTAATATGTATTGGGCCAAGTGTCACTATAGTTTTTTGAAGTCTTGTCTGGATAAATGAATTTTCCCGAAGGAATGGGCCAACGGCAAAGCAGTAAATCATACAGACCTATATAATGCTCCTGCCCCCAAATTAGGGGACGCTATGGTGAAAATCATCAATGCATATAGTGAGTCAGAGCAAAAGTACATTCTTGGAGTGTATCTACCAATAATAAAACGCTATTTTTCTGTATACTTGCCACTGTTTGTAGTGGTTAAAGCTGCGACGTTTGGATCGGAAGGTGTACCGGGTTCGAGTCTACTAGCCAAACAGTTCTAATTAATGTATGTGTGTTGATTTATTTAAAAAAAAAAATATAAAAAATTATCGGTAATGCTTTACTGGAAATTTAAGACAGGTATATTCAGGAAAAGGAACTTTAAAATAGAGCGATCCTCCGCTAAGGCGGTCATGGATCAACCTAAAAAAACAGTCAACATTAGGAGAGCACCGCGCGTTGACGTCTATTAATGCCCAGGGAATGATGGTAAAAACCTTAATGTACATCGTTAAAACCTTAATGAGGTGTACATCGTTAAATCGATAAACTATGTGGATAGATGAAGCTACCTCTAAGTACCTCTTTAATATACAAATCCTAGCCTCCTATATACTTTCACAGAATAAATATAACAGAGAAACAAGCGCCTGCGAATGTGATCACTGATCATAATGAGGTGCCGCAGTAAACATACGTTATCTATGATTATGAACTATCCGGCAGAGATCTCCGGTAGAGATTCTGTGTATACCGTGATTAGTGGAAACAGTAACTCTGAATTGGTGCCAATGAAACTCGTGCCTTTATCGGAAAACACTCGTTTATATATGTAGTCCTGGAGTTGCCATAAAACGCTTGAAACAGCCCAGAAGAACAAATGAATAGACACAGATTTGTCTAGGTTGGTGGTTTGTCACGAATATGATAGTGAACAAAAAAATGGACCCGCGAAGTGTATTCCGACCGAATAAAATTCCGTGGCGGTGGCTTCCTCAACTATTGCGTCATTGGGATCGGTCGAGCTCGAAAGCATACCTTAAATTTTCGATAATTTTTTTGGCATATTTTGGAACCATATAGCCAATATTAGTGTTAATGTGAAATGGTGTGAACTGACAGGCAGAGTAGTATGTTGGAGGCGACCTCCAACTCGATGATATGATTCGTTTAAGCATTTTGAAACTACGGTGGAATTTGATTTCCTTAAACATATACCTGGCATACCAATTGCTACAACTGTGATGTGACTGACTGTATTGGCTAAAATGAGGCGTGTTTTAAAAGGGATGCTTGTTCATGCAGGACGAGATCTGTTTGAATGCACTTGTTGGGTATATCAAGCTACGCGAAAGCAAATCAGTTGGGTTGCATTCCGGCGGCACGTGTAGCCAATTGTTTTTTTTTCGTGACTGCTTTTATGGTTGCGACTCGATTCGACACAAACGTTTCCATCTGGATATACAGGTATATGGTTGAGTCAGACAAAATGTCAAAATCAAAATTTTGGTTTTGGTGTATTTTGTGTCTTAGCTGAGCGAGCACTGTCGCTGAGACAGACTTCTAACACAGGAAAATTAACGGGGACAAGGCCATCATTAGATTAACAGCGAACGTACAGAATTGCTCGTTATGCACATTCGCTATAGATTCGGCAAATCCCTTGAATTTGGATGCTTTGGTTACCCAGTGCGACCACCGGAGTTAAGAAACCGAGTGGGTCATAAATTCGAGCGGTTTGTGAGAATATGGTTCGCTTTGAAATCGTTGATTTTGGATTGATTTTGAAGTTATCGTTTGTGTGATGTATAGTGTGATGTTTCGATGAAATCCGAGGGAAGGTCTTCGATGATCTCAATGGAATTGGAACACCAGTTTCTCAATTTCGTGCCAGAGGAAAAAACATCATCCATGTCAACGCGTCTTTCTCGATTGATTCAGCAGCTATAGGGAACAAATCTTTGTATTCAATAGCTAACTGCTTAACACATCTTGGATGCATATGCATGTCCCCGAAACAGAAGTAAAATCGAAAAAAGTTCATTTTGAACAACAGGACAAATCATCATAATTGATTTGAGCGATTTTCCACTAGATAATTTGGTGGAACCATCGGAAACTACTCGCAGCTTAGTCGAGGAGTTTTCTGGGTTCAAAACACAATGATGAGGAAGGTAATAATTAGGATATTATATGATCTAACGTTTTATACTTATCGATAAATTTTGCAATACTGGCGAATAATTTTAGCGATTTGTGGGGACGCCTCTTCAAATTGTAAGCCAGGCGAACACGGTGTTTCGGTGCATAGGTAAATTACTTCTAGTTTGATTTGACCCACAGATAGTAACTCCTGGAAAATTTCAGCTCCCAACAGCAAGTCTATGTCTCGGAACTTGACGAATTCAGGATCGGCTTTCAATGTCTATGAAAATGGTTGGCTGGTAGCTGATTTTCGGCCAATCTTGGACGTCCAGGGTAGTGCAAAAGTTGTTAATTTTCGAGCTGAACGTAATTGTCGAGCTGGTAGAATATACGCTGACGTTGGAGCCAATTTCATGAATTTTTGTGGTAATGCTGCGACATGGAAGCTTTAGCAATAACGAAAATTATTCAGTCATTTTGAACACGTCTTATATATTTAGGAGCAACAAGCGTTGATAATGACGATGCAGCCAAGGACTAAACTACTGCAGGGGACGGCTTCCAATTCGTGTTAACAGATGTAATCACAGTTTTCGCAGTTGAAGATGGCGGCTTAAATTTTGAGGATGTATATGGTGGGCCAATCGTAGCAGCGAATGATGCGACGAATTGCAATTTGCATCGAGCTATTGACTGTCCATTAGCCTTGCAAAAGTTGAATTGGTAGTAGTGAGTGTGGGTAATAGGCGTATGACTGTTGCCCGGAACAGACACTGCGGTGACACTGATTTCGTTTGGCTTTCAAATCCCGTGAGCTCAGGAACTAATAAGCATGCACAGATCGTACTCTGTCGAAGTGAGTTGTCGGTGTCGCATCATTCCATTCACCTTTAGTTTTCGGATCAAGTTTTGATACCATTGTGTATACTGTATAAGGTCGTCCCAGTATTTTACCGGTCTATTCATTATTTCAAGTGAACGGAGATACGATCGGAAATGGTCATATTAATTCAGCAATCTCTTTGGGTCAGGCGGTTTGAATATACGAATAATTCATGATTGTGCTGCTCACTGATAACAAATTTGGTTTATCAAAGCGATCATATGGAGAATTTCAGCGACCGCATTGAGTAATAATTTTAGGTACTGACATTTTGTTCGTTCGTTCAACGTGCGAGTTTCATGAATATGAGAGCTTCGAAGTTGCCAATGAAACTACCCCACTCCAATTAACTACAGCTAATCATCGGAAGTTTCACGATGGGAAGCTTTGAGCTAACAGGGCATCCTGATTACCCGGCTTTTCGCCTCCAACCATAACCTTGCGCCTCGTATTTCCTCTAATTTTTTCTCGAATCGGTTACGAGAAAAATCATTGTTTATTCAACAGTTCGGTATCAATAATTTCATAGGGAGGCACTATCCTTACACTTGCCAAGCCTCTTGTGAGTCTATCAATCGTTGTTAAATGTGTTTGGCATTTGCAGTTTTAAGGTCAACCTTAAGGCCGAGACAACCCGTAGACAACCTCGACGTCAATAATGTAGACAATTCCTAGAGTGATTTTGTGAATTAGTTCTAAACCACGGTGACCAAATTTCTTTAGGATAGCAGCTCAAAAAAATTGGAAAAAACTGCACAACTATGATAAAAAAATTTACAAAAAGATTATAACTTATTACATTAAAATTAATTCGGTGGGGTGAGAGTAACACTCAAATTTGAGTTCAGGAAGGCAATAACCTTTATTAAAAAATAAAATCATTCAGATAAACAGAACTTTGTCCGCTAAACGTGCCAAACTGCTCTATGACCAAGTTTTGAGAAAATTTAGTGAATGAGCTGTGTTGGAAGACGAATCGTACATAAAATTGTATTTGAAACAGGTTATTAGCAGGTCAAAATTTGCATCTTCAATTTGCAAATCAATTTATAATCCTATTTAAATCCAACATGTCAGATTTCATCAGAATCGATTAAGAAATAGCTCAGTTAAGTTTCAGTATAGTTAAGCCAAAACTTAATTCTAAAATCAATTTAAAATCGTATTTCCATCCAGCATGTTGAGATTTTTCATAATTGATCAAGAAATAGCCTAATCCTCATCTATAGTATAGTCCAAATATCAGAATTTTGAAATGGTAACGGTAAATTGCTTGCGATGAACTGCTTGAGATGAATTATAGTAGTTTATGTACACTACTCTAAAAACACACTCTAAAAATGAAGAAGAAGAATGGCGAATGCGATAAAATTGCCGAAAATATGCGTTCTAAATGGAACAATATTGTGGCAAAGTCACATCAGAAATTGTGTAGAATCTGATAAGCTTAACTAAATCGCCCTTTTACAAAATACCGCATTTTATTTCGTATCGCTTAAAAATCGTAGGTTGTTGACATTTATTGTCTTAATTATGTATAGACATTGACAAAAAATCTTGCAAAGTAATCTACGTATTATTTTACGTGTCAACAACCGCGTAGATCACATGGCATAATCTACATCACCCATTCCTGCCTGCGGTATTCCGATTATTAGTGTTGTCGTGATATTCCCTCCGAAGTCGAGATGAAAAAGAAATCCAAGAAATGGATGATAATATTATGTTGATTGATTGATAAAAACGGTAGTAGAGTGCAGTAAAATAAATCTAAGCTGATGCGTTGACAACCTGTATTGTATTGATCTTAAAGACGTTTGGTCGCCGTAGTTTAAAACTAATTCACTAAATCACTCTATGATGTTGTCTATGTTGTCCGCGGCGTTCTCTATGGATTGTCGACACGTATATAGACATATAGAAAATAGATGACGCGTAAACGGCCATCCGTGGCCAAAAGGGACCTATTCTATAAGTTTATATATATATATTTTTAAACAGTTTTAAAGGCCTTTTTTGGCCCCTTACTGAATCAACAATTTGGCTCCAGCGGTTTCGATCCTGAACATGATTTTCATACTGTCTAAGACAATCTGAAGAGGCTAAGTCGTTCTCTAGACTGTGGAGCCATCATCGCCTGCAACGACCTCTGCGCCTACCATATGGTGGCTCTCCTTTCATAGATCGCTGCACAATTCGTACTCAGTGAGATCTTACTTCATGTATAATATCGGGGATCTTCACCATTCTATGATCTCGATTTTCGATATTGTACAGAGCTCGGTAGGTACCATCTATTTCAAGTTTTGGCCTGTAAATCACACGCATGACTCTTCTCTCAAATGTTAGGAGCCATCTCTCGTACTCATCCGTCAGCGCCCAACTTTCACATCCAAACATAACAACGGGCCTGATTAACGCTTTGTAAAGCTTCAGCTTCACGGCACTTGATAAGTGTTTATAGATTTTAGCAGTGGCCTTAGAGGATACAAAGAACGACTGCCAGCCGCACCTTAATATCCTCACCCACACGGTTATCGTGAGTGATAAGAGAACCCAAATATTTGAACCTCCACACTCCCTCAAACGTGTGGTGGCCACTACTAAAATCATGGTTTCAGTTTTACGAAAGATGTACTCCAACATGAGATTAAAGAGTATCGGGGACAGAGCATCTCCCTGCCGAACACCCGAGTTAACTACAAAACTTGTCGATAGCCTGTTCTCAACTTTAACACAGCATTGAGACTGCGCCACTGTCATCCTACATAGTCGTACCAGTTTTGATGGCATTCCTAGGTATTCCAGGGCAGACCAGAAACTCTCTCGATTGATCGAAATCCAGGAACACCTGGTGTACGGGGATGGATGTTTCATAATATTTAGATAGAATCATCCGAAGCGAAAAGACCTGATCGGTGACTGATCGATTCGGACGAAATCCTCCTTGATAGTCACCAACCAAGCCCTCGCTAGAGGAGTGATTCTATCCAATAAAATGTATGACAGTAACTTGTATGCTGTGCAAAGGAGAGCTATATACCGCGATAATTGTCACATTTCAAGCGGTCTACCTTCTTGAAGATGGGGCATATCGCGGCCACTTTCCATTCGTCAGGCATAACTTCGGTTCGCCATACTAATCGAATAATGTTGAAAAGACAGTTCCACAAAGTATCCCCTCCGAATATCAAGAGCTCCGAATTAATGCAGTCCACTCCCGGTGAGCATTTCAATCTCTGCATGGCTTTAGTGAATTCCTCATGGGATGGCTTCTCAGTGCAAATTTCCGCAGTCTGTATTAGAGGTGGCTCAACAACAGTCTGTGACGCATGATGGACATCAAGCAGGTTAGTAAAGTGTCCACTCCATGCGTGAAGTACTGTGTCGATGTTGACACAAAGGTTTCCATCCCGGTCCCAAATGGCGGTTGACGTATGCCTGAAAGTATAGTGAAGTCCAGTAATTTCTTTAAAGAAATTACGCGAACTGCGCTCATTGCTGAGTTGTTGGACTTTCAGTATACCTCGGCCTTCCACCATTCTCGCTTCTTCCTGCTTAGCAGACTTGTTTTCCCTCGCGATTGTGAGACGTTGTTGCAATTCATTATGGGCTATATTTTGTTGCTCAACTGTAAGATGACACTCGTCATTAAACCAATCATTTTTGGGTCTGACTTTCACTATACCTAAAGTCTGTTGAGCAGCACTGACAACCGAAGTTTTCAGTACCCCCCAGACAGAGTTCACGCAGTCAGACTGGTAATTAGCTTCATTAATGTTGTCGCTGACAAGATCCTGATATCGTTTCTTTTGATCTTCATTTATCAGACCTTCACAGTCGAAACGTACCATGCGTTTCGCTGTGTTACCAGACTTGTACGAAAACTTCCATCGTAACTTTGCAGCGACCAAATGATGATCGCTGCCTACGTATTTGGTTGCTGACCGATAAGTTCTCACATCCTGCACAACCTGTGCCCGTCCTTTAGAAACTAACACATGGTCAATTTGGCTGCGGGAAGTTCCGTGAGGACGTGTCCATGTATCTTGAGGGAAGATAGTGCTTGCTACTCTAAGATCATGAGCAACCGCGGAGAGGAAAACCGCAGCGTCTGAAAATCGAGGATTAATCCGTTTATTGAAATATTCTTATTAAACACATCTTGAACTCTATAATTTGTGTTCCAAATTCTGAGTAATACATGTATGTAAATATAATATGTGTAGTCGAATGGGTATAACAACTACCTATATACATCTGCTCACACCCCTTTTTTACGCGCAAACAATTTAGTTAAAAAGGGGTTAAGTATAGATTCACACATGTATATACATACATATTCCAATTCCAAGTTTATTTATTTGTTGATTGTAATCAGTGCGAAAGTAACCAGCCTTCAACATTCTCATTATGTATACAAACATAAATCATAATATAATGTGTTATACATATTTATATAAAATATATACATATACAACATATTTAATTAATTAAATAACTAAATGAATTATATTCACACAAGTCCAACAATAAAAAGATTTTTTCATACTTATATGCACACACCGAAAATTGTTCAATTCAACCATTAACTTTCTATGGCACAAACATCGATTATATTTTAGTTTCGCTATTCGTACAAAGATGTCGCTACTTGTGTTGAAACAAACAATTTACAAAAAAACTTGCGTATTTTACACATTTTCGTTTTACGGGCGAGAAAGTTGAGTAAATTTTTAATTTTTTTTTTGGATTTTCGATGGAAAAAAGGATAATGTTAAGTACATATCAAAATCATATTGAAATAACGCGAAAATAGAAAGTGTGAATTATTAAATTTTTTTTACGCTACATGTATATATGTATACCGTTGTTTTGTGGGTGGGATTATTTAAGCGTGCGGTGTGAGAAAATTTTATTCGTTTTTTTTTTGTTGGTGCCGCATCTGTGTGTGTTTTAGAGTTTGGAAATACATATTTTGAATGGAGGTGGTTTACGGGAAAATTCATATATATATACATATAAAGTTGAAAATTTTGTTTGGTTTTAGGATGTACGGATATATACGCGAGTAAATTGTAAATTAACATTTTTCTTTCCAAACCGCCGGGTTTTTTTTTAATGTTTTTTTAACATAACCATTCCAAGGAATTCCCTCAATCAATTCCTTATAAAATCTTATTTTTATTTAGAGTCAGTATACGCGCATATAAGAAAATTTTATTTACTTTTCGACACCATTTTTGCGCGCGTTTGTCTCACAAATTTTTTCGTCACGTCGCGGTCGTATTAATTTTCACGCATTATACATTACACGAAAAGCCACGCCTGTTTTATGTATACCATGTATATGTGTATATATACAGTTAGTAAATAATGATTATACATACATATATGTGATAAAGAATCTGCGTCGTATGAGTTGTTGATTTTTTTTTTGTTGAAACGGCTTCAACATTTTTTGTGATGTAATCTCATGAACGACTATTTTCTCGCTTGAATGAGTTGGTTGAACGGCGTACCAAAGAAGTTTAAATACATATTTTAGATATATGATGATGCAGTTCTTTTTGTTGTGGTATATACATATATGTATGTATATAGGGAACAAATTTCACTGCGCCGACGGTTACTCAAAATTGCATGGCTGTACCTGTATGGTTAACCGGTCTTATCGTCCTATTTAGCTTACCGAAATACCGGTAAAAAAATTAGAATTTATCGGTAAATTCGGTTATTTTTGAAAATGAAAGTAAAGTTAAGTGCTAGTAAAGATTTGTTTAGGTTAAATTATCAAGAACACCGTGCTCGAAAATTATTCAGAGTTCAAGGGCAAATTTATCATCGTGCCGGATCGCTTCTACCATTGCTGGACGTAGATCACAAGTTTCTTCAAATTTATTTCATGGCAAAGAGTGATGAACAAATTGAACAACGATGCCATTTTAATGCGGGCACTAGGCGAGAAATCTTGGCTGCGTTACAAGCCGTTTTCGATCAACACGTATCCGATTCTGTTGTGGCGAGGAGAAGATGGATATCATTTCAACATCAAAATGACGCATTGGGTCGTCTATACACTGTTCACCCGAATTGAAAACCAACATGCGTGTACAACTACAACGGGATGCATCGGCGGTTTTTTTTGCAAAACAATTAATAGATATTGGAAATGGGCGAATGCAAATGGATGAATCTATACGCAATGTATCAGAAAGCATAGACGAATTGGTGCAAAAAGTTTTCCCAAACATTGCACAGAACTAGAAAAATCATCAGTGGGTCAGTACGCGTGCTATACTAGCGGCCAAAAACATCGATGACATTACCATTAACTTCACTATTCAGAATGGAATACCCAGCGAAACGGCAACATATAAGTCTATCGATACTGTGGTGAATCAAGACGAAGTTGTTAACTATCCAACTGAATTATGGAATTCGCTCGATTTGCCAGGCATACCACCGCACGTTATTACATGGAAAATTGGCGTACCCATCATTCTTCTTCGAAACATAAATCCACCATGACTTTGCAATGGAACCAGACTCTCAGTCAAGAAAATGATGAACAATGTTGTCGAGGCAACAAGGTGAGAAGCTGTCTGGGGGAATCAAGTTGGCACTTGTTGCTAGCTCCGTATCTTGCAGCTTCCATAAGTGTGCGTGTTACCTACCCGTATAGTGATCTGTGCATTGCAGATCTCTGCACAAGTGGACCTCCTTTCTCCGCTACTCGTGGGAACTATTATGGTAAATCAAAATAGTAAACAAATAGAGACCGGTGCTCTTAAAAACCCGGAATTTAGTATTGCGGAGACATTGGCCTTTAGGCCCGGTCTCCAAAGTGCAATTAGGGGCATAAGACCAAATGAGGCTGGCCCCTCGAAACCAAAGGGCAAAGGCACGAATGCTGGCCCCCCATCAGTGTCAAACTATCAGACCAGGAAGAGAGCCTGGCGCATGATCTCTAAGATCTGCAACATTCCGTTGGAGCAGAGAACGGATAGAGACAAGTATACGCTTGCGTGGGCAAGACGTATCACTGAGCCAAACCAGGAGGGTTCCGTTGTGATCTGTTGTGCTGTTGTGACAACCGAAAAGGCAGAGATCTGATGATGAACCGCCTACGGAGGCTAAAAAGAAGCGGGTTCCGGATAATGTTACCAGGCCCTTCAACGAGGTGCTAAAGGATCACCTGATCATGGCAGTCGTTGACATGGCTCAAGAAGATGGGAGCATTACGGCCCTTAACTGGAGGAAGGTGGATAAGGCCTTAGCCTTGGGGGTCATGTTAAACTGACTGCCTGTGCCGATGAGAGGTCTGTGACCCTTTACAAAAACTAGAAGTGATGACGAGGGAAGAAATTCCCTGCAGGCCAAGGGCGCGAGCCTGGATCCCTGCGGAGCCAAGTAATCCTAGGGAGATCCTGGAAATGTTGAAAATCAGCAATCCGGATCTGCCAACGGCCACCTGGAAGATTGCCAGGTTAGAAGAGGTAAAGGCGGAAGCAGATCACAGATCGGCCGTTATTATCATCGACAGGGAATCCGTGGGTGCTTTGGCAAAATCTGGAGGCCTGGTCAGCTATGGATTTGGCGGCGCTTCTGCTAAAAATGGAATCTGAGTCCATTGATGTGGTTCTGGTCCAGGAACTTTGGGTCAATAGTGACTGGGTGCTGGGCCTCAGAACTCCGAAATATAAAATACTACATGCGAAGAATGAAGGTAAGATACGTTCCTGCATTCTCGCTAGAAATAATCTGAATATTTTTATACTACTGAATTACAGCAACGCTGATGTAGTGGTGGCTAGCATCGAGATGGATGGGCAAAATCTCTGGTTAATATCGGCCTACCTACCATACGAGGAGGAAAATATACCACCAGGTAGGTTGGGCAGTGCAATAATGGAGGCTCGAAAACGAAAGGTAGGAGTCATCATGGGTAGCGGTGCTAATGCGCATCACTCAATCTGGGGAAGTACAGATATAAACAGGCGAGGTGAGTTACTCCTTGATTTTATTTTAAGCACTAATATAAATATATGTAATATCGGGTGTAAGCCAACCTTTATTACTAAAAATAGACAGGACATCACACTTGTCTCGGATTTTATTAAGGAGATGATATTGAACTGGAAAGTGTCCGAAGACCATTCCTTTTCTGACCATTGTTACCTCCAGTACGAAGTGGATACAAAACCTACTAGCAAACCACCCTTCAGAAATAGGAGCAAAACTGATTGGGATTGTTTCAGAACCATTCTGGGTAACTTATTACCGGTATCGGTTCCAAACCCACATGCATCTATACATTAGGTTGATGCTTTAGTAATTAATAAAAGCTCTCTGATCCTTTTAATATGGCCATGTTAGGTGTATGTCCTATTAGTAGGCCCTTGGGTAAGTCTCGGCCACCTTGGTGGTCGCGAGAACTCCAAGGTACTCGTATCAAATGCAGGAGACTGTTCAAGAAAGCGAGGAACAAAAATGCTGCTGCAGATTGGGACTGTTATATGGAAGTCATATACAAAGTACCTATAAGTACGAGCTGAGAGCAGCTAAAACGAAGGCCTGGAAGCTCCACTGTGGCAATATACAGGAGTCCTCGGAGGCGGCCAGGCTACGCAAAGTACTTTAGGCCTATAAGCTTATCATCTTTTCTGTTGAAAACACTGGAAAGACTAATAGAGGCTTACATTAGAGGCTCAATCAAGCCGGGCGAGCAGTCGGGATCTCAACACGTATACTGTAAGGGACGATCGTTGGAAACAGCTCTCCACTCCCTGATAGGTCCGATTGAGAAATCTCTTGAATATAAGGAATATTCAATGGTAACCTTCTTGGATATAGAGGGGGCCTTTAGCAACGTCAGACCGGGGGCAATCACTCGGGCCCTTGCGTATCTGGGGGTAGACGGTTCACTTAGAGGCTGGATAGATCATATGTTTAGAGGCAGGATCGTGACAGCTTATCTAGGTGGGACGTATGGCGGCAGATACGTGAGCAGAGAAGGTGGGGTTCTATCCCCCCTTCTTTGGAACTTGGTCATAAATGACCTGTTACTAAACCTGGAAGGGCAAGGCTTCAAGGTGGTTGCTTACGCGGGTGAATTTGCTATTGTGGTCTTCGGTAAACATCCTAGTACCCAGTGCGCGCTTGGCTACCTCTCTGAGTGGGCACGCGGCTACGGACTGAACGCAAACCTACAGAAATCGTACTCGCTTGATCTTTACGGATAGAGCGAAATACCTCGGACTACTTTTGGACAGCAAGCTAAGCTGGAAACCAAACATCGTAGAGAGAGTAAGGAAAGCTACTATAGCGCTCTACTCCTGTAAAAATGCCATTGGAAAGAGATGGGGTATGGAGCCCCACATAGTACTCAAGCTCTACGTCTCAGTGGTCAAACCTATACTGCTGTATGGGGTTGTAGTCTGGTGGCCAGCGTTAAAAATTATGGCCAACCTTAAACTATTGAGGAAGGTTCAAAGAATGGCCTGCTTGTGTATAAGTGGGGCTATCAGGAGCATACCTACTCAAGTTCTGGAGATTCTCTTTCATCTTACTCCCTTGTATATTGCGGCCGAGCAGCTTGCATCTTGCACAGCCATTCGGCTCAAACCCATATCTATGTGGACCTGTAACAATGCAGGGCACTCATCTATCCTATGCAACAGGGGTATTCCGGAAGCTACCGACTACGCTATTCCTTTGCCATCTGTTGAGATGAGATTCCAAACTGAGTTTCCCACCAGAGAGGACTGGGTGAACGAAACGGTTATGGACAATGAGGCGCTAAGCTTCTTCACGGATGGCTCAAAAAGGGATAGAGGGGTTGGCTGCAGGGTATTCTGTGAGGCACTAGGGGTTAACCTCTCTTTTCGTCTTCCCGACTTTTGCAGCGGTTTTCAAGCTGAACTGATCGCGATAATGGAAGTCATGGACTGGTTGAAGTATATTGTAATATCTGCGAGGGATATTCGCATTTTTACGGACAGCCTGGCTGCTATTAAAACGCTACAATCATACCCCAGAACTGTCTGGCATCTTTAAATTAGATGGCTGATCAGTTCAACATCCGCTTGACGTGGGTGCCAGGGCATTACAATATCGCAGGGAATGTAAAGGCAGATGAGTTGGCCCGTATTGGTACAGCACGACTAATACCCCAAAGCAGGCGGGATATAAAGATACCGCTTGCTTCATGTAAACTGCTGCTTCAGGAAGAAGCTATAAAAGAAACGAACGTCAGATGGTCTAACGCCAGTTCGTGTGTAATAACCAGGCAGATCTGGCCTCGTCTTGACCGGTCCAGATCAGGCCAACTGATATCGCTCGACGGCACCATATTGGTATGGTCGTGGGAAATATAACGGGACATTGTCCCATTGGGATACATGCGAGCAGACTGGGTGTCCCAGCTCACGATTTCTGATGATGAGGGGGAGGAAAATATGCTGCATCTGCTCTGCACCTATCCTAGTCTAGCGTACAGCAGAACAAAATTTATGGGAACTTCCCCTTTTGAACGACCTCACGGATCTTAGTAAGATCGAGATCCGGGACTTTAAACGCTTTTTGGTAAGCTCAGGATGGTTCAGCGAGTGAAGAGGAGGAAACTCGGATGTGGTACAGCTACGGACCAATTTTGTGTCTATGTTAGTCCTTTAGGACGGTCACCCTTACCTTACCATGATGTATGCGGTTAATTCTTGAATTATATAAAAAATACACAAAATAGCAGTCTAGTGCAAAACGTTGTAAGAGAAACAAGTAAAATACATTATTTAAAATAAAATATAAATATTTATTTTAACAAAATAGTATTCAAACAAAATAATATTAAAAGTGATTTTATACAAACAACTATATCAACAACACACAAGGACAATCGTTGCAAGTGTGGGGATTAAATTTGGAGAGTCCAAATATGGCCTGCTCACGCGTCGGAAAACCTTCTGATTTATTCGTTTACGAATCAGATGGAAAAACAAGAAATATTGTGTATCCCACAGCACTTCAATAAATATCGAATTGAAACGAAACGCTGCAATGTCACAATTTTTTCGAAATGAACAAAATCAATAAAATGACTCAAAATGAATTGAATATTTGTATAATGTCTTTCGATCGAACTCATCTATTTTATTTATTTTTTATATTAACACAAAATTACGATTTCAACACTTTATTAAATGTCCCTGGAGGCGTCGCGCTGCGTGGCAGGCGTAGCCCGCTAGTATATTATTATTATTATTAAAGTTGGCTGGAACCTAAACAGGTTCCACACTCAATGCCACTCTGGGCCCATGGTGCAAACCGAGGATCCTATCATAATTCGCAAATGCCCTCGGCTGCTCTGGCAAACTGTAACAGCTTAAACCATGGCAGCGATGACAATTGACCTACATTTAAAGACCTATAATTAAGAAATCGGGACCTAACTATCTCGAAAGCGGGACGTCATCTTCAAGACAGTTGTCACACAAGGAATCTTGGACAAGTCCCATTCTTTTTAAAAACATTCTTTTATAACTCTCAGTTGGTCTTTCTTCAAGGATAGAGCAAACTTAGTGAGTCTCAGATTAGATTCACAAATGAAGCACTTAGCCACTCGGCATGTATTAGAAGCTAGCCAATTACGCTTAGCCTGCAAAAACATGTAGTTTTTAATAGCTTCCTTACCACAATTAAAGGTCATGGGCACTGCCGGTTCAGGTCCAATGAATTCCATCCTTGAGCCTGTTTTAGCTAAAACATCAGCTATCTGATTACCTTCAATGCCACAATGAGCCGGAACCCACATAACTCTGCCACGATTATTAGAGCAAAGGACGTTAATAAAATGTTTACAGTCCTTGACCCGTTTGGAAGTGATCATAGAATTTCGTAATGAATTGAGCACAGGTTTACTATCACTGCATAGAATAAAATCTTTTCAGCTCCGCTTGGAATACAATGAAGTTCCGGCCTAGACTCCCACATGATTGTAGGTCATGTTCAGGACAATAGGTTCCAAAACCTGCATCAAACTTAGAGTGAGACCCGTCAGCAAAAAACACTAGCGACTGAGCCACCCAGTCCTTGAATTCTTGAGACGACCACGAGTTCCTCGTTGGATAAACCACCGAGAAAGAGATATTCTGCAGAATTCTTGCAACAATTTGTCATTAACCATATTAATTTCTGGTATATATGGGCTGAATAAATTGTAGATTAGTCTATGCCCTGTGATCAGGCCGAGAGCGTTCCACGCACCAATACACCGCAAACGAAAGGCAGCGGAGCATGCGGAGCCTAGGATGACCGACTGCAGTGGGGGCAGAAATAAAATTGCCTGCAAAGCAAGTATAGAAGAACAGGTCATAGCACCAATGGCCACCAAACAACAGACGCGTAAGATAGCATAGGTAAAGCTAGAGATTTGTAAATAAACATCAGCATTTTGGGGGTCAGACCCCAGAACTTCCCAAATGCTATTCTACACTGCCAGAAAATGGAAGTGACCTTTTGCAGTTTTATTTCAATATGAGATTTCCAGAATGACACCCAGATGATTTACTATGTCGGATCTAGCGATCGTTTCTCCAAAAAGAGACTGAGCAGACAGCTCTCCAGTATTCCTTTATCTGTTGAAGACTATCAGACTAGTTTTCGATGCATTAACGTACAGCCCCTTCTCTAGACAACACATTTCTACAACTGGGAGAGCGCTTTGCGTTAAGTCTGATAGTATATTCAGTTATTTACCCTGAACCAGAACGTCTAAGTCATCAGCATAACTCTGAGCAGTGAAGCCGCATTGCTGTAGTTTAACAAGTAATTCGTCGATAACTAAGAGCCACAGGAGAGGTGACAGAACACCTCCCTGGGGACAACATTTAGTAACTTTGACCGAAATGGAAAGGGAGTCCAGCTCGGCCACAGCCACATCCAATCCAAGTAACAATGGTTTGGTCAATTCCAAAGTTTGAGCAGGCTTCAGTGATGGAGCGAAAGAAGTACTATCAAAGGCACCCGCAATATCGAGGAAAGTGCCCACAAGAAACTCCTTAATATACTAAGCGATCTTTCAATCCTTGTAACAAGTTCATGCAGCGCAATTTCACATGATCTCCCAACTCTGCGTAAGCATATTGGATGCTACTGAGTGGGATGACAGATAAGTGATGATCCCTAATATATCTGTCCACAATTCTTTCCAGAGTTTTGAGAAAAGTTGAAGGAAGACTAATAGGGCGAAATGCCTTGGGATCGGTTAAACTCAAAGCACGCTTGGCAGAGTCGAAGTAAATGTTCCTGAATTAGGGAAAATCCATGCTGTAATTCAGCAGGAAAAACTCCATCTGGACCACCTGATTTATAAGGTAAGAAGGAGAAAACGCTCCAGCGCAAGGTGTTGAGAGTGACTAGCCTGCAGGCTAAGTCCCAGTCAGGTGAATAATCAGTATCATTAGGCTGGGGGTCAGCAACATAGTCATGATTGATAACATTGCACCCAGGGAAATAAACAGAAAGTAGTAGTTCGGCAATTTCCAACCTGGAAGAGGTTAATCTGCCATCAGGAAGTCGCAGAACATCGAGTCGGCAGGAATCATTTCTAACCAAGGACCTATTAAGTCTGGCGATCCCAGAGATACTATTAATTTCTTCGCAGAAGCTAATCCAAGAAGTCCTACGAGCGGATTTCAGCATTTTCTTATATTCTTTTTGAGCTGCCAGAAAATTATCCCAATCAACCTAAAGGTCAGATCTTTTGGCTTTGTTTTTGAGCCTCCTAGCTGTTTCCTCAGTTTTTTGAGATTAGAACACCAAAAAGGCTTATTCTGAGATTTTTGCTTTGTAAAAAGAGGACAAGAGTTTTCGAAGGCTGAAGTGACTGCGTCACAGATGAGGCTAGCAATTCAATATCAACCAGCCGAGGTTCCAACTTCGCTAGTATATAATAAATATGACAACTAACACTATTTATTTACTATATATATATATATATAGCCACCGTCATTCAAATCACATTTTAATTAGCATCTCTTATAATAATTTAAGAAAGGATATGATAATTAATTAATTTGCTTTAACATAATACAACAAAAAAAAACTTTAATTCCAACATTGTACGGGCACAATTATAGTTTTTTTTATTTTAATGAACTTAATAATTAGAATAGTGGTTCAAGCAAACCAGCAAACCAAACATAAAAAAAAATAAAAAAAATAATCGAAATGCGAAACAAACAAGAGTACCGCGATTAATTGTGCGCTTAGTTTTGATTTAATTGTTTTACGTAACTATACTCTCTATATGTGTATAACACATCCGGTATCATTTTTTTTTGTTTTCGATTTCTAATTCTATAGTTTAAGATGTACACTTGAATTATTAGACGGATTAAGATTTGCGCTGATCTTAATTTCGATTAATGATATAAGATTTGTGTACATTACGCAACACAATTTCCACACCATCTACCCATCGTAGCATAATAAATCAATTTAATATTCATAAAAGTTCAATGTATCCACACTCGATTACCAAGAATCGTATATACCTACAATCGGAAGTAACGAATTAAATATTAATAAAAAACTAAAATCCTTTTCTGTGAAAAAATAAAAATTTAAAATTATTAAAAAAAATTAATAAAACAGATTTGTATTACCGAACTAAAAATGTGTAACCACTTTACTTACGCGCATACAATACAACCTGTATATGTAGATCGATTATTATTCAACGATGGTTTAAGCCATTAACCAAATTTTCATTAATTTTTTTTTATTGTAAGTAAGAAGCTCGTACATATCGTACCCAAACAATACACGAATTAAGGTGAGAATACATGCATACACATACAATTCCTTGAAATGAAACGCATGCACCGTCTTGTGGGGTGGTACAGCTAAGACATGTATGTGTACTGTATAACGGAAACACGAACTAGTTCAGAAGATATTTTTATTATGTTCTATAAGAACAATATATCAAAACTAAATAACATAAAAATGTGAAATGATATAGTTAAGAGAGGAATTGGAAGTGCATGGTAAATCTCTGCCCTGCGCGTATATTTTTGTAAGATTTTTAATTTTTTTTTTTTATATTTTACGATTTCCTTTTTATAAAGTTAGCGCGAATTGTATTTTTTTTTTTTCGTATATTTTGTAATGTAAATCAAATTACATAATTTTTGGTTCATAAATTCACAGCATGAATTGGTGGTGCGGAGATACGATTTATACAAATTGTATTACGTTATAAACTATACTTAAATTATGGTCGTTTTAAATGTTTTGTTGCAATAATATTAATTTATGTATTTTTATGTTTTGACGATTTTTTTAAAAATTTTATTGCACATGTTGGTTCTCATTTCGGATGAGGGATATCCCTTGACTATATATATATATGCGGTGTTGGGACTGCGTATACATAAATAAAAACGCGGGTTGTCTGTAATATTAAACAGGGGCCCTATTATGAAACCGATCGCATTTCGCTTTTTTTGCGATTCTGCGGATGCGCGGGACACTACTGGGATATTTTTTTTTGGGGAATTTTCCTACTCGTTTATACGTCACAATACAATATTTTCTGCGTCAATATTTTTAACCTCGAAAAACGATTCGCAATGTTAGGCTCTGTGTCAAACGATTAAAAGTTGTTAAAAAGTGATAAAAATTAAAATTTTGACAGCAAAATTAAATTTATTCACCACAAAAAATACAAACAAATTTATCACGGTCGGAACCGTATACAAATTTTGGCAAATGTGTTAAAAAATCATAAATTACTATTTTTCTTGTATGTGTGTGTGTCAATCGAAGTTAAAAAGTTATAGAGCTAAATTTTTTAGCTGTGGTGAAAATAAAAAAAATTTCCCCACTTTTTAACTGGTTTGCTGTGCCAATTGGAACCAGTTAAAATTGATGACGTTTAATAATTTTTGCTGTCGGGGCAATTTCGTGATTTTATAATTTCATTTTAATATAAGATTCTTGAATTAAAATAAAATTGAAATCTATAAAAACATTAAAATGAGCAAAGGATTTATAAAATATTTGCCTAATTTGCAGGGATGGGCGAGGTAGATTACGCCGTGTAATCTACGCGGTTGTCGACACGTAAAATATTACGTAGATTACTTGGCAACATTTTTTGTCAATGTCGATATTTTGTAAAAGGGCGAGCCTTATCGCATCCGTCATTCACAAACTTTCATCGCAAGTGATTCATCCCAAACAGTTCATTGCAAGCAATTTTTTTTTCTACCGTTACCATTTCAAAATTCTAATATTTGGACTACTAGATTAGGCTATTTCTTGATCAATTGAAATGCGATTTTAAATGGATTTTAGAATGAAGTTCTGGCTTAACTATATACTGAAACTTAACTGAGCTATTTCTTAATCGATTCTGATGAAATCCGACATATTGGATTTAAATGGGATCATAAATTGATTTTTGGATAAAGTTCTAGAATATTATTAACTGTGGGGAATAAAAAATTATTTTTGTATCATATTGTGGAATATGGCCAACTGGAATGAAACTAGGCTATTTCTGTAAAAGTTAGTTTAAGGTAGATTTAAAAATGATTTTTTTTTTTTTATTGAAGACAAATATTTTCCAGGTAATATGTATTATGTTACACTAATTTCATACATTTTCACAAAGAGGACATATTTTGTTACATTAAGCGAATGAAATTTTTTTTATAAGTGAAGAAATTTAATCTTAATCAGAGAAAGCCACATCCCAAAACTATTCTAATTCATATTCTAAAACTTACCTCGATAATCATGTTAGAATTTGTTTAAAATACTCTCAAAATTAATTTTTAAATCCTGTTTCTATCAAATTGATAAAGTTTCGTTATAATCGTCTAGTTCTATTCTAGTTGGCCATTTTCAAGAATTGTATTCACAAAATATTTAATCACATTTTTTCAAATCAAAAATCACTAATAGGATTTTTACTATTTCCATCCAACATGTCGAGTTTAATATAATCGGTCAAGGATTAGCCTATACTTCCGTTCAATTCGGTCATTTTTCATACCTTTAAAATCTCATTTATATCCAACATGTCAAGTTCCATCATTAGTCAAGAAATTAACCTTGTTCCGTGGCCCAGTTTCCATCCCATCTGTCAAATTTGAAAACAATTTAATAATTAATTGCCGCGCTGATTTGCCATCACAATTCGCGGTGAACTGCTTACAATGAATTCCTGAATATCACAGAGAACCCTGTAAGTCAACAAGCGTTTTACAGCTTACCATCTTAACTCTTTTTGCAAATTTATTTAAGTTGATGTGCTTATATTTAGCGGGAGCGCATTGTTACCATTTTTAGCAAAACTCAAATTTTGACCTGCTAACGTGTTTCAAATCCAATTTTATGTACGATTCACCTTCCATCACAACTCATTCACTAAATTTTGTCAAAACTTAGTTATAGAGCAGTCTGGCACGTTTAGCGGACAAAGTTCTAATTATCTCAACGATTTGATTTTTTAATAACTCAGTAGCTCATAGCTTTCCTGAACTCGAATTCGTGTTACCATCAGAGATCTCCTAATTCATTTTAATGTTAGTTATAATCTTCTTGAAAACTTTTTTTAAATTAGTTGTGCAGGTTTTTCCGATTTTTATGAGCTGCTATCCTAAAGAGATTTGGTCACCGTGGTTTAGAACTAATTCACAAAATCACTCTATAGGAATGATCTAAATTATTGACGTTGTCTATATTGTCGACGTTCTCTACGAGTCTACGAGTTGTCGACACGTCGACGTAGAAAATAATAGATGACGCGTAAATACCCTCCCGCTTGGGAACATTCACAGAAGAAAAGGAAAAATACACAAAAAAAAAATTAAAAAAAAAAAGCAAACCACCCCCCCAGTATGCATTATCCAGCAGCCCTGGAAACTGGCTAGGATTCAATGGACCAATCATTCATTAATCTGTATTAAAAATGATTACAGAAACGAACACTAGAAGAAACAACACAAACCGCAAAACACAAATATCGACCCTTGGCTATCCTACACGGACACGAATTGGAAATTGGAACATCAGAACTCTAATGGAAACATCAAGGCTGGCACAAGTAAAGAAGGAAATGAAACGTTACAACATCGAAATTCTAGGACTTAGTGAAGTTAGATGGAAAAACAGTGGCGAAATTAACACAAGCGAAGGCAACTACCTGATATTCTCTGGACGAGATGATACACATGAACAAGGCGTGGTCATATTAACAAGAGCGAAATCAAAGAAAGCATTAATGGAATGGATACCAGTCAATAGTAGAATAATTGTGGCAAGATTCCGCTCAAAAATAAGAAACACAACCATCATCCAGTGCAATGCCCCAACAGAAGATGCAGATGAAGCAAGAAAAGCTGAGTTATACGAACAACTAATTGGTAATTTCACAGTTCAAGATCAAGCCTGTAGCTATGAGATGCACTAAGACGAACAGACGAAAATTCAACATCGAAAGGCTAAACGATCCCGATACAAGGAAGATTTTCAGTGAAGCGCACGAATGCAATCTAGCAACCAACAGTGCCACCGGTATAGAAGACCGATGGAAGCAAATCGAAGAATCCTAACCATGGATAAGCGACAGCACATGGGAGAAAATTGAAGAACGTCGACAGCTTAAGCTGCAAATGAACCAGCAAAATACACCGAAGGTGAGAAGGAAATATGAAGACACGGCAAGACAAGTAAAAAAGATGGCAAGAAATGATCGTAGAAAATACACTCAAAATATTCTCAAGGATGTTGAAGAGGCAGCAGCAACCAGAAATATGCGCACTCTATACACCAATGCGTACGAAAGGTCACAGGAAAATACACCAATATACCACCTATAAGAGATGAGAATGGTCAAATCCTAACAACAGATGAGGGACAGTTAAAGAGATGGAAAGAATATTTCGGAGAGGAAATCGCAAACAGCACAGAAAACTTCGAATTACCCAATAATGCTCTTAACGAAACAATCAACATCCATCCACCAAAGGAACGTGAAGTGAACAAAGCCGCTGGAATAGATAACATACTATCCGAAATATTCAAAGGTGACGCATCTACAACTGTGAAGACTCTAACACCGATCATAACGGAAATATGGAATTCGGGTAAAATACCACATAAATGGAAAGAGGGATTAACCATAATGATTCCAAAGAAAGCAGACCTAAGAGAATGCAAAAATTGGCGAGGCATATCACTACTCAATACAACAATAAAGGTGTTAGCAATGATAATCCTCGACAGAATATCACCTACGATCAATTGGAAATTGAGGAAAGAACAAGCTGGCTTCAGACCGGGACGTAGTTGCACTGACCATATAAATACGATCCGCATCATCATTGAACAGTCCAATGAATGGAACTCCCCACTATACCTCCTCTTCGTGGACTTTGAGCGTGCATCCGTTACAATACGTAGAAACGCAATATGGAAGACACTTTGTGAAATGGGATTCCCAAATAAGATTATCGAACTCGTACAAGAGATGTACCATGATGCAGGTAACCGAGTTCAATACAAGAGCAAGCAAAGTGATACATATTACAATAGCAATGGAGTAAGAGATGCGTACTCTCCCCACTACTGTTCCTAGTAGTATTAGATAGTCTCATGCGGAAAATGGACCACAAATCGCTCAATGGCGTCCAATGGGGACTAACAGGAAATCTTAACGATTTGAATTACGCTGATGATATATGCCTGCTAACACATAAATACATGGACATGCAGCAGAAAATAGAACAGCTATCGGACTTAGTGAAAGAAATTGGTCTAAAAATAAAAATTACGAAAACCAAGACGATGTGGATAAATACTACGCGATAACCACACAAATAAGCGTCAACCAACAAAATATAGAAGATGTAAAGGAATTCGTATACTTAGATTGTACACTAGCAGAAATAGGCGGAACCGAGGAAGACATTAACAAGCGCATAAACAAAGCCAGAACGACATACAACATGTTACACAAAATCTGGAATGCATCTATCCTCTCCCGTAACACCAAGATACGAATGTTCAACTCGTGTGTAAAATCAGTACTCCTATATGGAAACGTGGAAGCAAACTCGACAGATTACGAACAAACTACAAGTATTTGTCAACAAATGTCTAAGAAGAACACTAAAGTGCTTCTGGCCCAATACCATATCAAATGCGGAACTCCATAGAGTAACTAATATGGAAAATGAAATAAGGAAACGTAAGTGGAGATGGATCGGACATACACGAAGAAAACCAGCAAGTGACGTAACACGCATGGCCTTAGAATGGAACCCTCAAGGGAAAGGGAAGGTTGGACGTCCACCTGTAACGTGGAAACGAACGGTGCTAGCGGAAGCGAAACATCTCGGCAAATCATGGAAGGAAATTAAAACAGTAGCAGCCAATAGAGTTAGATGGTCCCACCTAGTAGACGCTCTATGCTCCTAAATTACCGAGCAAATAGCGCAGTGGTTAAAGCTGCGACGTTTGGATCGGGAGGTACCGGGTTCGAATCCCAACAGAGGCGGGATGCAAAAGGGATTTTTCATCTCCCGATTACGATCGGTGATTAAATTGAAAACATCTACGACCCCCTGTTGGAATGTAGAACTCATGGGCCGACCCATCTTCTATGTCACTGTGTGTGTGAATGTTGTGTGAATGTAAGGTAAGGCTATGGACCGTAAAAGAGTCTATGCCAAGTCCTTTAAAAAAAAAAATTAAAAAGGACATACAGGATGGGACATACATAGAAAAGGACATACATAGAAAACGGCATCACAGTTGACGATTTATTTCCTGAGAGTGTACCGACACCACCACTCGCCAGCCCTCGGCCTTCGACGTCTAACTATAACCCAACGGCGGCTATCTCAGGTTATTATCCAACGACATCTACGTCTAGGTCGAGCTCTGCACTAGATAATAAGATCAGAATGAGTCCACATGACAAATGTATGGAAAAACGCGAGAGACGGGACAAACGACTTGAAAAATAAATAAATATTCTATAACGGGAGTAAATGGCGCCAAATGGTGAAAACCGATTACCCCAATATTAATGTGAGTGGTTAGCTCATATCGCCGGGTTCAAACGATTCTGATTAAGCGTTGCGCGAATAATTAAATAAATCAACTTAATTTTTTTTTATTGAATTTATCTTAAATTTTTTAGTTATAAAAATGAAGTATTGAATAATTTCATTAAGCTAATTGTTCCAAAAGGCTATTTCGAAAATTCAAAACGTCTGTGGAGTCTGTAACAACTGCGTTGGTCATAATATCATCCTGTTCAAGTATAGCATTAGCTTCAGATATTGGGCCAAAGTCGCCGCCAGATACACAAATTTTATGTAAAATACAAGCAAAAAAATGGTTTTGATACTATTTTGGATCCTAAGCTCTAACGATCTATTAAAAATATTTCTCCATTTCGGCTATGTGCCGTGTTAAATTTCTTTAACCATTCAGTGGCATTCTTATACGGTGTTATGACTGTTACTGAGTTTAGGTACAATGGTACCCACTGTCATCTAGTAAATATCTGCTGTTGGTATATGTTCCATTATTGAATAGCGGTCTATTGTTAAATATCCTTGTGTTGTGAACAGAACCTGGAAAACCTACGAACACATATCATTAAATAAGTGGGTACTATGCACGACTGCTTGGTCTGGATTGAATAAAAACCCTTATGTATTCATCGTGTTTGTTCACAGGACATTTGATCTGTATGCGACGACCATCTATATATAGCTCCGATTGCATTTCACCAAAGTTATAACTAATCTTTTTTAACATATTCACACAGAACCTAAATTGAACATTTACATAAATAAAATTTTAATTTTCAACTATTGATTTTTATTTTAGATTTAGAAGTCTTTTCAGGCTTTCTAAGGAATCTTTTTAATTTTTATTAGATGCAATAAAATCGAAAATAAAAATAGCAGTAGAGCTGTTCTACCAATGCCCACCAATGTGGGTTTTTAGCCCACGGGTCATACCAGCATTCGGTTGGCCAAGACTACTATATAGCAATGGCCCAGCCGGCAGTTTCGGTGATCATGTATGAGGTGCTTACAATTTTAGAATCTTTGTGTGCATCTTTCGACCAAACAGACGAAGAAAAACGAAAATGCAAGCAACATTATTATTTAAATACGTATCTAGATGGAACCCATATCAATATCATTCGCCCTTCCAATAATGAACATCATTTTTATAATCGGAAGGGTAATCATAGTGTAAATGTGATGGCTGTAAGCACTTTAAAAAATATCATTTTCTTTAGAATAAAAATGTTCATTGTATTTCAGACATGTAACAACAAACTAATGATTACATTTCTCAATGCAAATCAAGGAGGCCGCTCGCATGATTCTTTTGTATGGTTCATGAGCTCAGAGCGAGGGTATTTGGAAGAAAAGAACAGAGCTGGGGATAAATCGTCATGGATTTTAGGTAACTTAAAAATGTACAATACTTTCATATGTAAACAAATTTATTACAAATATACATATGATTCATTTCTTTAAGAATTTAAGCGATTCCGGATATCCACTAGAACCGTGACTGATAGTTCCTTACAGAAATATTGTGGAAATTTACATTCAAAATGCAGAGTAACCATTGAGAGGGTTTTTGGTGTCCTAAAACGTGGATTTAGATGTTTGTTGAGTGCGAGAGAATTGAATTATAAACCAAGGAAAGCGGCTCAAATCATAAATGTAGCATGTATGCTACATAATATAGAATTCGATGAATCGTTGCTTGTGGCAGATGACCGTTTCGAAAATGTTGTTGCCGATCTAAATATCTTACATTTCTAATCTTTTCCGTTCCAATTCTATTTCTAATACTTGCGCCTTAAGTTTAAGCTTCTTCTTCAATAATATTTGAATCTCCAAACAGTAATATTTGAATTAGGATATTTAATTTTTATTTTCCTTAATTCGCCTTATGTAAATTCGCCAACAAACCTCCAACTACTTTATGGAAAATTATTATGGCAAGCTTCAAGAGAGAGAGTAGAAGATGCAATGGTCAAACTACAACAGTTTCGGTCGCAGACAATAATCACAGCAGAATCAGCAGCGAAAGTGAAATTGCCTAAGGTAGAAATACCAATCTTTTATTGTGAAATCGGTGGGAAACATTCAACGATATATTCACTGATTTGATCCACCAAAACAACAAACTATCAGATACAGTAAAGATGACGTATCTGAAATCACACCTGCAGAAGGGAGCAGCGCAAATTATATTAGTCACCTAACAACAACTGGTGACAATTACCAAACCACTTGGAACATAATCCAAGCAAGGTACAACAACGTGAGGCCACTGGCAATTCAGATACCATCCGCCCAAACAGTGAGTAACTTGCATGATACAGCACGAGAAATATTACACAATATAAAGCGGCTAAATATAGACTGGACCTTCAAGGCATTCTTGGGTTTCGTCTTAAATAAAAAATAGAAGACAGAATCCATTAGGAGCTACGAAACAACTATAGAGAAGCCCAGAGAAATTCCACAACTGGAAGATTTCTTTCGATTCCAGGAGAGAAGGTTTCAATCATTGGAAGCAATTGGCAATCATAGAGCAACAGCACCACGACCACGTATGCAGTATATACCACCATTGAAACGAGTGAATACAGCGATGTTAACCAAAACACGTTGGGTGAAATGGTGTAAGAAGCCTCATGGTTTAATTCAATGACAGAAATTCACAAAGATGTCAACATTAAATCGAGCAAGGCTTGTCAGCTCAGCCAACTTGTGCATACGATGTTTAAGCCACAATCAAGGAAGAAAGGGCCAGGTAGGAACATGTATCGGGTGTAAAAGGGGACACCACACACTTCTGCACGGCAATATTGCAGCATCAACTAACGGAAGTAGCGTCAAAACCGCCAAAACATTCATGATCAGCCAGCAAGTACAAGTTTTACTACCAACACACGTCATCATCTCAGGTGTAGGTGGAAAAAAGGCAGGCACTTGCAGACAAACCATCAATTTAAAAATATCGGCAAGATTTGATGGAGACTTCCAAATGAATATCAAACCCTTGAACTCGACCAACAATTATCCGAGGTGAACTTTGCCACAAGCAGCTGCAATCAGTTACAGCCAATTGATCTTATCTTTGGCGCGGATTATTATATCCATCAATACTGATCAACAACATCATCAAGAGAGGTCCACTATAGAGCCGATGGCACAACAAACGGAATTCGGTTGGATTATATTGGGTAGCAAGAACAACACAGGAAATAAGCACAAATCAACGATGGTTGCAACCAAAAGATCAACTGAGATTACTTGTAGAAAACGACTCCAATACCTGAAGAGAGAGATACCACAGAAGAAGAAATCATGATAGAAAAACATTTTGAGTCGAATGTATAGAAAAAGGCTCACACGGCAGATACATAGTAAGAATTCCCTTTAAGGACAACCAAGCCTAGGGGAATCCAGGAAAAAAGTCGCTACCAGCCTGATACAATTAGAAAAACGATTCAAGAAAGATGCGTCGTTCAAACAATTATATCATCAATTCATGCAAGAACATAGAAATTTGAGGCACATGGAACCAGTACAGGAAAGACCAGAAGATGGTGAATCAAACAATATCTATTATATACCGCATCATGGCATAATCAAGAAGGAGAGCATCACCACAAAGCTAAGAGTAAGGTTTGATGCCTCATCCAAAACAACAAATGGACTATCTCTAAACAATAGCATGATGAATGGTTCAAAATTACAACAAGATTTAGCAGATATTTTACTACGATGGCCGAAACACAAAATCGTAATGACAGCAGACATAGAAAAGATGCATCGCCAAACATGGACAAACAAACGTGGCATACAAATTAAAAACGGTGATATACGGAACAACATCCGGCAGCTTTTTAGCTATAAGAGCCTTAAAACAGCTAGCTACCGACAGAGACAATGATTATCCATTAGGAGCAAGCATCATGTTGACCGATTTTACGTAGATGATAACAGGTTCTAACAACGTAGAGTCACTTCAAGTTAGATAGACATTTGCAAAAAAATGTATGATTTGGCCAGCAATTTGCGGTTGTGGAGCCAGGGTTTTGTCACATTTTTCATAACGACGTATTTGGCGCTTATTCTTCAACACGACAAGGCAGTAAAGTTTTGGCCGTATAGCTCGTTCACTCGACTCTAATTTCAACAGAAGCAATAAATTTGCAAGAGATTAATCAAATCAATGTTATCTCAAAGAGTCCATAAAGAGTGCTGAAGTGCAAAAGTAACACCGGCAGTTATGCCAGAAATAGGGAGCATCAAACAACGTGTTTTTATCCGTAATAACGAAATCTATAGAGGTGATTTGAAAACTCCTTTCTCCAAGTCCAATTTTTTATGACGCGTTCGAGAATATCGAATGGTATTTGGCGAATGACACGAGTAATGTTCGCTTCCAATGCCTCAAATCTAGCTGATTAATTCAAATAGACTTTGGACTTTGCGTAGCCCCAATAAAAAGAATCTAGGGGTATCACACGATCTAAATAGCCAATTCAAAATAATTGCTCGCCAACATAATTTTTCAATAAGTACATTGCTTCGCGCCCTATATGGCAAAACCATTCTTGGAACGAAATGTCGTCGAGCTCGGGCTTCAATTTCAGGCAGCAAATATTCCGTTATCATGGCGTAATAACGAGCACTATTCATAGGTTCGTATCGGCCGTCTTTGGCGCATTCGATTTCAAATCGCTAAAATATCCTGCCAAGTAATCTACCTTATATTTTATGTGTCGACGACCGCTTATATTACATGGCGTAATCTACCTCGCCCATCCCTGATACTAAACCAATTTAATATGCGATACATTAAATTTCCATCTGCAAATAATTTAATTTTATGTTACATTATATGCTTTTAAAATATCAAAAAATAAATACAATTTTACTAAATAAATTTGATGTAAACATTTTTATAAACATTTTAATAAATTAATAACATTTTCTATATATTCTTATAAAAATAATAAAATAAAATTTCAAAATTTATTTAATTAATAATAATTTTATTTTTAAAATATATATTCACAATGATTTTATAAAATGTGAAATCAAATTACATCTGTACCTGTAAGCATGCATCCTTTTTCCTGTCCAAAAATTTAATTCAGCGCAATGTTGTATGTGCATAATATATACCTACATGCGTATGTGTACAATACAGTAGCGGTCCGTGGGTCTTAAATCATAGAGAGAGCCATTTATATAAGATTGAGATTTTAACATTTATAGTATTCAAATTGTGTCAACGATTATTGCAAATAACTGTAATAAATAAATTAATTAAGACGGCTAAAATAAGTTTTTCTCTATATGTGCCAATCTGTCACGGGACGACAATCAGTTTTAATGTTTAATATAGAAAACAATACTACTGCCCAATTCTTTTACAAAAATGTAAAAAAATAATCTTCATACCAAGTTTTAGTCATCTTTTCCTAGCACTCACATAGTAAAACACACGAAAAATTGCCTTGTTTCAGTGCAAGATAATTTTTCGTGTGTTTTACGTAAGTACTTGGCAAGGTCGACTAAAATTTGTTATAAAATTTGTTTGTTTTTAATAAAAACTCATAATCTACCAAAACTTGAAATATTAGCCGTGTTTCTTGACGTATGATCTGATCCGGATCATATCTGCTTCCCTTTCATTTGTATAGCCGCGTTTCATGAAATCAACACAAAAATTATACTATTTTTTGTTTTTAGGTTATTATTTTGATCTAGTAGCATTTTGGTTCAACATTTTTATACAAAAACAAAAAATAGTATAATTTTTGTGTTGATTTCATGAAACGCGGCTATACAAATGAAAGGGAAGCAGATATGATCTGATCCGGATCAGATCATACGTCAAGAAACACGGCTATTGTTAAAATCGTCATTATTTGTTTGATGTCGATGGTTTGATCTTTTTCTAAATAATTTTTCTTGTGGAGGGTGAAATGAATGGTGGGGGTGCTAGATGAATGTAATGAACAATATAATGCACAGCAACCTGGTAAACGACATACACTAGAAAAGATACGAAGCATATACATATAGATAGAACATAATTAAGTTTTACACTCTTTTAGGATTAGTCTCACGGATGAAGACCTTGCCTGAGCATCAAATCTGAAGATTTGGCCAAATAGAATATTTATTAAAGAATTTGAGTTTAAAAGAAAGCCGGTTTTTCGGATTACACCAGAACGCACCAACACAATTATTATTATTATTATTAAAATTGGCTGGAACCCACGAGGATTCCGCACTCAATGCCACAAAGGCCCATGGTGCAAACCCAGGATTCTATCCCAATTCGCAAACGCGCACTGCTGCCTTCGCAAACTGAACAAGTTTAGACCAAGGCAGAGAGGACAACTGATCTAAATTCAAAGACCTAAAGTTGAATACCCGAACTCGTATAGAACTGAACGCAGGACAACTGCACACGAAGTGGAGGGAGTCATCATCCTCCTCAAGGCAGTCCTCGCAAATAACATCATGAGCTAAGCGCATACGATGTAGATGATCTTTAAAACGGCCATGTCCCGTAAGAATCGCTACCAAGACTCTTAACTGGCTCTTTTTTAAAGATAAAGCATACTTCGTGGACCTCAAATTGGGCTCCACAATGAAGTATTTCGCCTTACGACAACCAAAAGTCGCAAGCCACTGAGACCTTAAGTCTTTCAAAGCGTAATCTTTAATAACTTTCTTCCCGTAGTTGAAAGATATAGGAGTAGCTGGTTCAGGACCAATTAAAGTTGATTGGGAGCCAGCTTTGGCTAAACAATCCGCGATCTCATTGCCTATGATGTCACAATGAGCCGGAACCCACATGACCGTAACTTTATTGTTAGAACAAAGAAGGTTCATGAATTGTTTGCATTCCCTGACGAGTTTGGAAACAGTCAAGGGATTTCTTAAAGAGTTAAGTACAGCTTTACTATCTGTACACAGTAGAATACTTTTGTTTTTAACAGCAAAATTCAAAGCCTCAATAACACTACGTGTCAGCGCTATTAGTTCCGCCTGAAAAACAGTACAATGCGAACCAAGACTACCGCAAAGTCTCAGATCCGTCCAAGGACAGTAGATTCCAAAGCCTGCACTGAGGTTAGAACGAGAGCCATCGGAATAAATGACAATGGACTCATCCAATTTATTGAGAAAAACATGCGAACTCCACAAATCTCTCGAGGGATAAGCCACCGAGAAAAGATTTGAGAAATGGAATTCGGGTAGTAGTCTGTCGTTAACCATATCGATCTCTGGTAAACATGAAGAATAATTACTAAAAATTTGTCGATGTCCCACGATAGAACCGAATAGATTCCATGCCCCAATGCACCTCAGACGATAAGCTGCAGAACAGGCTGTTCCTAGAATAAAGGTGCGTAACTGAGGCAAGGAAAGAATGGATTCCATAGCGAGAAGTGGAGTCGAGGACATAGCCCCCGTAATGGCTCTGCAAGCAAGGTTTTGTAGGCCATTAAGCTTGGCTACAGAAGCCCTCAGGTCAACTACTGGCCACCACACTATAGAGGCATACGATAGTAGCGGTAGGACCAGTGATTTATAGATAAAAGAAAGCATCCTAGGGCTTAAGCCCCAGGATTTCCCAAAAGCTCTTCTACATTGCCAAAAAATGGCAGTAGCTTTTTGAAGCTTGTAGTCCAGGTGATTCTTCCAGGAAAGTTTACTATCCAGGATAACACCAAGGTGCTTGACGTGGTCACATTTTGTGATCGTTCTCCCAAAAAGGGAGGGAACAGAAAATTCAAGAGTATTCCTCTTCTTTGTAAAGACAATTAAATCAGTTTTAGAAGGGTTGACGTGAAGACCCTTCTCAACACACCATGCCTCCACAATAGTCAAAGCATGTTGAGTTAGGTCGGATAAAACACTGAGATGTTTGCCTGAGACTGTCAGAACAAGATCATCAGCGTAGCTCTGAGCAATGTAGCCAGATTGCTGCAGTTTCACAAGCAATTCGTCAATGACTAAAAGCCACAGCAGAGGTGAGAGCACACCTCCCTGAGGACAGCCTTTGGTGACCTTAACAGAAACTAACACACCATCCAGCTCCGCCTCCACAGTGCGAGACTTAAGCATGGATTCAATCCATAGGATAATGGTGCGATCAATACCAAAATTGGTACAGGCAGTAGTGATCGTAGCAAACGAAGTGCTATCGAAAGCTCCCGCAATATCCAGGAAAGTACCCACAAGAAACTCTTTATTATAAAGGGATTTTTCAATCCTGATTACAAGTTCATGTAGGGCGGTTTCACAGGACTTACCGACTCTATAAGCATGCTGCATGTTACTGAGTGGGGATATGATTAGAAAATGATCTCTAATGAATCTATCGACAATTCTTTCCAGAGCTTTAAGAAAAGTTGAGGATAGACTAATAGGCCGAAAGGACTTAGGATCCGTATAATCGGACTTACCAGCTTTCGGGATAAAAACAACTCTACTTCTGCTCCAAGAATTTGGAACAGTGCTAAAAGCAATGCACGCTTGAAAAAGGTGGAGCAAATGATCCTGAATTTGAGGAAAACCCCGCTGTAGTTCAGCAGGAAAGATACCATCAGGACCGCCAGCCTTATAAGATGCAAAGGAAAATAGGCTCCATCGCAAGACATCATGATTGATCAGCTTGTGAGCCAAACTCCAATCGGGACTCGCAACAGACGTCCTAGTGAGATCGGCTGCAACATCATCCGAGTTGACGATATCACAACCAGGAAAATGAGCCGAAAGGAGCAGCTCACCAATTTCCTTGTTGGAGTAGGTAAGCTGTCCGTCCGGTAGACGAAGAGAATCCAGTTTACACGTACTGTTCTTAGCTAAAGCTTTATTGAGTCCAGCGAAAGCAGAAAGACTGTTAATTTCCTCGCAGAAGTTCAACCACGCGGTTTTTTGAGCGGATCTTAGACTTTTTTTATATTCCTTTTGAGATAACAAGAAGTTATCCCAGTCAATCTGTTGCTTAGACCTTTTTGCTTTGTTCTTCAGTTTCCTAGTAGATTTCCTTAATTTCTTAAGGTCAGAGTTCCAAAAAGGTTTGTTCCGAATCTTTTGATTAGTGATAAGAGGACATGATTTTTCAAAGGCTATCGTAATTGCCAATGCAAGTGACGATGCTTGATCCTCAATGTCCTTCCTCGACCGAATAACCCTCGATGGCGCAAGTAAAGAACCAAGCTCGAGAGAGAAAAGACCCCAATCGGTTAATTTCCGATTACGGTAAGGTTTAAGAGGTGGTCGTTTAAGGTTGATATTAAACGAAATACACCTGTGATCAGAGGTGAGGATGTCATCCGTCACTCTCCAGTCTAAAATTAAATCAATAATGGACATGGAGCATAAACTAATGTCAATCACCTCCTGCCGGATAGAGTTGACAAAAGTAGGCTCACTTCCAGTATTGAGAATCTCAAGCTCAGAGGAGCTTATATAATTAAACAGCGAAGAACCCCTGTGATTAATGTTCGTACTACCCCAGATCGAGTGATGAGCATTAGCATCACAACCGATCACCAAAGGGGTACGCTTGTTCTTACACCATGTCACAAGATTAGTGAGTTCCTCAGAGGGAGGAGGTGAAGAGGAGTCATACGGCAAATAAACTGAGGCGATGACCAATTTAATGCAGGAATTAGTGGATACCAGAGTAATAAGTACAGCCGTAATATCGGCCGAGCTACACTCGTGAATAAGAACTGCATTGATATTATTGCCAATAAAAATGCACGCTCGGGTTTTATTGACAGAA
Source organism: Tipula unca (assembly GCA_951394425.1). Lineage (NCBI taxonomy): Eukaryota > Metazoa > Arthropoda > Insecta > Diptera > Tipulidae > Tipula > Tipula unca. The sequence continues at coordinate 34,654,312 of OX596380.1, read as the reverse complement.
TTCTTACAGAAGATTCTGCCATTAAATAAGTTCAATCCAGAGACAGCATTATCAAGAAGATATGGTTCCTGGATTAGACAAATATCTGTATGCATTACAGAAAGCAACTTCCTTAACTCAAAAGAAGCAGACTTACTGTGTTGCAAGTTGATCTGTTTTACTCTAAGGATGGACGACATTGTAGAGTCGGGCAAAAAGAAGAATAAAACCTACGGCCCTGAGATAACCCTGAAACGGATCCTCTCAAGGACGTATTGTAGCGACAATCCGGACCCAGTAATGTGATCGAAGGACTTCTGGTCAACCCTGAACACAATCGATTGGCGATTGGCCTCTCGCTTGTATCGGATAACCTTCCATCCAGTAGTCGATACATTTGGATTCATTATGCCGATGTTCATGGTAACTACACTCGGATTCTCAGGTGGCCCAGGAATCCATGAGTGCAATATAAAAGGTTTTGGGGGCTCACCAACCGAAAGTTGACAATCCTCCCAGACGTCCTTGATTCTGTCGATTTCCCCACAGAACCAAACGTACGTCTCATCATTGCTCGATTTGCAAATGATGACACCATCGGCCAGGTAGCAACCTAGCAATTGCGGTACAAAACCGGAGGATTTAGCCGTCTCGAGAATTCGACGACCAAGCTCTTTGCGGAAAAGACGCAGATTTTCCTCATTAAGAGTAATGGCTGCGTTCATTTCCCGCACACAGAATTTTTTGGCTTTATCACCGGCTACTATTTCCGCGTACGTTCGCGGTTTTTTTATGCACATTTCAGGTGTAGTGCCTGATGCTGAACTGGGCCTTTTGGGTGTACCCGAAGAGCCAGGCTCCTCGGAGATTGCACCCAATGCCAGCCCGGACAGCTTCTTTTGCAAACGTTGGCGGCGACGTTTGCCAATCCGCTTAACTTTACCGCGATGGCTTGGCTCCCTAATAGAGCCCTCACCACCCGAAAGTAGTAGGGCATTCTCCGAACCCGAAATGATTTCTGAGTTGAAACCGTCAGCACTTATTATGCTGAGGTCATCAAACTCTAAATCGGACTCATTGACACTCCCCATGGTAAATTTCCAGGTTTACGATGACGTTGGTCCTGAAAACAGAGAGAAGGCTAGAGCAAATCCAGAACCGAAAAACACGAGGTCCCGAAAGCCCAACCAAGCAAGACACATGCAAAAAAAAACTATACGTGAATCAGAAAACGTGCAAAGAAAGAACATACAGCAGAGAGAACCGGAACGGTATTCGCAAGAAACCAAAAAAAAATAAAAAAATATGGAAAAATTAAGCAACGGAAAGTCATAAGGTAAAAAAAAAAGAATAAATAAATAAATAGGAAATACAGTAATCTATAACAGAAAAAAAAACTAAATATGGAAAAACGGTATACTCATCTGTTGTCATAATCGTTATAGAGCATGACTCCTAGACCACATGCAACTACACAAGCACAAGTACAAAAAAAAAAAAAAATAATAATGTAACTGATTTGACGGTAAACATAAAAGCACTAAAAAAAACACAAAGTAAAAGCGTTTGGTTATGCACAAACGTTGCAAAACTCTGCATAATACCGTTCCCGTTATCAGAAACTAAACACAATTTAAATTAACTAAGAAACTAAACGCAATTTAAATTAACTAACTGGAAATGAATATGAATTAGCACTACACACAAACCACCGTTAAAACGGTCACAAGAACCTGAAACCCACAAATGAACAATGGAAAAAAAAAACACATCTAGAAATTTCACTGTAAATTACACTACGAATGCACTGGAATAATAGAATTCACTAATAGTTAATAGTTATGATCACTTGCACTTAATTAAGAATATATTTTATTTTAAGTAAATAATTATATTATTATATGCAAATATATCAATAAAAATATATGTATAATGATTAATCACTAGCACTGACGCACCGGTAAATCGAACAAAAAAAAAAGTAAAAATATATTGAATAAAATACAATACTATAAGTAGATGTTTACACATCGGAGGTTGACGATTGACCAACACAATACAAGCACCATTTCGTCATAATTATACAATTTACTATCAAAATGTAAACAAACGAGTGTATGAGTATTAATTGCCGTAAACGCTTCAATTACCAGTGAAGTAATTCAACTGTCCTGTTGTCAAGTCGAACATGCCTGTGTAAAAATTACAATCAATAAGAAAAAAATATACATTTATACTGTATACATATACCACCTTATTCACAAGGTGAGACATACACAAAGTGCACTGAAACGATCCAAGCAATTTACAATATTACTCTAAGCCGAGTGATTGCTTTGTAGTATTGGGGGATTTTAACCTTACCACAGTGAATTGGTCTTAAGACAAGGATCCAAAATGCATTCTTCCATCCTCTGTTCTATCGGATATTGAGTGTTGTTTTATTGATGCCTGTTTTTACATTGGTCTAATCAAATAAATCATCTTCCAAACGTAAATGGTGACTTTCTTGATTTATTCTTCGCAAACGAAGTTGATATCTTTAAAGTAAGTGTTTGATTGCTAGATATATTGCGAGTAATTCCCGATCGAATGCAGAGTATTTCTTTTCGGCATCCGATAGCTTCTTTGAGAAGAATCCCAGGGACTCCCAACACTTGTCGTTGTACTTTTGCATGACTGCTCCGACAGCAGTGTTTGATGCATCAGTATAGTTATGCTGAGCTTTGAGTCGCTCAGTGGATGTGACAAGAGTATGGTGCGTGCCAATTCAGCCTTTAGTGACGTGAATGCGTGTTGACATTCGTCAGGTCAAGAGAAGTTCTTGGCGGTTTTGGGCTTACGTAGTAGTACTGCCAGATGGCTGTGAATTGGGTTGCGTATTTGGTATGAGCTTTGGTATGAATCGGTGGTAGTAGTTTACCATGCCTATAAATCGCTGAATACTCTTGATTGATGTTGGAGCTGGGAATTTTTTAATGGCATTGATTCGTTTTTGTGAAGGAAGGACGCCATTAGCGGTGATCTTGTGGCTGAGGAAATCAAGAGTGGATGCGCCGAAGACGCATTTTGAAGTTTTGATATGAACATAAAACTCGACAAGTCGTTGGAATAGTGTTTTCAGATGGAGTTTGTGTTGCTCCTGAGTTTGAGATGCCACAAGAATGTCGTCTATGTAAACGAAAACGAAGTCGAGATATCGAACAACTTCCTTCATGAAGCGCTGAAACGCTTGCGCGGCATTTCGTAATCAAAATGACATTCGGGTGTATTCGAAGAGGCCAAATGGAGTTGTGATTGCCGTTTTAAAAACGTCTTCAGGTGCCACGGAAATGTGGTGATAACCTTTGATGAGATCAAGTTTGGAGAAAACTTTCCAGCCATGCAAGTGCATGGTGAAGTTTTGAATGTGGGGTATCGGGTAGCGATCCGGTGTCGTAACCGTGTTTAAACGCCGATAGTCCCCATATGGCCTCCAGTCTTGATCTTTCTTCTTGACCATGTGTAATTGACAAGAGACGGAAGATGTCGATGTTCGACAAATCCCTAATTCCACCATGTGTTGAAATTCTGCTTGTGCAGCTTTGTGACGCACCGAATCAAGTCTACGTGGTCTCGACACAGGAAGATGGCCTTCCGTGACGATGTGATGTACCACGTTGTGTCGGACTGGCATTTTGTAGTTCGGCTCTGCCTTAAGTAGTGGGTACTTTTTGAGCAGAGTGCTGTAGCCGTTGTTGATGTTAAAATGGATCGGTATTGGTGTGTTAACCCCCAACCATTGTGGCGTTTATTGACAGCTTCGTAGCTGGATCAATCAGCCGTTTGTTTTTGACATCGACAAGCAGTCCGAATTTGCTTAGAAAATCGGCGCCAATGATCGGACGGTTCACTGCAGCTAGTATGAAAGCATGCGTGAAGGTTCGTTTAAATCCGATATCCACGTTAAGCAATTTTGTGCCGTACGTGTGGATGATTGAACCATTGGCAGCCGATAAGACTAGATCAGGATTTCTATTTGAAAATGAATATTTTGTTTTGTAATTCATTGCTGGAATAACCGAAAGGTCAGCGCCAGTGTCGACTAAATAGGTGAGTTTGTTGTGTCTATCGTACACAAACAAACGTGTCGTATAGGGTATCAGGGGAGTTGCGTAACTCTCTACCCGTAACTTTACTGGTTTTTTAAATTGTTGTTTGAGGTAGATGGGTATGCTTGTTGTGCCGAATGGAAGTTGCATGGCAGCGTACATTTCTGTGCAGCCGTTCCATGTTTGGTATGGTACGAGCATCTACCTTGCCGCGGATTGCTTGGTGTTCGGGTACGTGAATGAGACCGTTGTCTACGTGATCGGCTCCTGCATCGGAGCAACTCATTGAGTCTCGATTCGATTCGCGATAATCGATCCTCGACAGTAACACCGGGCCCTGTCATTCTAATTGGTTTAAAATGTGAATGCGCGTCTTTGCTCATTATTCACAATTTTAATTTAACAGAAATAACCAAAAATTATTAACTAATAATGATAATGCGGAATGGTTACCGTGTGATTATTATTACTCAATTCAAATAAGTTGATTTATATTTGAATTTCACTAATTATTTTGTTGTGGCAGAATCGAATATTGTGAGTCGAATATTCGAGCTGCTACAAATCACTATCCTAAATCCATGGAAATCCGCTTTAAATTCTCAGAAGTTAACGAACACTACAAATTCCATCAAGAATCAGGTATACGACATAACTTTGCGCGAAAGCTAACATTGAACTTATATCTTATAACTCATAACTTATTTTGTTTATTGCTTCAAGAAATAGCAAACCTATTCTCATCATTTTTTCAAACAATTTACAATCCTGGTAACAATCAACCTACCAGCTATATGCTAATTATGCTATACATACCCAAACCATTTCAGAAGAAGAGATATTACATGTAATTTAATCACTTGAAGATGGCTGTGGACCTGATACTATCCCTTTGTCCATCATTAAATTATTGACCGATGTAGTTTGCAAACAATTAAAACTCATCTTTAATAGTGGAATTTTCCCTAATAAATTTCGCGACTAACACCAATTTTCAAATCTGGTAAAAGAAATGAAATATTCTACTGTCGGGGAATTGCGACCACTTCAATTTTACTTTAACTATTTGGAATATTAGTCTGCAACTCCTTCAAAAAATATTCAAGCAGAGGTGTTAGCGATTGAGGAGGTTTTGACTTGGTTGAAACATAATGTGGTATCCTCGATTGATAACGCAGTTTATGTGGACAGTCAGGCGGCCATGAAGTCGCTGGAATTAGTTTCTCTTACATCAAGGGTGGCGTTGGGTTGCAACTCGTCTCTAAATGAGATGAGTGAGCATTTCAACATTCGGATAGTCTGAGTTCCCGGTCACTCGGACGTCATGGGGAACTGCAGGGTGGGCATTAAAAACAACGGTGGGGATAAACAACACAGGACACTGCCTACTTGGAGAATACGCGAGAAGTCGCGGTAAGAACAGCCACTCTGACCTCGAAAACTGTAAAGTAGGAGATATATCACGCTACATAAGTAGCTCAAACTGGTTCAATTAACGGTAATAGGGAAGTATGGATCCTATAACCTAACCAGCTACTCTAATCTAAGCTAGCCTAACCTATCTTTTCATCAAAATGGATTAATGCCTGGTCAAAGGCACAACTACCAACCTAGTTGAGTGTACTAGCATCACAACAATAGCTTTTGAAAATCAGCAGCAAATTGACACCATATACACTGATTTCAGTAGAGTTTTTGCCTCCATTCGACATCGACAGATATTGATGAAACTTGACAAGTTTGGCTTTTCATCAATTTTTGTCAAATGGTTTCAATCGTACCTGACGGAAAGATACCTACTCATTGATATTGCTGGTGAAATGTCGAATCCTATTTTGGCAAAATCTGGAGTTCCTCAGAGTTCTATTATATAGGTCCCTATCTCTTCCTGAGATTTATTGACGACATTACTAATAGAATTAAACAATCTTCTGTACTTTTATTTGCTGATGATCTTAAAGCTGTCTCGCCCATTCCTGATTACTGTCAACTTACTATAATATTTCGGTTGGCGGCACTTCAATTGTCGTGGCCGTTTTGTATTTCGGTTCTTGAAAGAATTGAAAAGATTTAAAATTAATTTGCATTTTAAATACTTGTCTTGGAATGTTCAGGATATCTGGATGAAAAAAATCTGAAACTTTTATGAACGTAACTTATCAGTCGAATACTCGGCTAAATCCGGCTTTTTGTGGCAATTGCTGGATTGGTATACTTAATTGATGATGTCATGAGTCTATTTACTCTATAACTCCTTTCTACAGTTGAAATGGCGAATCGACTGCTTCTGAAAATTCATGTAGAATAAAATTTGTAGACTCGAGAATCTGCGTCTATCTTTCGCCAAACTTACCTCTTGCAAACAAGAAGTCGATGATCTGCTCGTATCTATCCACTTTCCTCAATCGAGTGGTTCTGATGGCACTTTTCCTACTGAATTGCAGCATGCATTTCTCCTCATTAGTAATTACATGTGTTAATCTATGCCAAGCTAGGATTGCACTTTACACTATACCACGTTCTTGGAGCGGAATTATAGTGTAGTTTTCATAACAATAGCTAATAGGTAGTCTCAGGTGTGCGTACCCGTTCATTATGAAAGAGGTTGCTGACTGTTTAGGTGAAGCTGGTTTATTTAGGATGTTGGATCAAATTGAATCGCGTCTTTAAAATTATCTCTATGTAACCGTTAAAAATTCAATTTTCGGGTTAGCGACAGAGTGGGTCGTTCAAATCATTTCATATAGCAATAAAAACAATAAATAAATTATCATTTTGAGAGTTTACCAATTTTTTAAATTAAAGCACCACAACCCCCTTCGATTGTAACTGTTTTGTGAATAATAATCAGTTTATAAAGACCATTACTGATAGGGCTCCAACAGCGTCGATCCTGAGCTTAGTCTTCATACTATGTCTTAGATAACTTGAAGAAGCCAACTCATTCTCAACATCGTGGAGCCATCGTCCCCTGATTTTGACATTATATAGAGCTGAACAACGGGCCTAATCAACGCTTTGTTTAGCTTCGGATTCATGGCACTTGGCAGGTATTTAGATTAAGCAGTGGCCTTATAGGACACAAAGAACGGATGCCAGCTATCAGGCGCTTTTTAATATCCGCACCCAAACTGTCGTGAATGATAAGAGAGCCCAAATATTTTAACCACCTCACTCCCTGAAACGTGTATTGGGTACTTTATTAAAAGCTAGTGTGCCATCGTCCCTATGACCAGAGATCATGTATTTCGTTTTGAACTCATTGATTGGAGGCCAACAGAAGCTGAAAACAAGCGGATCAGGTATTCCCTTCACTCCGTTGCTAATCAGTTCAATCACGCATATGTAATCTGCATATGCAAACACGTGATTGGACTGGCGATATAAGCGGTTGCGCTGAACTGTTTCAGTTTTACGAAAGATGTACTTCAACATGAGATTGAAGAGTATCGAAAACAGAACATCTCCAAGCCGAATACCCGTATTAACTGCAAACATTCTCGATAGCCTTTTCTCAACTTTAACGCACAGCATTGGGACTGCGTCCCTGTCGTTCTACACAGTCGTATCAATTTTGTTTGCATTCTTATGTACTCCAGAGCAAACCACAAACTCTCTCGATTGATCGAGTCATAGGCCTGCCGGATATTCAGTAACATCTGTTATATTGTGATAGATGTCACATAATATTTAGATAGAATCGTCCGCAATTAAACGACCTGTGATCTTGAAGATAGAGCACATCGTGGCCACTTTGCATTCATTAGGCATAAATTCGGTTTGCCACATACTAATTGAAAAAATCGAAAAGGCGGTTCCACAAAGTATCCCCTCCGAATATCAAGTGCTCCGAATTAATGCAGTCCACCCCAGGTGAGCGGTTTCGTTTTAATCACTGCATGGCCTTAGTGAATTCATCATGGAATGGATTCTCAATACAAATCTCTGCAGTCTGTATATTTAAGGTGACTCAACTACAATTTGTGCCGCATATGATGATCACTAAGCAAGTCGGTAAAGTGTCCATTCCATGCGTCGAGTACTGCGTCGGAGGTTTCCATCTCGGTCTCGAATGGCGGTTGACGCAAGCCTGAAAGTATGGTACAACCCAGTAATTCCTTTAATAAAATTTCGCGAATTGCGCTCATTGCTGAGTTGTTGTACTTTTACAACCTCACCCTCCTAATAAGAGTAGCTCTGTTTTTCTTCGCGATTGTTAGACTGTGTTGCACTTCACAAAGGGCGAAATTTTGTTGCCCAACTGCAAGACGACACTCGTCATCAAATCAATCATTCTTGGGTCTGACTTTCATCAACAAACGAAGTTTTGTGTATACCTCCCAGATAGAGTTCGCATAGTCAGACTGACTGCGGTAATAAGCTTCCTCAATGTTATCGCTGACAATATCCTGATATCGTTTCTTTTGATCTTCATTTATCAGGCCTTCACAGTCGAAATGTTCCATGCGTTTTCGTTTTGTTCCCGGACCTGTACGAACACTTCCATCGTAGATGTGCAGCGGCCAAATAATGAACGCTGACTACGTATTTAGTTGCTGACCATAAAAACTTATCGGTCTCTGTTTGTGAGTGAAGAATGTGCTTGCTACTCTAAGATCGTCAGGAATTGCAAAGTACATAATTCTCTCACCATTATCGGTCGCAGTTTCGTGTTGGGAGTACGGACCTATGTTTTCACACAAATCGGCCTGATATCTGCCAACTCTATAGCATTAAAGTCCCTAATTATCATTCTAATATCGTATAGATCTCATGAGATCGTCCAAGTCATGGTAAAATGAGTCTTCTTGGGGCTGGCTAACTTCTGTGGAGGTATGTACACAAATTATCGAATACTTCTTCATGGTTTACTAAGTGACTGCACGTTCCACGGGCCGATCCTAAATCTCGTGTCCGGGTATTTCCTAGTTGCCTCCTATGACAAGCAAAGGATACTGCGTCAAACGTCTATAACTACTTCAAAATCAGTTAAATCTTTCAGAAATACATTCTAAAGAACAACATTCAATTCTAGAACTCTACCGTAATTTTAATGACATAAATAATTTAATATGCCGCCATCAGATCGTCTAAGTACACAAATTATCATCACGTTGGCTAACTTCATGCGCAAGCGAAGCTCAAACAATTCGTTATTGACTGCTGGATTTCCAAAACAGCCATATTTTCCTGCGGCCCAAGAAGAAATCCACCTCCAAGATCTCCAAGGTCATCTCCACTGTATAACAACGCATAGCATTGCAACATATGGTCTACACATTTAGGCCACCGAGTTTCTTGAAGAGCAACGAGTTCCAGGCGATACTCCTTCATGCATATGATTAGCCCCTCCAGCGTTCCTGGTTTCCTAAGTGACGGCACGTTCTACGTGCTGATCCTAACTCTCGTGTCTGGGTACTTGTTCGGTGTTGTTTTGGCGGTATCTATTTATCATTTTCTTGATTTTATAAACAGATTATGGTGGTTTATTTGGTCACCATTTTTTAAAATTTTTATGCCCGTTGTTACGTTTGGATGTGAAAGTTGGGCGCTGACGGATGAGTACGAGAGATGTCTCCTTACATTTGGGAGAAGAATCACTTCATTTTCCTTGCTCGACACTGAAGTTAAAATGAACCTCGTTCACCCATAATTATTTTTGTGACATCCAACATGGATGTATCGCTAAGGCCCAGGAAATTGCTCTCATCAAACATCAGATCTCTCACCGGGGTTGGGTGTATCCAATGTCGTCTGTGGCTCATGAACTCATTCTCATCCGTGTCCTCCTCACTTGACTATCCAATAAAGTACATCTTCATGTATTCTGCACTTATCGAATTTTAATTGAGGCATTTTCTCTACGTCATCGGGTAATCTCTGTGACCGTGGTCACCTAATATGGTCTTATATACTTTGACAAAATCTTCAGCCCTGTTCCGAGTTAAATTTTTTTGATGACCACCAACCAAATTGATTCGTATATGTCTTCCGGTGAATTCATTTTCCCACCATCATTCAGGTTTATCTCTAATTAGTTTCGCTAAGGCAGGACTACTCGGTTGGCTTGCTCTATTAATCAGTTTCCAGAGAGCATTCCTATTGTGTTAATGTGATGAGTAATTTTCTCATCACGATGTTGTTCTTTGAATATTAGCGTTGTGAACGTTATTGCACCATCTGCCACAATGCCTAAGCTTTAGGAATCAAATTTAGTCTCCCGTCCTGTTTCTTGTTGACAAGGATATACACTCTCTGCAAATTTTAGCTCCGCTAAAATTCAACCTCTGAACCGACTTAACCTCGGAAAAAACTGGCACTATGATATCGTTTAGATACACAGACACTATACTCTCTTCTTCCTTCTTTCCTCGGAATTATTATTTTTGACATTTACTTGAAAACATCGAACACACCCAAATTATTCGAGTTTATTACTATGATAATTTTTGACAGCTATCGAATAATATGTGTACGCATGTGCAACGTGTGATTTATACATATACATAATTTTTGTTGTTGGTTTATTTGTCAAACTTTATTTTTAATTTCGATTTGCGCTTGGCAGTGATTACACCAAATAATTATCCGAATTTTGTGAACAAAATGGCGAGGAACTTCGAAATAAATTCACAGATCTTAAAAGCCGCACTAATAAGCGTTTGGCACAAATAAAAAATCAAGAAAACGATGCGTTTAGTGATGTATTAAACCTAAAAATGTTCTCAGAATGCGAAATTTTATAAATATTTGTTTCGTTTTTAGATTTCAATTGTTAAAGTCGCACCAGCTACAACGGAAGATGACGAATTGAACCTTATATCGGATGAGCCACCACCGACCTCAAATAGAGCTTCTATAACTCCGAAGCGAACTGGATCTAAACGAAAGAGACGCGGGACATCGACGATTTCGATCGTGAAATGCGAGAAATCGCCAAAAGAAATGTTTTGGTGCAGCAACAGCGACTAAAGGAGACTAAAATAACAAACACCTTACTTCGCAGCATTGCTCAGAAATTAGGCTGCCAATGACCAAATTACTCGTAAACATAAATTAATTATTTTTTATTTGTAAAATTATAATTAACTAAAGTTTGCCTTATTATATTTCCCCTGTCTTTAAACGACGAACTCTCATCAAAATTGTAGTAAATTTTCAAATTCGGAATCTAATAAATCATTTTCAAGAACCAGTTTTTTAATTTTGCAATGTTATGTAAAATAAAACAGACCGTAATTATTTGCACACATTTTTCAAGACCATAGAACCTCCAGTTTTGTCAATATAATATGAAACCGGCTTTTTAATACACCGAACGCTTGCTCCATAATATTTCTGGTCGCCTTATGTTGATTATTGTGACGAATTTCCGTACTCGTCGTTAGCGGAGTCATTAGACAATGCATTAAGCGGTATTCACTATCACCGAGAAGCCATGAATTCTCCGGAAGTCTGTTTGAAAGTAAAAAGCCATAAAGAGAATATGCCTGAGTCGCGACTAAATCCTGGCCAACGTACGACAACATTAGTAAATAAATATTCTGCATTTTTATCGGCTAATGCTTTCGAACAGGGCGAAATCGCTTTACTCCTTCCAGTATTTCTTTGCAGCTCTTTGCTTAATTTGCCAATAATAATTTGAGTTGCTAATTTTGTAAATCGGTATCGCCTAAAAATTGTTTCGCCATCATATTCAAATGGATTTCCTCTGTCGCTAAATATTTTCCTTGAAATTCGATTTCTTCGTCGCCGTTCGTAATTCCTCGTACTCAAATCACTTATTTTACAATATAACTAATATTATTACCTCTTAACTCTTATAAATATAACTATTTTATGACATTTGAGGTTATGAAAACTAAAATTGACATATATAATGTGGGGAAAAAATTTATGAGGGGGGAGATTTATTACACAAATCGTGAATGTAGGGGAATAATTATCAAAGAAATGTCAAAAAATTAATTCACGTTTTTTTATGTCACAGGTTTCGGACACAGTCTAAATAATTTTAATTGTGACATGCGTTTGCAACCAAAAACATTTTAACAATATTATTTGTATACATACATACATATACAAATAAATTTCGATTAAATCGAAAAAATATTAATTGTTTTTATGTCATTTACAAAAGGTAACTGAATTGAATTTACAATAACCGTCAGTACCATGTAAATACAAAAACTTATATAGAAAACTAATTTCATAAATCTGCATACTGTTTGTACCAATTATTTTAGAGATATCGAATTGTGTCATGTGGTTTAATCATCGAATGTATACATACATACGTCGATCATCTCTTTATCAATAAGCTACAGGGTATTATGTTGTACATGCATTTACATATAATGCATATATAGCCTATCGGGGTATATAGATATATAATGACCGTTTATCGGAACCAAATTACATAATGTCGCGCTTAACATAAAATTTACATAAAACGAGAATATTAATTAATTCAAAAACACTATGATGTATATATATATGTAATCGTATCATATACAGAAGCTAGAAACGGTTAGATATCGTCTTCAATTAAATGTCGCCTATAAATCACATTACATGCGTATCGTGCATTCCAAACGCAAAGTAATAAGAAGAAATTCAACTTACACACAAAACTTTTTTTTTAAATTTTTTTTCGTCTTTTGATTGATAAAACAGGAAAACGATTTTCAACATTTCAAAAGAAAATTTTTTATTTTTAAATATTCTTCGACATTCCTTGAAAATTACAGAAAATAATTTAATATAACATCGAAAAGAAATTGTTATTTTGAGATACTACACCACACTATGTACATTGTATATACCTATATGTACATATGCGACAAGCGTATTTTTTTTTTCTGTTCATTTCGTGAAATGTGATATACAAGTGTAATTATCAGTCGTATGATAAGAATAAATTAAGTCGAGTCAATATGTGTGTATATATGTAAGTAGGTACTGTCATACCTACTCTCGTTTTGTTAAGTTTTTCACTTAAAATAATTAATTTCATGCACTTGATGAAATTAAGTAAACGGTAAGCAGACACGTAAACTCTATATAAGTAGAACCGATACAAAACGACGACATACATATAAAAATAATTAAAATTCAAAAATGATAATTTATTTGTATATATGCGTCTTCTGCGTTTTTCTTTCAGGTTAGGTCTTGGCGGGGAATTCGAAGAATTAGAATCTTTATGTAATTAAGAGGTTTGTAATTTTTAATTAAATTTATGGCTATATAAATGCGTATACCGAACTTATACAACATGAATATTAAATTTAATGATTTGATTTTGGTTTTATATAGTGTCTTGACTTACACGTTTTTCCTCGTTTGCCGTAGAAGTCGCAAACGCGCACTGCTGCCTTCGCAAACTGAACAAGTTTAGACCAGGGCAGAGGGGACAACTGATCTAAATTTAAAGACCTAAAGTTGAATACCTGAATTCGCATAGAACTCAAAACAGGACAACTGCTCACGAAGTCATCATCTTCCTCAATGCAGTCCTCGCAAATAACATCATGAGCTAAACACATACGATGTAGATGATCTTTAAAACGGCCGTGTCCCGTAAGAATCGCTACCAAGATTCTTAACTGGTTCTTTTTTAAAGATAAAGCATACTTCGCTGACCTCAAATTGGGCTCCTTAATGAAGTACTTCGCCTAACGACAACTAAAAGTCTCAATCCACTGAGACCTTAGATTTTCCAAGGCGTAGTCTTTTATAACTTTCTTACCGTAGTTGAAAGAAATAGGAACCGCTGGTTCAGGACAAACTAAAGTCAATTGGGACCCAGCTTTGGCTAAACAATCCGCGGTCCCATTGCCTACGATGTCACAATGAGCCTGTACCCAGAACAAAGAAGATACATGAAATGTCTGCATTCCTTGACGAGTTTAGAAACAGTCAAAGGATTTCTTAAAGAGTTAAGTACAGCTTTACTATCTGTACACAGTAGAATACTTTCGTTTTTAACAGCAAAATTTAAAGCCACAATAACACTACGTGTCAGCGCTACTAGTTCCGCCTAAAAAACAGTACAATGCGAACCAAGACTACCGAAATGTTTCAGATCGGTCTAAGGACAGTAGATGGCAAAACCTGCACTGAAGTTAGAACGAGCGCCATCAGAAAAATAGACTATGGACTGAGCTAATTTGTTGAGAAAATCCTGCGAACTCCACAAATCTCTCGACGGATAAGCCACCGAGAAAAGATTTGAGAAAAGGAATTCGGGTAGTAGTCTATCCCATATCGGTTTCTGATAAACATGATGAATAATTTTTAAAAATTTGTCGAAGCTTGGCTACAGAAGCCTTCAGGTCAACCACTGGCCACCACACAATATAGAAGAGTACGATAGTAGCGGTATAGGACCAGTGTTTTATTAGTGAAAGAAAGCATTCTAGGGCTTAAACCCCAGGATTTCCCAAAAGCTCTTCTACATTGCCAAAAAATGGTAGTTGCTTTTTGAAGCTTTTAATCCAGGTGATTCTTCCAGGAAAGTTTACTATCCAGGACAACTTCAAGGTGCTTGACGTGGTCACATTTAGTGATCGTTCTTTCAAAAAGGGAAAGAACAGATAGTTCAAGAGTATTCCTCGTCCTTGTAAAGACAATTAAATTAGTTTTAGAAGGGTTGACGTGAAGACCCTTCTCAACACATCATGCTTCCACAATAGTTAATGCATGCTGAGTTAGGTCGGATAAAACACTGAGATGTTTATCTGAAACTGTCAGAACAAGATCATCAGAGTAGCTCTGTGCAATGTAGCCAGATTGCTGCAGCTTTACAAGTAACTCGTCAATAACCAAAAACCACAGTAGAGGTGAGAGCACACCTCCCTGAGGACAGCCTTTGGTAGCCTTTACAGAATCTAACAATTTATAAGATAGTGGTGCGATCAATACCAAAATTGGTACAGCAGTAATGATCGTAGTAAAACGAAGTGCTATCGAAAGCTCCCGCAATATCCATGAAAGTACCCACAAGAAACTCCTTATTATTAAGAGATTTTTCAATCCTGGTTACAAGTTCATGTAGGGCGGTTTCATAGGACTTACCGACTCTGTAAGCATGTTGCATGTTACTGAGTGGGGAGGTGATTAGAAAATGATCTCTAATGAATCTATCGACAATTCTTTCCAGAGCTTTAAGAAATGTTGAGGATAGACTAATATGCCGAAAGCACTTAGAATCCGAATAATCGGACTTGAACAAACGGCCTAATGAGCTCGGCAGCAACATCATCTGAGTTGACGATCTCACAACCAGGAAAATGAGCCGAAAAGAGCAACTCACCCTTGTTGGAAGAGGTAAGCTGTCCGTCCGGTAGACGAAGAGACTCAAGTTTACCCATACTGTTCTTAGCTAAAGCTTTATTGAGTCCAGCGACAGTAGATAGGCTGTTGATTTCCTCGCTGAAGTTCAACCACGAGGCTCTTAGAGTGGATCTTAAACTTTTGTGTTATCAAGAAGTTATCCCAGTCAATCTGTTGCATAGACCTTTTTGCTTTGTTCTTCAGTTTCCTAGTAGATTTCCTTAATGTTTTAGGGTCATAGTTCCAGAAAGGTTTGTTCCGAATCTTTTGATTAGTGGTAAGAGGACACGAGTTTTCGAAGGCTATCGTAACTGCCAATGCAAGTGACGATGCTTGATCTTCCGCAAGTAAAGAACCTAGCTCGAAAGAGAAAAGACACCAATCGCTTGATTTCCGATTGCGCTAAGGTTTAAGAGGCGATCGTTTAAGGTTAATATTAAACGAGATACACCTGTTATCAGAGATGAGGATGTTATCCGTCACCCTCCAGTCTAAAATTAAATCAATAATGGACATGGAGCATAGTCTAACGTCAATCATCTCCCGCCGGACAGAGTTGACAAAAGGAGACTCGCGCCCAGTGTTGAGAATTTCAAGCTCAGAGGAGCTTATATAGTTAAGCAGAGAAAAACCCCTGTGGTTAATGTTCGTACTACCCCAGATCGTGTGATGAGCATTAGCCTCACAGCCAATCATTAAAGGGGTATGCTTATTCTTACATCATGTCACAAGATTAGTGAGTTCCTCAGAGGGAGGAGGTGAAGAAGAGGCATACGGCAAATAAACTGAGGCGATGACCAGTTTAGTGCAAGAGTTAGCAGAGACCAGAGTAATGAGCACAGCCGTAACATCGGCCGACATACACTCGTCAATAAGAACTGCATTCATATTATTGCCAATAAAAATGCACGCTCCAGTTTTATTCACAGAATTCTTACAGAAGATTCTGCCATTAAATAAAATCAATCCAGAGACAGCATTATCAAGAAGATATGGTTCCTGGAGTAGACAAATATCAGCAGACTTACTGTGTTGCAAGTTGATCTGATTTATTCTAATCATGGACGACATTATAAAGTCGGGCAAAAAGGAGAATAAAAGTTGTCTACGGACCAGAGATAATCTTGAAAGAGATGCTCTCCAGCACGTACTGCAAAAAAAACCGGAACCAGTTATATTGTCGAAGGATTTGTGGTGAACCCGGAAAACAATCGAAAAACAATCGATTGGCGATTTACCTCAAGTTTGCAACGACCTACCTCCCGTTCCTCAATTGCAATAGATGGATTCATCAGCTTGATTTTGGTGATAATCCATGTTTGAATGTACAAAATTATTGACTTCAACTAATCATACAACTAATTTTATTAAGGTTCAAACCTAATGCCGCCGGTCTGACAGGATTTTTATGCACAAATTTTCAGGCCACTCGAGGTAACGTTATGCTATACACCGCCAAGCGACTAACGAAAAATCTTATCACGATAATTGCTTTTCCTATTTATTGTTGTCAATTTACTTGTGACTATAAACAGCGGAATGTACAAAATTATTGACTTCAACGGAGTCAAATCGCAGCTGCCAGTTCATGTGGGCAGTTGACGTATCCGTTACAGAGCGCAAATGACCGATTGAAATTGGAATTGGAAATGGAGATTCATTCCAGTCACCCACAGGACTGCTGGAAAATTATTAATTGTGCTGGAGGCAGCCGAGACAGGCTTTTACCTTCTGATTTTGAACATAATTCGACCACATCTAGAAATACTGTGCCAAAAGTGTAATGCCATTTGCGGTCGCGTTACGTTATTGAATTGTGTATAACTTAAGGCCGGATCATATAGTATGTGCCCCGAAGGGGCATACATATAGTATTTGCTACTTAGGCCTCAGGGCGCGGATGTCAACCCAATTTTTTTTTTCGTTAAACGTCAAATTTTTAAAATTTTAATTTTAAACGCTCATGAAAGTTTCTAATTTGTGGCGGATATATTTTGTATTTTAGAGTATTTTTTCAATTATTGCTATATTCAAAATTCACATATTTAGAGAAGGTTAACTATAGATAAAGTTATAGGATATTTATTCAAATTTCGGAATAAATAATAATAATAATACAATTTTTAAAAGGTCATTACTGGCCCCTTACTGAGTCAAGAATCTGGCTTCAACGGTTTTGATCCTAAGCTTGGTATTCATGCTATCTTAGGCAATCTAATGATCTCTACACTATGGAATCATCGTTGCCTGCAACGACCTCTCCTCTCGTTACATAGTTCCGGATAAGCACGTAGAACGTGACGGAGCCAGCGTTATCGCTTTGATTTCACTTCATGTACTTACTTTTTCCAAGACTGAAATATTTTTCGAATAGATTGGACCCAACGAATTCTTGGAATATATGTCATTATGGTGTTAGCATCCCATGATTTTTCCCAGAAGATTCGGAAAAATCATATAATCGTCATAGATGAGGTCATACCAAATATGGTTGTTCTAAACCCCCTAATCCTCTACTTTTCCAAAATTGAAATATTTTTCGAATAGCTCAGATCCACATTCATCTATTAAAATTTCTCAACGCAGTTATACAGTAAAACACAAAAAAAATTGTCTTGTATCAGTGCTAGACTGTTTTTCGTGTGTTTTACTGTGTGAGTCCTTCGGAAAGACGAATAAAATTTGAATCAAAATGTTATTTTTATATAAAATTCCAGAAATAATTATTAAAAAAATAAAAATTCACTACCAAATTTTAATCGACCTTTCCAAACACTCATTTGTACAGTGTCGTTAATCAAGGCGGGAGCGCTCTTTTTGTAGTTTGCACTGACAGATTGAAACCAGAGATTTACGCGTCATCTATTAATTTCTACGTCGACGTGTCGACAACTCGTCGACAATGACATCAATGTAGACAACATATAGAATGGTGATTTGTTGAAATAGTTCAAAACTACTGTGATCCAATTTTTGTACAGTGAATTTGATACTTTGATGGGATATAAAATTCTCGTAGAGAAATTATATATGTTTAGGTAGATAGAAAGCTTTCATAAATATTTCTATCTGTGAACAGCTTTTAATACGTTTATATCCGAGTCAATGTAATAAGGGAATGACCGTGGAACAACAGAAAATTCTCTGATGTGGTGTTTGAATTGAACCATCATTCAAACTTCGAATACGGTTATAAAAAAGCTATTCAAATGAATATTTAATTATTAATTTTTATAATTGATCAAAAAATTTGTATCACTATATTGCTTTTAAAAATACGTTTCATTTGATATATCACATGAGATAATCCAAATTGAAAATGTTAATCCATCATCCAGCATCTATGGTCCAAACAATTTTATCCAGAATTTTCTTTCGTCTAATCTATTTCTAAAAACTCCACGAATTTTTTTTTGAATGCTAAATCTTCAGAAAAGAAATTTGTTACTTGGATTTTATTTCACAAGCATTCGTGGAGTTTTATAAAATGGATTAGAGGAAGAAAGTTTTGGAAAAAATCACCAGGACCATAGATGCTGGATGATGGATTAAAATTGTTAACTTGGATTATGTCATGTGATATATCAAATGATACGTATTTTTATAAGCAGTCTGGTGGTATACATTTGTTGATTAATTACTGTTGGGACTTAAAAAATGGAGATCGAAGAATCTTTTGTGTTTCGGTTTCTACAAGTTTTTTGTTAATTTGTCTGCCACCATATCGTTGGTTTGAATATATGCTAAATCAATAATGCCCTTGTCGAAAATCTCGCGCGTATAATGATATCGTATATCTATGTGCTTATTACCTTGATGGTAAACTGGATTTTTTTGCAAGCTGCTGGGCGCTTAAATTGTCATTGTACAATATTATCTTATTATTTACCATTGTATGGAATTACATTAATATTTACATTAATATTTGACGAATATAAGTTGCTTCCTTGCAGGACTGTGCTAATGCCACTGATGTTTGCTTCTTACTTTCCCATGAAAATGCGGACTCAGCAATGTAAAAAACGTATCCAGTATACGATTTCCAATCATCAATATTTGCTCCCCAATCAGCATCGACGTACCCGTATAGTTGTTGGCCAGTGCATATGTATGTTAATTTTGATTTGCCGGTGTTCTTTAGATAACGTGGCAAATGCTTCGCTGCAACCATATATGTTCAACATGAGGCGATTTATTGAACTGCGATAATTTGCTGACCGAGTGCAAGATGTCAGATCAAGTTGATATTGCCAAATACATAAATGATCCTACTAATGATTGATAATCAATTTCATTTATTTTCACACAACTTTCATTGTCACATTTCGTTAGTTTCATACCTGCATCCAAAGGAGTATAACAAATGCGACATTCCAACATGTCCATCTTGTTTAACAAATGCATTGTGTGTTGCGTGTGATGGATACTAATTGCACCTCGTTCACCTTCCCTGTTTATTACGATGCCTAGACAATAGTGAAATTTTCCTTTGTCCACTATTTCGAACTGTTCCCGTAAATGTTGTTTTATACGATTCATAAATTCGTGACTAATACATGCAATTATTAAATCGTCTACGCTCAAATTACAAATTTCGCTCGTATTATTTTGCATCGCGTGTATACACATTTATCACGATTGCATTGCATAAACCCAAACGCTTTCAATACAGAATCTAATTTATTACTCCACTCGCGACCAGATTGTTTGAGACCATACAGTGATTTTTTCAATTTACAAACTTTGTCACTTTGTTTGTGATCGCCAAAAAATTCTGGTTGTGACATATAAATCTCTTCTTGTAATTCGCCTTTCAAATATGCTGACGTTACATCCATTTGATGCACAAGCAGCTCATATTGAGGAAAAAGTTTCGGTGTAATCAACGCCATAATTTTGTGAAGAACCTTTTGCTACTAGGCGAGATTTATACCGTTCAATAGATCCATTTTTCTTGTATTTTACGTGGAACACCCATTTACAGCCAATTGCTTTGCGCTTCGCCGGTAAATAAATTCCCACGAACCATTACGAGTTAATGCATTATACTCTTGCTGCATTGATTTTCTCCATTTGTCAGCATCCGAACGAGACAAAGCATCTTCGACCAGTACTGGAATATTGGCTTAACGTTACAATAAAATTAGGGTATTCTACCTCTGTTTTATTGTTTAGGTCGGCACTAGTTTCATTTGTGCTGTCAATACCGGTTTCATCTTGTCTTCTTCCTCCACTGTCACTACTGGAACTTCTTCCGTTGCAGGCTCTGTCTTATCAGGTTCTACAACAATACTATCAGTAAAAACACCACCTGATTTTTTATTTACCTCTTCCATGAATAATAACGTCCCGACTTTTGATTATTGTTCTCGTTCCTGGCTTATACAACCGGTAAGCCTTTGACTCTTCTGAGTAGAAAACCATAACACACTCTTAATTCACCACCGGTTTCTGTTTAAACCACAGTTAATATGGCGTTATGTTGTGTAATATTTTAGTGCGTGAGCGATTCCGTAGGGTCACCGCTGTGACATCTCGACAATTGTTCTGTTTGCACGCTAACTGAAAGTTGTCGTTGAATTCGATTTTCTTTCAAATACTTGGTAAACTCAATACTCAAATATTCTTTTCCGTTGTTAAATCGAAGCATTTTTAATTTGCGTTCCGTTTGTAGTTCCGCGCGATTCGTAAATTCTCTTCTATGCACCAGACTTAGAATCTCATCAGTCCTTGAATACGATTGTTTGGGAAACGCCTTAACTTTGATTTTTGATTTAAATGTTTTGGAGTATCCTTCAAATTTAAGCCAATAACCATCTTATTTTCATACAGCTGAAGCAATGCTTTGATATTTAAGTGACCGTACCGCTGGTGCCACTTCAAAAGAGTAGTTTCTGCTTGATTCTCATGTAAATTACCATTAAATGCAATTGCGTTGGTTTGTTGTAGAATTGAAATAATAAACAAATCATTTCAAAAATTTCCACGAAGTTCCGGTACATAAAATACATCATTCAAAGTAATTTCTCTGCCGTTCACTGTAAATTTGACAATGCCTATTCCACTAGCATTCACCGACTTATCAGCTGCCAATTGCACTGGGTGAGGCAGAATAGGTTTTAATTTGGTAAAGTAATTTCTATTACACGACATAAGCGACGTTGCACTACTATCCAAACACCACTCATTGTTATACCAAAAATACAATTCAAACTTGATGAATACAATGCTGATGAGCTATGCGGTTTCTCTTCATCGCCTTCTTATGTACACAACTGTTTGCAAAATGGCCTCGTTTTCTGCAATTATAACACTTGATCCGGTGTTTTTCAACATGTTTCGGCTTTGACTTTACCGCTAACACATGTTGCTCGGTGCCTCGAATATCATTTTCACCTCGGCATTGTTCTTCTTCCAAAATCTTGATTTTTACCGTACTTAATTTTGGTAGTTCATCTCTGGATTCAATTGCGACAATAAAATTTGCATAACTGTCGGGCAAACTACACTATAGCATAATGGTTAGAACCTCCTCCGGTATGATAATATTCATTTCTTCTAATTTCTTGGTGACATTGAAAAAATTGTATACGTGACTTTTAATCGATTGACCGCTTCCAATTTTTTTATGAAGTAGTTCCTTGAATAATGATACTTTACGTACCGGTCCTTTCGGTTGGTATATGCCTTCTAATTTAAAGCAGGCTTCGGATGACGTTACACAATTTCGAATATGTATTAACTGCACCGGTTTTATGTGAAGCGTAATTAACGTCAACGCTTTGGAATTTTTATTTTTCCTCTGCCGTTTCATATTTCACAGAACCACTTGTATAAGGCCACAATTCTTGGTGTATCAAAATGCTTTTCATTTGCATTTTGCAGCCATCATAATTGATATCATCCAACTTATCAATTTGAAAACTAGCCCATAACATGTTGGGACTCAAAAAAATGGAGTAAAACAAATAAAATACGCGGTTTTATTGATATACTACCAACACTCCCCCTTAACAAAAACTCCTAATTATTATTGATATGAATTTAACGAGGTAATGTAATAGAGGTTTTTCTAAATACCGTGCAGGTTTGTTTTAAGAAATTTTAATTATTCTCAATTATTAGTTTTGACGGACCTAATAAATTCGGATTTGTCTGTGAGTAGTATATTCCTGATATATTTGGTGTGCAACAAAATACTAACCTCCTTGTAGACACAAAAATTGGGGCGTTGGATTTGAAAATGCTAAAATTATTTTAGGTTGTTGATGTTTTCTACTTAACGGTGACATTGTCTCCATGACGATAAATACTGCCAGGCATCCCTTGTTTTGAGAATAAAATTCCTTAAATTAATTTCAATAAACCAGAACAATTCATAGCGCATAAAAGCAGTTTTTGTTTTCATGTCATCAGATCAGCCCATTTTGTGTACATTATATTATAGAGTCAAGACTCAAGATGTATTTAACCATCGCAGATCTTTATTATTTGTCGGACTATAAGGGCCATATAATTTATATACGACATTTATAATTAACAATCGATGTTTTTGGATTATTTATATCTGTACGTATATGATACACA
Source organism: Tipula unca (assembly GCA_951394425.1). Lineage (NCBI taxonomy): Eukaryota > Metazoa > Arthropoda > Insecta > Diptera > Tipulidae > Tipula > Tipula unca. The sequence continues at coordinate 34,631,318 of OX596380.1, read as the reverse complement.
ACAGTTGGCAAAATGTACATAAAGCCAGCACCATGCATTAATAATATCAAAGTGTTTTATAAAATAATTTACTACCGGAAAAAAAAAACAACCCAAACTCGATGAACCGCGAAGAGTGTCTGTCGCTATATACATCTCTCTAACTAAATATAAATAATATATTACCCAAAAAAAAACTGTGTTGTAGGCGTTGGTCGGTCAATTTTTTTTGTATTCCTCTTCAAAACTTTAATTTTGTAGTTTTTTTTTTTGGTATGTTGAATTAATAAAATTTATAATATATGTAAAACATGATTTTAAACAATGATATCCAACAAAAAAAAAACTTTTAAACGTTTCATTTTTTTCCGTTTATAAATTATAATAAAATAAAATTATTAAAAATAATAATCGAAGACAAAACACAAAACTAACGTAAAAAACTATTAATACGAAACAAAAGAAGAACAAAGGTGTGACTTTTTTCGGCGTGTGAAATTATTAACTCGATCCGACTTTATAGTTGTATCGTTTACATATATATACGGACAACAAAGAGTCTATCCAAAACACTATTGTTATTACTATTTTATAACTATTATCATTATTATTATTGCTATCATCATCATCATCGTTTTTTTTTTATTTCATTCCAATTGAATTGTCAATTTCTATTTAATATTTAATGATTTTCAATTACATTATGACTATTTTACGTGTTTGGTTTTATATTTAATCAATTAATTGTATTTTTTAAATTTGTTTTTTTTTTTTTAGTTTTACCGTTCAATTGGATTTGATTTGATTTGATTGACAAAATAATACAAATATGTGTGTTGTTCACATATACGTATATACATGTTTTGTATGTATTTTTGGATGATTGATCGATAAACTATTTTATCATTTTAATCAAAAATTCATTCATTGATTGGATTTATGTAGGTATTGCAATATGTATGCAATATTGGTGCTCAGACCGAGCTCATTGCGTTTTGACTGATCGGTGAATGAAGGCTTTGTGAACTGTTTGTTTTTATTAATTAGTTGTGCGCCTATATATTGACGATATGTGATATGTCTGCTCTAATTTCACCTGTGTGTCTGGATGTTATTTATAAATAAAGTGTTCTTGGAATTAATTGAATACATGTACCTGCGTACATTGTATACTTGTGTACTGTATACATATACGAGTGACAGAAATAATTAATTTTTATTCTTGTAATTATGATGTTTAGTTGTTGTTGTTTTTCATTTGACTAAACTGTATTATGTACTTGATAATGATATACGAGAATCGTGTAACATAGAGTTTTGATTTGAAGCGGATTTGCTGTCAAATGCGCCTATCAATTGTCGAGGTGTGTGTCTACTTTAATTAAATTCTATGAATAATTATAATCTTAACTGTGTCTGTGAACTTATTTATTTATTTTGAAAAAAGTCTACAAATTTGATTTAATTAATAAAAATTTAAAAACTATAATACATAAAGCTTGATTCAGGTCGGGGCATTTTTGTTAAAACTCTTGGACATCATGCTCACCGGTTCATAATCACCATTGTTTGTTCCATGTTGATTCACGTGAAGGAACTCATGATATTTTAAACTTCTACTTGGTGCGCATTTATTTTAATTGATTCCAGTATAGATGGTGGGTCGATTTGATCAAGTAAGATGTTACCAAAAACGAACATTTTAGAATTTCCCGCCTGTTTTGAAGTATTGTCATGTTGTAGATTTTCAATCCAGTAAGATACGGTTCATTGCACAGAGTTATGCTGATGATCTTGTCTTAACTGTTTCAGGCAAATACCTGAATATCTTATCTAACTTAATGCAGCATGCCTTTGATATTGTGGAGGCATGGTGTATTGACAAGGGTCTGCACGTCAACTCGTCTAAAACAGATTTAAATGTCTTTACTATGGCGTAGGAGTGGTCTGGATCAATCCATTCCTTCTCTCTTTGGGAGACCGATTATACCAGATGTAACCAAGTCAAGCACCTTGGTGTTATCTTAGATAGCAGGGTTTACTGGAAATCTCATCTTGATTCCAAATTGCTAAAAGCTACTGCCATATTTCGGCAATGCAGAAGGGCTTTTGGGAAATCCTAGGGTCTACATCCAGGATGTTGTTTTTCATTTATAAATCGCTGGTCTTACCGATATTATCATACGCTTCTGTTGTTATTCTAAAGTCTTCTACTGCTATACTTAATAGTCTTCAAAACACGGCTTGCAGCTTTATTCTTGGCACTGCTTGTTCTGCAGCGTTTCGTTTGAGGTGCATTGGGGCCTGGAATGTTCTTGGTTCTATCGTAGGACATAGACAAATTTTTAAAAACTTCATCTTTACCGATTGATGTGAAAGATCAATTTAATTAATTTTGACTAAGTTTGAAATGAATCTACATGAAGTTTGACATTATTTAATAGAAACAAATTTACGCATTGAAGTTAAATTAGAACGTTGTAACCAGTAAAATATTAAGTAAAATTTGTTAATACCTACTTTGAATTAGAATTTGATTGAGTTATCGATTAATTTTAATTCAATTTATAAAACCATTTTCCTTGTTTATAGAATTTGCGACAACTGATGGTATACTAAACCAACCGACCGAGTCGGCCAACTGAAACTGGTGAGCCATTTAACAACAAAAACATTTATTGAAGTGGCTTTAAAATTAAACGTTTAACAATAAAAAGGCAATGTGAAATAATATTGAATTTTACTAGCCAACGATAGTACTGACTGAGACTTTATCACCCGGAAAAGCGCTCACTTTAGAAACAAACCAACGAAACGACATCCACAAAAAATCATTGGAAGTATTAAGGATTGAGGAATTTTCAACCATATAGTAGCTCAATATTAAAAACATTGCAACTCAATAGTTTTGAAAACAATCGTGAACCGAATATCTATTATACGGCTTCAGAGGTGAGCCAAGTCGCTAAATAAACTGGAGACTGATTTTCATGGAATCTGGTATAGTGCACTTGCAGGAAATTGCTTATACATATTCCGAATTGTATTAACATTCTTATTGCGACAGACTGAAATATATGTATATGATAGGTCGTAAACATGTGAGGTTATCTACCAACAAACTTATAGGCAAATTTGAACTATAAACTAACAGATTGAAAAATTCAATCGATCTGCATTGACACTACAAAAGACACTTTGATGATATTCAGTAAGTTTTGTTCTTGAGGGCATGTTAATACATTAAACAATACTTAAGTAACCTGCTCGTTAAAGATAATCTCAGACACAACAAAATACAATCGATTTTGATTTACGTTTAATCGCATAAAAGGCTTCCACGACAACTTCAATGTCGATAATCGACATACTACAATTCATTCTCAAAATGGCAAAGTTCACTCGACAAGAATATTAAGGAATATTGAGGAATATATATTCAAACATAATTAGGAGCGCAAGTAAAAAGAAGCTTCTCAAATTTTCAATCAACTGGTTGCCGTATTAAACAAAATGTGCCGTCCAGATATATAGTTGACAGCCAAGCGCAGAAAGAACGATACTCAGGAACAGTACTATCGATGCCTCAAATATTTAGATTAAAACTTGGCGATCAAACCATTCTCGAAGTACCAATTTCGACCTAATGAGCAACAATATTGATGAAATAGTGCGCCTCAATGGAACTGAAGTGTTCCGTTTCATTTCAAACTTGTGAGTCTATTCTATATCATGAAGTACTATGACTTGAAGATTTGTATAGCTTTAAACCAAATTCTGATTTTTTCTGATCTAGTATTCGATTTACATTTTTTTTTTGTTATATTTTGTTTTTGTTTTTATTTAATTCAGTTACACACATGATGCTGACCAAAGAGCAACACATTTTCATTATTAACGTTTGTAGCAAAAATATAGTTTTTCTGTGACACAAAAAAAAGTGAAAAATTAAGAATTGTAATTGCGGTGCGTATTAAAGGTAGGTCTAAAAGTTATTAAATATGAAGATATTTCATATGTATACCATTCGATTTTCTCCAAATTAAGCTTTGTTGATAAGGCTCTATAAGTATCAGAGTCCGTTGTGTAGATTTTCCATACATTGTTGTTTAAGGATATTACTCTGTATTCCTTATCTGTAATGGATTTCAAAATATTTTGTACAGCTCCATATTCGGTTATATCAATAATATTAATTGATGCGGTGGTTTTTCTTCTTTTGGTGATTTGTTTTCACTTTTATCTCGTTGATCCTTATGAGGCGGTCCCTTTCCCTCCTTCCTATTAGAAGATTCTGTCTTGACAATCCATTCGGGCTCTTTTGTTAACTCCACCTCATCAGTATAAAGCTCTGTAGTCTCGTTACTAATTTGAGGTTCATCATTGACTTTGGTTAAAAAACTTTTTCTCAATTCTTCATTTTCCTTCGTCCGCACCATAATTATGCTACTAAGCTGAGGCGTCATCTTTTCAATTTCATTAATTTTTGCGCGAAGATTCGCATTTTCTCTTTCTATCTGAGAGTAACCATAGTTGATGATGGCATCAGGCTTGAAAGCCCTTCTTGTGATAACAAATCTAAGTTAAAATTTCCGCTGGCACCACTTCTGGCATTAGAAGCATCGGCTTGATCAACTAACGAGTTATTACTTTTTTCTTTTGTAGGTGATCTTCTTATATTTGGTCTTTTTTTTTGGAACGGATATGATGTTCCCTGGTTCTGCACCAGATTGTCCTGCTCAGAATCCATAGACCGTGGATTTATCAATGTTGATATTGGTACAAAAAACTCATCGACCCCATAATTTTGGCCGGGAGTGTATATAAAATATTTAAAAAGAAACTACTATCACTGAACTTTTTGACTATTTTTATTTTATCGCTTACTTCATCGATTTCACGTCCAAACCCTACAACGGTTTGAAAGAGAACGAAGTGGCAGAGGAATCTGATTTTAAAGTATACATATATGTTTTGTCTATATGACCAATTGGCCTTAGGGTTATAGAGAAATTCTTGAATCTGCTATTTGCTAGTGGCGTCAAGCATTCCGCAGTTTCTTCTTATCTGAATTTCACAATAAATATGATTCACGTCAATTGACTTGAACGACTCGAGCAAATTATAATTGGGATTCTTACAAACAATCGGCAATGTAAACGATGTTGTATTTGCCGACCTTCGCAAGAATGGTATAAAAGACACGTTTATAAAAAAAAGTTTCGAGGCCCTAGTTGAGTTATTCCTGTAATAAGCTCGGTCAATTATACCCCGTTTTCGGTGGAGCTCAGAAGTAATTTAAAAGTTTGAGCTAGTTCTAGTTTTTATATATGTATAGTGCGAATTAATATCAAGTCCAATAAGGAGCTCTGGAATTTTACATTGCTGTAGTCACCCTTCTTTAAATTGTTTGCAAACTTTTTTGTATCAGTATACGAACTATTTACGGTGTCTCCGGGTGTTTTTCTAGGAGTGCCCAATTCATCTCCCAATTATTTTCAAAGTGAATATAAGAAATGAGATGAGTAATTATTGTAGGATTATACCCAACATTTTTTGAATTTTGACATATATTGAGAGGTTGCGTTCTTGTATGCTGTCATCTTATCACCGTCAACTGTGAGAGTGTTCAGAAACAGTATGTACACGGGATTTAGCATGCCAATTTGACAATTTTAAATTCAATTTCATTTAGATTATTTTCGATTTTACAAATTTGAACATAACGTACGAGCTCCGATTTCAGAAATTAGGTTAAGTTGATTTTTTCTGATTCAAACGATTGGTATTCCTATTCAATGTGCAATTACATTACAATACATCATGATCTATTTTCACGTCGCCTTGTTTAACGCCCAACAAAATATTTCTCCTTGTAAATTTATATAATTTATGAATTTATAACATAATTTCGCAGCATCGCATTACATAATTTTTGGATAATTTCGATTAAATTAAGTGGAAAATGGCAGTATCATAGATTCATGCACCAACAACAACGTATATACGCACGCATTAGCGGAAAAAACAATTTTTTTTTTGTTAAATTTTAGGTTCTTCTCGTTGTTGTTATTATATGATTCAACACAAACAATAAGACAATAATTGAATCAATTACGATTACGAGATAATGTATAGTAAGAAATAGGAAATCCACTGTGCACAGAAACAAATTTCAGTTGATTGCCACACATCAAATTTGTGCTGTGCTACAAAATCAGATTATAACCGCGTGATATTTAACACCCTACGAATTTTGCATGAATTGATCCTAATTTTTAGATCCGAACGAGAAAAGGACATATTAAATTGGTGAACATGCGGATGTATATTATATACGAGTATGTAGGGTAGATAAAAATTGATGACATTGATATATAGGAAAATGACTCAGTTTTTTGGTTGAATAAATTTTATCTATTTTATTATATATAGCATTTTTAATGATAAGTTAAAAATTAGTTTTTCGTCATTTTTAAAACTGTATATACACAGTAGATGTAATTTTATGATAAGAAAATTTTCTATTAAATTCGTTTTTTTTGTTTATCGTATTTTAAATTTTGATCACGAACAAGTTAGTTCTTTTTAAGTTTGTATATTTTGTAATACGCTGCTGCTGTTATATACGTATGTACGTATGTATATTATGCTAGGATAGCTTTCAATATGTTATCGATGGAATATGGTAATAAAAAAATTAATCGATTGCCATTTGATGATTCCGTATATACATATATAGTAAATAAGTTGTATGATTGAAGGGTTACAGGAAAACATGTTAATTTTATCTATACCTTCAGATCTTAAAGTTATTTAAATTAAATGTTTGGTTTTTAAATTGTCAGTTAATTTGTATATATATATATATATATATATATATATATATATATATATATATATATAGTTATAGACAACCAGGTGATTATAGGTCTCCGATTATACATACATATATATAGTTTTATTATGGAACATTTAAATTAATGAAGTGAAAATATTTTCGAAAAATTAAAATGTGAAACTCAAAACACCAAACGATAATGTTGTAATCATTAATTCATTACGTTACTTAACATTTATATAAAGACAGCCGTGGTCACTTCATTATTATGATTCATGCATGCTTGATAAATTCACCAACAAATTTATATATATGCGTGTGGTAATATGCAACCCACCAAAAAGTTGCTGAGAAATTGATTGATAAGATTGACTATATTCTGAGAGTTCACTATCGTCACTCAACGTTAATTATTTTATTTTAATTTATTAAAGAAGTCAATTTAGTGAAGTACTTTGCCGCCCTTGTCGGTACAGTAAGTAGCGTCCTTGCTTTGTTATTCGAGGGTCCCGGGTCCCATTACCCAAGATTAAAATATAAAAGTTAAAATTGGAATCAAAAATTTTAAAAATTTAATAAATTAAAAGAGATACCATTGGCTGACTTAAACAGTATAATGTATCTTCTTTTCAACCTTTATTTTGTCCATAAGGGACCATCTCTAAAATTCGAGTAATTCAATTTAGTGTAGGAGAGCTTTTGTCAATATATTGAAAAGAATCCTACAGCTCATAGAGATCCATTGACTGATTTAATATTTTTAATGAAATTGGCGGTGATAGCACTTGGGTTGATATTTTTTGTTAGGCTATTGTGTTCTCCATTTTCTGTCTGCACAACAGATTTAAAACTTGGAAATTTTATGTCCAAATATGTAAAAACGTCCGAAAATTTTCGAATTTCGTAAGAAATGAGCAGTGTATTGAATAATTTGTAATGAAATTGGCCGTGACCGCACATGGGCTAACTTTTTTTGTTAGACCGTTGTGTTTTCCATGTTCTGGTAGCACGACAGATTTACAACTTGGCTAGTTTATGTAAAAACGTCCGAAAAATCTCGAATTTCGTCAGAAATGGGCAGTTTATGGAATAATTTGTAATGAAATTGGCCGTGACCGCACATGGGCTAACTTTTTGTGTTAGGCCATTGTGTTTTCCATTTTCTGGCAGCACAACAAATTTAAAACTTGGAAATTTTATATCCAAATATGTAAAAACGTCCGAAAAATTTCGAATTTCGTAAGAAATGAGCAGTGTATTGAATAATTTGTAATAAAATTGGCCGTGACCGCACATGGGCTTACTTTTATTATTAGGCCATTGTGTTTTCCATGTTCTGGTAGCACGACAGATTTATAACTTGGCTAGTTTATGTAAAAACGTCCGAAAAATCTCGAATTTCGTCAGAAATGGGCAGTTTATGGAATAATTTGTAATGAAATTGGCCGTGACCGCACATGGGCTAACTTTTTTTGTTAGGCCATTGTGTTTTCCATTTTCTGGCAGCACAACAGATTTAAAACTTGGAAATTTTATATCCAAATATGTAAAAACGTCCGAAAAATTTCGAATTTCGTAAGAAATGAGCAGTGTATTGAATAATTTGTAATAAAATTGGCCGTGACCGCACATGGGCTAACTTTTATTGTTAGGTCATTGTGTTTTCCATGTTCTGGTAGCACGACAGATTTATAACTTGGCTAGTTTATGTAAAAACGTCCGAAAAATCTCGAATTTCGTCAGAAATGGGCAGTTTATGGAATAATTTGTAATGAAATTGGCCGTGACCGCACATGGGCTAACTTTTTGCGTTAGGCCATTGTGTTTTCCATTTTCTGGATGCACGACAGATTTATAACTTGGATATTTTATATCCAAATATGTAAAATCGTCCGAAAGATTTGGAATTTCGTAAGAAATGGGCAGTTTATGGAATAATTTGTAATGAAATTGGCCGTGACCGCACATGGGCTAACTTTTTTTGTTAGGCCATTGTGTTTTCCATTTTCTGGCAGCACAACAGCTTTAAAACTTGGATATTTTATATCCAAATATGTAAAAACGTCCGAAAAGTTTCGAATTTCGTAAGAAATGGGCAGTTTATGGAATAATTTGTAATGAAATTGGCCGTGACCGTACATGAGCTAACTGTTTAATTTAGGCCATTTTGTTATCCATTTTCTGGCTGCACGACAGATTTATAACTTGGATATTTTATATCCAAATATGTAAAAACGTCCTAAAAATCTCGAATTTCGTAAGAAAGGGGCAGTTTATGGAATAATTTGTAATGGAATTGGCCGTGATCGCAAATAGGCTAACTTTTTAATTTAGGCCACTGTGTTTTCCATTTTCTCTCTGCACGACAGATTTACAACTTGGATATTTTATATCCAAATATGTAAAAACGTCCGAAAAATTTCGAATTTCGTAAGAAATGGGCAGTTTATGGAATAATTTGTAATGGAATTGGCCGTGATCGCACATGGGCTAATTTTTTAATTTAGGCCAATGTGTTTTCCATTTTCTCTCTGCACGACAGATTTATAACTTGGATATTTTATATCCAAATATGTAAAAACGTCCGAAAGATTTGGAATTTCGTAAGAAATGGGCAGTTTATGGAATAATTGGTAATGAAATTGGCCGTGACCGCACATGGGCTAACTTTTTGTGTTAGGCCATTGTGTTTTACATTTTCTGGATGCACGACAGATTTATAACTTGTATATTTTATATCCAAATATGTAAAAACGTCCGAAAAGTTTCGAATTTCGTAAGAAATGGGCAGTTTATGGAATAATTTGTAATGGAATTGGCTGTGATCCCACATGGGCTAACTTTTTAATTTAGGCCACTGTTTATGGAATAATTTGTAATGGAATTGGCCGTGAACGCACATGGGCTAACTTTTTTTGTTAGGCCATTGTGTTTCCCATTTTCTGGCTGCACAACAGATTTGTCACTTGAATATTTCATATCCAGATATGTAAACAAGTCCAAAAATTACGAATTTCGTAATAAATTAAATTTCGATACGAAAATTTTAGTTTCCTTTGCCGAGAGCTCATATTGAAATTCACGAAAAATTGTCTAGTACTAATGCAATACAGTTTTTTGTGTGTATACCATGTAATTGCTTGAAAAGGTAGACTAAAATTTAGTATCAAAATTTAACAATTTTTGTTAAATTAAAAAAAAATCTATTTTAGCACTCAGTATCAAAATGTTGCTCACTATGATTTAAGACTTATGGACCATTACTGAACATAAGATATAGATATTTTTACTTGAAAAAGGGGAAATAGATGAATTGTTAGGGCTATTTGAGCTATTTTATTGGCTCGGATGTAAATAACTAGGGTAAAGATCTATCTATCCACGTGAAGCAACTTTGAAGGAGATTTTAAAACTGTCAACCACCACTCGTATCGCATTAATTCTAAAGCAATCTGTTCTTCGTACTTTAGACCTAGTTCACAAAATCACTGTAGGAAATGGTTTACATTTTTGACATGGTCTACTTGTTGGACATTGTTTACGTTGTCGACGGGTTGTAGACACACGTTCAAGTGCGTCGATCAGCAATGTAAGATTTGAAGGTCTGACAAAACTGAAGAAGAAAACTGGAAGACAAATTTAACCTAAAGAGTAGGTTTAGGTTGAATTTGTCTTCCAGTCCTTGCTGTTATTCCTTCTCAAATACTTGATCCAAGAAGATACTATAGATAGGACTAATTTTTCGCTTTCATGTGAGCAACTTCAACATAATTTGTGATACTGCGCACTTATTCTGTATTGGTCAATTTTCCTCAAAGCCAAATTGCGGTGAGGGGGAATAACATTTATGCCTCTAGAGAAGTATTTTTGGTATTGTTGGCAGCAACGAAACTGGTTTTTCTGGTGGTTTATTTGTACTACATCTAGACTTTCGTGTGCATTTTTTGCGTTTGGTTACGACCTTGGTTTTTTCATTTCGGTATCAAGCAGTCTTCTATTTGCAGTTCAATGTATATATGTATAGAAATCAAGAGGTCGATTTTGTTTTGTAGCCATTAGCTCATTTTAGGTTTGAGAATCTGGTGCATTGATTTTCCATACATTATTCTAGTGAAGTGACTCTGTGACTTCATTTGTTAAGTGTTCGTTGGTTGGCTATCCCACCGTTCCTTGACAAGCACCATGAGAGTTGAGGTTGAACATTTTTATTAAAATAGAAATTAAACAATTATCTTCGACAGGATTCTTCAATTGAATTTTGAAATAATCTTATGAGAAGCTTGGCGCCCATGCTTTGATTTTTATCATGGAAATCTTAACAATATTTTGAACAAAATAGTGTTAATAAAAAATTGGGTTATCACGTCAAATTAACAAATCTATATCAACTATAGGTCTCTCAAATCGTTGGCATCGGAGAAACGACCTTGGGTAGAGCCATAGGTCGTTTAGCAAAATTACTCAAGAGGTTGGAAAAGAGGTCCTTATGAAATTAATAAGCAGATGTTATATGTTATTTGCAAAATGAATCATATCGTTTCGATGTATCAGCCATTTTTAATCATTCATTGAAGTATTTGCATAATTTGTTTTACCACTAATTGATTTTTTCTTTGGTTGATCGACGCTTTGCTTTCGAAATGTTAAAATTCAAATTATAGAATTTTGCTTCTGCATACAATTTACTGGTTAAAAGATTGGTAAATCAGCGTTAATTAGACCGTTATATTTGTGATCAACTATATATTCATATAACGTATATATAAGAAAACTATTTCGTCATTTACTATACAACAGTCCATAATTTAACAGAAATAACTTAACTGAAGAATTTAATTTACGCTTTTTTGATGTATTACAACAGTTGCGGTTGTTGTTGCTTCTATTAAATACGGAACTCTTTATTTGGTTAAACGGGATAGCCGCGTATAGTACATTGCATATACGAGTATGTGGTTTTCTTCTCAATTTTTCTGTTTTCTTCGAGATGATGTGAAAATTTGTTTTGACAAATAAATTGTTGGTGTTATCATGGAATGTTATAAAAGTATAACAACTGTACATTTTTATTGTTAATTTTTTGTCTTCTGTGCAAAAATAATGAAAAATGTTTTACAAATTAATGATTTACATCGTAACACAATTATTAAACATGTTTGTTGTGATTGTTATTTGCGGATATATAGAGAAAATATTAATCAATCAGCCGGTGAAAATGACATCTGAATAAATTTTTTCTTTCAGTTTGTGTATAACTCTACTTTAAACTATACATATGTATATAAGTACGCAGTGATGTCCGTAATTATTGGAGTCCGATCGTCTTAACGATTGTGAACAATTTGTTTAAAAAAGGGTTTTCCAATAAGAGTGAAAGAAGTTTCATTTTAATATTTAAAAAAAACGAGTATTTTTTAAGAGAAATCATGGAATGTTTAATTCATTGTAAAGAGGAACGTATGCCATGGCATCCACGGCTACGCTTGCAGCACCATATCCTTTTCATGAAATTTTCCCTGACCAATTCGCACATTTGCGGCTGTATGTCCACGATAATTTCACGAATTCCATCTTATCTTTCACGTGGCCATAAAGAAAAAATTCTAAAGGTGTTAAATCAGAATATCTCGGTGGCCAATTTTTTTCATTTCATATAGTTTGTCGCTTTGATCGAGGAAGCTGTTCCCAGGAGGTCGTGCCTTTAACAACTCCAACGCGGACTTACAATTTTTAAAGAATATAACTACTATATCGGTATGCTTAGCCAGGTTACCCTGTTACCGTCCCTGCAATCGAGGAGTCGCATACTCGTCTACTTTTTACTAGCATTTAAAAATATATAATTTGCTTAAGATGAAGATCTTGTGTACTATTCTTTTGCCTATATACCGCTCATTACGGTATCGCAAAACTTCTTAAAAGAGTTGAGGTTGATTGGCAGCATGAGAGTTAGTTTACTAGCTGGCCCCTCAACTCTTCAGTCATTTTTTAGTTGCTCTCTAAAGTTGCTCATTTTTTAGTTGCTCAGTCATAAAACTATGTTTCAAGTACCCGATCTTTATTGATTCAGAGCTACATTATTTTGTCTCAATCTTTTCGGCCCTGTCCACATCATAGATGATTATCCTGGGCATACGTTTTTCTGGTAGCGATGCTACCAGCCCAGCATTCGATAGCTGCTCATTGGCTAGGAAGAAGCTTAGATCTTCCTTTCTTCCTGTTTCGATTAGAACGCCATCCTTGATGTTGGTGACCTTTCTAACCGAAACGTTAGCCACTGCCGGGTTTATTATTTCCCGCAGTTTGTTTTTGACCTCCTCACTATTAGTGATGGTTGCCACTGGGTCTATCTTTTTACTCCCGTTAAAAAGACGGGGACCTGAGGTACCGCATTTCATTGTTTCTACAATCTCAGATCTTTCGAGAACTCGGCCTTTAATGCCAGCAATTTCAAATCTCATTAAATGGCCTGCGTCTACAATGGCGCTTATGCAATCCATAAGTTTCGCCCTTTCCCCCATGTTGATCTTGGAGATCTGGTTTATCTCCAGATCCAATATTTTAACAGCCTCCCTTAGTGCACCGACTGAATCAGCGACTACAGGCTGTGTGTTGGGTTGCCGAAACCCATTATCCACAGCCTCGTTGTCATCAGTCCGAGGACATTTGCTGCGGCCCGAAACTGATGCAACAGGCGATCTGGTGAGCGCCATTTACTCCCACCACCCTATCTACACTGAGTTCTTCTGTGTTTCGCCGTACAGTGGAATTTTTATTGCACCCTTGAAGATGTGACCACTAATTCGTTGCCTCTTCTCGACCTCGTAGAGGTAACAGCTCAGGAAACAGAAATGGTTCTGTTTGGATGGGATGGTAGGACTTAAATTATTTTATAGTCAATATTTATAATTTTAATTATTTTTATTCGTTTATGATTTATTTCGATTTAATTAACTCTTATAAGTAAATAGATAATTCTAGATACTTATCCCCGAGGGGTCAATTGTGACCACCTCTTCGAGAAATGACACGGTCAGGTGACTTTTCTTGCAAAATTGCAATTGTTTCGTTGCTTGTGTGGCACGTAGCGCCGTCTTGCTGAAATTAAACGTCTTCCACATCAATATTTTCCAATTCCGGCCATTAAAAATCATTAATCATAGCTCGGTAGCGCAATCCATTCGCCGTAACAGATGCACCAGCCTCATTTTCGAAAAAGTAAGGAAAAAGTTCACACCGCCAGCCCAAAAACCGCACCAAACAGTGACACGTTGAGGATGGAGAGGCTTTTCAATAATCATTCTTGAGTTTTCTTAGCCCCAAATGCGACAATTCTGCTTATTAGCGTAGCCTCCGAGGTGAAAATGGGCCTCATTACTCAAGATAATTTTTCGATGAAAATCAGGATCATTTTGATGTATTTGAAGGACCCAATCAGCGAAGATACGACGTTTATGGTGATCGACCGGCTTGAGTTCTTGTGTTAACTGAACTTTAAATGTCTTAAAACCTAAGTCTTTATGCAAAATACGCTGTAACGTCGTTTGTGGAATGTCTATCTCCCTTTGGATCGACGAGGAATCGAGAAACCTGTTTTTTTCAAAATTATGTGCTGCAATGCTAATTTACTCATATTTTATTAACCGTAAGCAAAGAGTTTTTGTTAATGGTTCATTGTCTAAATTTTCTCTTCTGCATACTGGAGTATACCACAGGGTTTTGTATTGGGACCTCTTCTTTTTTCACTATATATATGCTGATGATGTTCAAATATATTTAAACGGTCCAGTATGAAATTAGGAGCTATCTCTAATTGGGCAAGGTACAACGGCCTAATTTTAAATGACACCAAGTCTCAGGCACTTGTTTATCACCACCTATTTATTTGAATAACAAAATAATACCATATTCAGACTCAATGTTCAGAACCTAGGCTTAATCATGAACAAAAGTCTTACCTGGAATTACCATATTTCATGTATTGGTGGTAAATTTTTTGGCAAACTTGGTAAGCTTTGGACATTCTCATCTTTTACTAGCATCTATTTTCTGTGACTGCGAAATTTTCACTACGTTTGTAGTGAATTTTAACAATTATCGTTATCGTACCATTTTTAGAAATGGCGTAGTTTTTGTTTGTCAAATGTCAAAAGGTGACTGCTACAAAATTGACAGATGCCCAAACGGCAGGCTATTCAAAATGAAACCTCTTATTGGAAACCCTTTACAATGTTTAAATGTAAACACATAAACCATTACTCCTAGTTTTCGTTTCTTGCATGTTGTTAACCTGTACAGGTACACAGTTTCCTAATCTTTGATATTAATTTCATCTTAAAGCAGGTAACCGAACTGACATTTTTCAAGAAAATCCACCGCGCGATAAAAACAAAGTTCAATTACGTCCATATTAAGACCTTATTCTTTCAAGTTGGTTGCAATTCCCATCAAAACAAAATTGTAATTCAATTTAAATATATAACATTATTCAATTTATACTTTTGTGAAAATTACTTCTGCTAAAGTTTAAAATTTTTTTATTTTAAAATTCTTTTACGTGTCAATTGATTCAAAAAAGCTGTACACAAAAAAAATATTTTAAGCAATTTAGCGGCAATTTTATTATTTACTTAAAAATAATAATATAAATAAAACGACAAAATTGTTAAAATAAAAAGAATAACATTTTAAGTTGCGCGGCATTTTTGCGACAAAAAAAAAAAAAAAAAAAAAATGAAACAACTAAATGTCATTATATGCAGTGCGAACTAAAAATTTCGATTGTTTTAAATAAAACACAAAAAATTAAAAAGAAGTCGAAGAAATCTGTCAAATACACGAATTCGTTTTATTTTTTAGTGGGATTCCACTTTACAAAATATGTCTACGATTTGAGTGTGAACCGACCTCAAATTAAGTCACACTAATAAATAATTTTGATTAGTTTTCATTAAATTTATGTCACCTGTCATCATATTAAGACGTTCCAATTGAAATTTAATTTTTTTGATATAGGTAACATCAAGCTGCCATCAAATTTTCACTGGAATCGTACTCTCGCGGTATATATCCCGCGCATATATATGTATGTATTATACAAAGGTGTAAAAATAAAAACAAAAGACATTTCTAAAAGGTGTTGTTCGTCTTATTTTAGTTTAAATAATCCAAATAACTTTTTTTGGCAAACAAAAAATAAAAAAACAAAACAGGAACATTTTTTTGACGGAATTAAATATTTATTTTGTTGTAGCTGTTGTTGTTGTTGCTTTCGAATTACAACTTCGGATTTTTAAATTTTTATTGGGATTGTTAAATAAATAAAAAAATACAATTTGCGAGAAAACCTTACCAGAGTATTGTTTTTAAAATAAATAAATAATGATGCTAGTGCCGACGACACATCAATTCATTTCAATTTTTTTTGGTATGCATGCACGCTATTTTTCACAATCACTATGTATGAAGGTAGAAAGAATTTTGATGGTAAGTAAAACAATTTAACTTTTGCATATATGGTTAGAAGTCTATGTATATATACAAAAATTAAATCAAGACAAAATTTGCCAAATCCTTTTACCGTGTTGCAACAATTTAACCATGCCGATTAGCGACATGTGTATATGGTATAGTGATTTTTTAAGTGGTGTGATCCAGGTTGCCGTCTACTCCAGCTTCCCCTGTATGCGTCTCAACTTCGCCTTTTTTATAGAGTCTGATAGACTCCCTTAGTCACAGTAAAAGGACCCCTTGCTGAATACCATAGTCGATAATCAAGAACCTCCCTTGGCGTCCTCTTGACTTACTATCTTCCAGTTATCAGTTGGAAAACTTGAATTTCTTATCCTAATTATTTTCAGGATCTCGTGCGTTATACACTAATCTACATTTTTCCAAACTGATGCTCTCATCTTCATGACTCCTGTTAATGACTAGCATCAACACACGCTCCTTCACTATATCGCAAAACTATACTGCTGTTCAGGCACCTTGTGAGGAGTCCCCTATCCGCCTGTAGTTTGGCCCGTTTGCTGTCGACGGATTCCAGCTCATCCTGTGGCTGTTGTCTTTTCGACACATTGCAGCCCATCTGGGAAGACTCCTGAACGCCAAGCGTCTATTTCTATTTGACGGAGGGACGTTACCCGATCCTATACGTCGGAAGTGCTGGATTTACCTTGGGTTCCCCTTGTTCCTGGCTTTTGTGCCATGGAGTCGCCCCCTTCTAGTGTTGTGAAGGGAGACCTATTTTTACGGTTCGAGTTCTCCCTCGATGCTTCCGGTCAATGGAGAGTCTCGGTTTTTTTTGTTTTTTTTTTGAGAAGCGTTTGCACGATAAGCCCAATGTGGCATTGTGTACAGAACTTCTAAGGGTTACAACATACCAGACACTATATAGGAAAATTACTATTTAAATTCTTTGTCAACATTTAAATGAAACGTATATGTGTGTGCGGCATAAGAAAATGATATTTGCTTAAGGACTACAATTGTATATTGGATAAATTAGAATATTTACAAGTTCGTTGAATTAAGCGGAATAAATTATTAGCGTACGTTATTTTAGAATTCAGGTTATCAAACAAATTCTAATTTTTCCAATTAGTTATATCGATATTTATTCCCATATTAATCCATTCCGATATAATGGAAGTTGCCGAATTCTTTAATTATTTTTATCATAAATCCACTAATAATAATAATCAGTTTTTTAAAGGCCATTACTGGCCCCTTACTGAGTCAACTATTTGGCTCCAACGGTTTCGGTCATGAGCATGGTGTTCATACTGTCCAAGACAATCTGAAGCGGCCAAGTCGTTCTCTACATCGTGGAGCCATCGTCGCCTGCAACGACCTCTGCGCCTAACATATGATGGCTCTCCTTTCAGAGTTCGCTGCATAATTCGTTCCGGATCAGCATGCAGAACGTGACCGAGCCAGCGTACTCGCTGCGATCTTATTTCAGGGTTCGGTATGTATTTTATTGTACAGGGTTCGGTATGTACCATCTACTTCGCGTTTTGGGCCGTAAATCACACGCATGATTCTTCTCTCAAATGTAAGGAGCCATCTCTCGTACTCATCAGTCAGCGCCCAACTTTCACATCGAAACATAACAACGGGCATGATCAACGCTTGTAAAGCTTCAGCTTCACGGCACTTGATATATAGGTGTACCTTAATATCCGCACCTCAATATCCTCACCCACACTGTTATCGTAAGTGATAAGAGAGCCCAAATATTTGAACCTCCTCACTCCTTCAAACGTGTAGTGACCACTACTAAAATCTGGTGTGCCATTGTCCCTATAACCAGAGATCAAGTGTTTGGTTTTGAACTCATTGATCTGAAGTCCAACTGAAGCTGAAAACTCTACAAGCGGATCAAGTATTTCCTTCACTCCGTTGTTAATAAGTCCAATCATGCATATGTCATCTGCATATGCAAGCACCAGACTGAACTGGCGATATAAGATGTTGCGCTGAGGTGTATCAGTTTTACGAAAAATTTACTCCAACATGAGATTGAAGAGTATCGGGTTTTCGAGGTCGAAAAGACAGTTCCACAAATTATCCCCTCCAAATACCAAGAGCTCCGAATTATTGCAGTCCACCCCAGGTGAGCTGTTTCGTTTCAATCTCTGCATGGCCTTAGTGAATTCCTCATGAGATGAATCCTCAATGCAAATCTCCGCAGTCTGTATTAGACGTGGCTCAACAACAGTCTGAGTGGATGATGAACATTTTTGGCGGTATCTGGTTTTCTTTTTGTTTAGTTTTTATACAAGTGTTCTTTTTACGGATGCGGGTCGTCTGCCAAGCGATCCAACCATTTAGTCGCCTCCTACGACCAGCACAGGATACTGTAGTGGTATTTTTTGGAAAACATGCAATTTAGTGCAATTTAGATTACGAGACATGTGAGTGCCCCCAACCAGAGGGGCCAATACAATTTATTAAGATTTTTGTGCAGAATTCTGCAAGTAGCAAAATTAGAAAGCACAAAAGGTTGCTATTTGTCTTTGTGCTGCGCGGTCAAAAATTCCGCGTCTGCACAAGTCGGCCAAAACAGATTTGCAGCAAATGCAAGGAATTCTAGCGGATTAAAGGGTGGTAAAAAACATTTAAAAAAACAAATTTAGTATTCCTGTTTATTCCTTGTTTTTTTGTTTGTTTTCAATTTTTTGTTTTTAAATTAGACAAAACGTTTCACAACCTAACTCAATCATGTTGTGGTGAAGATGATCGGTAATAATATAATTATAATGTGTGCCTAAGCCAATATTTTCCGTTAAATCGATCTGCTTGGTGTAAATCGTACTGTTGCAAATTAGCCCTCAATGGTCCTGGATACCTGGAATGATTTGGGTGAGTTTTATCAATTTTCTTGACATTCTTGAATTATTATAGTTTGACTTAAGTTGAATTTTTTCGGCCAAAATTATTCGGAAAATTACACCCAGTTGGGTTCTTTGAACCATAAATCATTGCTCGCTAATTTATCTTCGCCATTAATAATCGAGTTGCCAAATCAAGTGGATTTTCTTTTCATTTCACATTCCACTAAATGGTTTATGGAAGTAAATTATGAATGGGTGCTATGGCGGTTAGTCACAAATTTTCCCTTTCTCGACCCACTTGCAGTTATCCCTGCATATGTAAAATTTATTTGGTGGAAAATAAATTCTTCTGGTCAAGGCGTAAAAAGATGACAATTTTCTCTTTGAGATTAAGTTAGGGACTCTGTAAACAACCATTAAGCCAGCTTTGATCTTTTTCTGTCGGATGGAATTGCCGCAATATGAGGCGCCTTTGCTAATTTTACAAAGAAAATTAAAAATCATATTGCAGAAAATATAGTATGGTCAAGCTTTTGTAGGGGCTATTTTCTCATAGCAATTGAGTTTGATACTTTGTTAGCCACCATTCTACCAGCGTTGATATTCTTTTGACCGTTGGATCCGCAATATAAATAAATAATTTCCGCAATATGAACCAACTGTAAAAATTATATATGTATTTATAAAAAGTCTGGGATGGATTATTTATGCTTGTGTCAGAGGCATCTTATTAAAAAATCCTGGGATAATTATATTTAATATATATATATATATATATTTTTAAAGTGTGAATTGATTTGTTAAATAACATCGTTCGAGGTCGTTTCAAAATTCGAGTTGTTTTCAAAAACCATCATGATTAATTATCTCCCCAGGTGGTCTGGTGCGAAGCTGTCTTGGGGGAATCACGTTGGTACTTGTTACCAGCTCCGTATTTTGCGGCTTCCACAAGTGTGCGTGTTACCTCCCCGTGGTGACCTTTCTTCGCTACTTCTCGTGGGACCTATTATGATAAGCGCCCGGTCTCCAATGTGCAAAAAGGGACATAAGCAAAAATGAGGCTGGCCCCTCGAAACCAAAGGGCAATGGCACGAATGCTGCCTCTCCAGTATCAGTCTCATACTATCAGACCAGGAAGAGAGCCTGGCGCATGATCTCCAAGATCAGCGGTAAACGAATAGAAACAAGGAAACGCTTGCGTGGGCATGACGTATCACTGAGCCGAAGCAGGAGGGTTCCGCTGAGATCTCACAGCCAAAAAGGCAGAGATCTGATGATGAACCGCCTACGGAGGAGAAAAAGAAAAAGGTTCCGGATGATGTCAATTGGCTCTTCAACGAGGTGCTAAAGGAGCACCTGATCATGGCAGTCGTTGACAGGGCTGATAACGATGGGAGCATTACTGTCATTAATTGGAGGAAGGTGGTGAAGGCTTTAACCGCCGTCTTCCTAATCATCATGAGGGAGAATCCAGGACTTGCTACGTCCTGCCGAGACCGAGAGTGGCACCGGGGTCACGTTAATCTGACTGCATGTGCCGTCGAGAGGTCTGTGACCCTCTATAAAAAGGTGATGGGCAGCCTGGGCAATGTATGGCCGTGGCCAAATTAGAAGTGGTGACGAGGGAAGAAATTACCCGCAGGCCAAGGGCGCGAGCTTGGATCCTTGCGGAGCCTAGTAATCCAAACGAGATCTTGGAAATGTTGAAAATCAGCAATCCGGATCTGCCAACGGCCACCTGGAAGATTGCCAGGTTAGAACAGGTAAAGACGGAAGTAGATCATAGATCGGTCGTCATTATCATTAACGGAAAATCCCTGAGTGCTCTGGCAAATCTGGAGGCCTGGCAGCTATGCAGTTACAGTTACGCTCAAAATTTATAAGTGCGATGAGTCCGACAGATCTGGGGCATCTTATGCTTCATGTAAACTGCGTCTAACGCCAGTTCGTGTGTAATAACCAGGCAGATGTGGCCTGGACTTGACCGGTTCAGATCAGGCCAACTGATTTCGCTTTGACGGCAACATATTGGTATGGCCGTGAGAGGATACATGCGAGCAGACTGGGTGTCCCTGCCCATGATTTATGCCGCAGCTGCAATGATGACGAGGAGGAGGAAAGTGTTTTCCATCTGCTCTGCACCTGTTCTAGTCTAGCGTACAGCAGAACAAAATTTGTGGGAACGACATCACGGATCTTAGTAATATCGACGTCCGGGACTTCTAAACGCTTCTTGGTAAGCTCAGGATGGTTTAACAATTTTGTGTCTATGCCAGTCCTTTAGGACAGCCATCCTTACCTATCCTAACCTAACCTAATAATCTCCCCAATAATTTTGCTCAATTCATTTAACTCCGTTGTTGTTATAAATTATGATTTTTAATTAAAGCGAACATAATTGAATTATATAAGAGCAGTAATATATAATATAGAAAATTATGAACACAAGTTAAATTAATAAACAGAAAATACTTACTTAACTCAAGGACATGCAATTTATTCGTTCCATTGACTGTAAAATTTTATTCATTTGTTTGAAAAAGAAAAACAAAAAACTACCTTACATTTCTTCACCTTAACTCGCGCTTTGTATTTAGTATAGAAATAAATAATAAAGGTGTTAAAATTCAACACGTATTTAGTTAGAAATGTCTTTAAGCTGCATATTTTCGTATATTTTATTTATTTAAATATATAATAATAAATTTAAACATACAATTATGAGTAATTTTATCACCCGCACAAAATATATAAAATAATTTTTGCGCGAATAAAAATATTAAGATTTTATTTTTTTTATAAACAATTTTTTATTTTATTTTTATATAGAAACGTGACGGAAATATTTGTTTTATGTCTTTATTTATATATATATTTATAAAATGAACGTATATTAATATGCAATTTAAAATATTATTACTTAGCGGTTTGGTTATAAAAAAAGAAAAAAAATTAATTTAATTTATTATTTAAAAAAAAAACTATTAATAAAAAAGTTATATTGTTTATCGCTACTGCTTGGTTATTCGTTTTAAATAATTTGCTATTTTTGTGTACAGAACAAAATTTGTAATAATAATTTTATGCTAATTAATGATTTATTGTATATCAATTACACGGTTATGAAGAAAAAAAAATCTGTTTATAAGAATGGCGTTAATTGAATATGTATTTTATTAATCATATTTGCTTTAATAATTTTTTATTTTTATTTTTAAATCGTGACTTGAGTGGAGGTGAAAATATTCGAATCGGCATAACACTTTTATTAACGTATAGTATTGCTGATATCCATCATGTTACATGGTGGGTTCAAATTATTTTTTTATTTAGTGCTCTTAATTTACATAATGCGTCAAGAGAAGTGTTATGTAATTTTTAATGGATTACAGATAAAATAATCTTTCGTAGATTATCGAAATTTGAAATTTATACTAAATGTTATGTTTACCGCAATATTACTAAAGTAGTTTTTAAATTTTAGACAATTTTCGCACTCAGTTTCGTTCCAGTTGGCCATAATCCAGTAATATTTGTAAAATCCCATTTCCATTCAACATATCCATAGTTTCATTTTAACCGATCAAGGATTAGCTTAGTTCTGTTCATGTTGGTTGGTTTCAAGAACTTTTTTTAAAAAATAAATCGCTTATCGAAAAACTAAAAATCGGGAATGTGCAGAAATATTGACTAAAATTTGGTATCGAGAATTTTTTTTGTTTTTGTTATTATTTATGAATTATAATAAATGAAAAAATATTTTCAGTACTAATTTTAGTCAAACAGTTGAAGCACTCCCATAGTAAAACACACGAAAAGTTGCCTTGTACCTACACAAGACTATTTTTCGTGTGCTTTATTATGGGAGTGTGTAGAAATGTTGACTAAAATTTGGTATCGAGAATATTTTTATATTTTATTATTATTTATGAATTATAATAAATGAAAAAATATTTTCAGTACTAATTTTAGTCAAACATTTGAAGCACTCCCATAGTAAAACACACGAAATATTGTCTTACACTTACCCAAGACTATTTTTCGTGTGTTTTACTATGGGAGTGTGTAGAAATATTGACTAAAATTTGGTATGAAGAACATTTTTTTATTTTAATCTTATTTATGAATTATAATAAATGAAAAAATATTTTCAGTACCAATTTTAGTCAAACTTTTGAAGCACTCCCATAGTAAAACACACGAAAAATTGTCTTACACTTACACAAGACTATTTTTCGTGTGTTTTACTATCGGAGTGTGCAGAAATGTTGACTAAAATTTGGTATCGAGAACATTTTTATATTTTATTATTATTTATGAATTATAATAAATGAAAAAGTATTTTCAGTACTAATTTTAGTAAAACTTTTGAAGCACTCCCATAGTAAACCCCACGAAATATTGACTAAAATTTGGTATGAAGAAATTTATTTTATTTTATTATTATTTATGAATTATAATAAATGAAAAAATATTTTCAGTAATAATTTTAGTCAAACTTTTGAAGCACTCCCGTAGTAAAACACACGAAAAATTGTTTTTTACCTACACAAGACTATTTTTCATGTGTTTTACTATAGGAATGTTTAGAAATATTGAATAAAATTTGGTATCGAGAATTGTTTTTGTTTTATTCTTATTTATGAATTATAATAAATGAAAAAATATTTTCAGTAACAATTTAAGTCAAACAGTTGAAGCACTCCCATAGTAAAACACACGAAAAATTGTCTTGTACCTACACAAGACTATTTTTCGTGTGTTTTACTATGGAAGTGTGTAGAAATGTTGACTAAAATTTGGTATCGAGAACATTCTTTTATTTTATTATTATTTATGAATTATAATAAATGAACAAATATTTTCAGTACCAATTTTAGTCAAACAGTTGAAGCACTCCCATAGTAAAACACACGAAAAATTGTCTTGTACCTACACAAAACTATTTTTCGTGTGTTTTACTATGGGAGTGAGTAGAAATGTTGACTAAAATTTGGTATCGAGAACATTATTTTATTTTATTATTATTTATGAATTATAATAAATGAAAAAATATTTTCAGTACCAATTTTAGTCAAACTTTTGAAGCACTCCCATAGTAAAACACACGAAAAATTGTCTTACACTTACACAAGACTATTTTTCGTGTGTTTTACTATGGGAGTGTGTAGAAATGTTGACTAAAATTTGGTATGAAGAAATTTATTTTATTTTATTATTATTTATAAATTATAATAAATGAAAAATTATTTTCAGTACCAATTTTAGTAAAACTTTTGAAGCACTTCCATAGTAAAACACACGAAAAATTGTCTTGTACCTACACAAGACTATTTTTCGTGTGTTTTACTATGGAAGTGTGTATTATTAAAATTGGCTGGAACCCACGAGGATTCCAGCCAATTTTAATAATACACAATGGAAGTGTGTAGAAATGTTGACTAAAATTTGGTATCGCGAACCTTTTTTTATTTTATTATTATTTATGAATTATAATAAGTGAAAAAATATTTTCAGTGCCAATTTTAGTCAAACTTTTGAAGCACTCCCATAGTAAAACACACGAAAAATTGTCTTACACTTACACAAGACTATTTTTCGTGTGTTTTACTATGGGAGTGTGTAGAAATGTTGACTAAAATTTGGTATCGAGAACATTTTTATATTTTATTATTATTTATGAATTATAATAAATGAAAAAGTATTTTCAGTACTAATTTTAGTAAAACTTTTGAAGCACTCCCATAGTAAACCCCACGAAATATTGACTAAAATTTGGTATGAAGAAATTTATTTTATTTTATTATTATTTATGAATTATAATAAATGAAAAAATATTTTTAGTAATAATTTTAGTCAAACTTTTGAAGCACTCCCGCAGTAAAACACACGAAAAATTGTTTTTTACCTACATAAGACTATTTTTCATGTGTTTTACTATAGGAATGTTTAGAAATATTGAATAAAATTTGGTATCGAGAATTTTTTTTGTTTTATTCTTATTTATGAATTATAATAAATGAAAAAATAGTTTCAGTACCAATTTTAGTCAAACAGTTGAAGCACTCCCATTGTAAAACACACGAAAAATTGTCTTGTACCTGAACAAAACTATTTTTCGTGTGTTTTACTATGGGAGTGAGTAGAAATGTTGACTAAAATTTGGTATCGAGAACATTTTTTTATTTTATTATTATTTATGAATTATAATAAATAAAAAAATATTTTCAGTAACAATTTTAGTCAAACAGTTGAAGCACTCCCATAGTAAAACACACGAAAAATTGTCTTGTACCTACACAAGACTATTTTTCGTGTGTTTTACTATGGAAGTGTGTAGAAATGTTGACTAAAATTTGGTATCGAGAACATTCTTTTATTTTATTATTATTTATGAATTATAATAAATGAACAAATATTTTCAGTACCAATTTTAGTCAAACAGTTGAAGCACTCCCATAGTAAAACACACGAAAAATTGTCTTGTACCTACACAAAACTATTTTTCGTGTGTTTTACTATGGGAGTGAGTAGAAATGTTGACTAAAATTTGGTATCGAGAACATTATTTTATTTTATTATTATTTATGAATTATAATAAATGAAAAAATATTTTCAGTACCAATTTTAGTCAAACTTTTGAAGCACTCCCATAGTAAAACACACGAAAAATTGTCTTACACTTACACAAGACTATTTTTCGTGTGTTTTACTATGGGAGTGTGTAGAAATGTTGACTAAAATTTGGTATCGAGAACATTTTTTTATTTTATTATTATTTATGGTTTATATACTATGGAAGTGTGTAGAAATGTTGACTAAAATTTGTATCGAGAACATTTTTTTATTTTATTATTATTTATGAATTATAATAAATGAAAAAATATTTTCAGTAATAATTTTAGTCAAACTTTTGAAGCACTCCCGTAGTAAAACACACGAAAATTTGTCTTGTACCTACACAAAACTATTTTTCGTGTGTTTTACTATGAGAGTGTGAATAATATTCTAGCTCGAGAACAATACGGTTTTACTAAAGCTTCCAGCAGTTAACCGTTTGTCTTGAATTATCACCAAGTTATAGTATATACCAAGATATATAGCTTACCATATAGTTGTCGTTGTTCCGGTCTTATCTTACATCCCGTCCTCAAATGGTCGCGGTCAACCAGGTAAAAATCAACTCTATGTATACTTTAAAAGAAGTACTACTAGGCTCGAAACTTAACTTTAGTGCTGTTTAACAATTATATTAATGATATTTGCGTTCAAGAATTTAAAGGAACAATTCAATTATAAGCTGATGATACAGTTTTCAACTAGGTCAAATTTACATGATCTCTATAATAATATGCAGACAGATTTGAATTTGCTTAACTTGTGGCTGAATAAAAACAGACTCAAATTTAATGCAAAAACACCAACCATCCGATCTTTACAAATAAATAATTCAGGAAGCTGATATTAATGAATACAGCACCTAAACTTAATAAAACGAGTCAATTCTGTAAATATCCTGGGCTATTCCTAAATCATAAACTAAAATGGAATGACTCTTTTGACTTGGTGAAGTCGAAAATTCGGTCTTTTGAATTTTCAATCAAAAACTGAAAAACATTTTATCTCAAAGATCTCTGTTGTTAATCTACAATTCTTTTATTTTGCCTTTATTAACATATCTCAACCCTGTATTCCGTCGGGACGAACTTGAGGTACTACAAAAAAAGCACTGAAACACATTTACCACCTACAACCGAGGCATTCTACATCTGAACTTTCCCCAACAATACCACAGCTTAATTCCTCAAGGTTAATTGATTTCGAGCTTATAATCATAGTTTTTAAAATTGAAAAAAAATTAAAAATTATGGACTTATATGACCGAGGGCCAATTTCTTGAAATTTTAATAGAACATATTGTCGTCGAAGAAATGATTTTTCCGTTAAAATATCGAGTTGTATTTGTAACCTAAATATAGATTCTCAAACTTTGAATTTATAAATCGAAAATCACTTTGATTACTTTTGACCCTTCGAATTTTAAAATAATTGCTCTGAATCACACCAATTTTCTTTTTTTCAGCTTTGAGAACCAGGTCCCCCAGGTTATCCGGCGGAACCTGTTTGTCCCGATCCATAAGGGCTGAGACCAGCTAGATTTGGCTGCCGCCAACCTCTAGGCTAACAGCAGTTATGTCACCAATGCTGTACTGAGAGAATAGAAACATGTTTAAATTATTTTTTCCAAGAATGCAGGATATGAGTTTCCTCGAATTGGATTTTCCTCACTTTATTGTCTGTTGGTTCCAGTGTATTTGTTGGTGTCGCCCATAATGCTTCCTCTGGAACTTGGTTTCAAGATCCAGACAGCTCCCTCCTCCCGCGAGTCCGACAGGTAATCTTCGTCTGACACTATAGGGAAAGGTGGTTGTCCATCTCCTCTCCTAGTGCAGCCACCTCGGAAAGCTCCATGGGTTGGATTGTTTCCTCTGCTGATGCATCTGCCTCTAATGTGGACAGGTTGCCGTCTTCTCCAGGTTCCCCAGAGTGCGTTTCAGCCTCGTGTTTTTATAGACTCTGAGAGTAAATGACCCAAAATCAAAGTCAATTTCTCCTTTAGCTACGACACGAGGAGCCAGTGACTCCTTGTAGATTACCTTTGTCGATAATCTATAGAGTCCCCTGGCGTCCGCTTGCCTTATTATCTTCCAGTCATCTGTTCGAAGACTTGGATTACAGTAGTTGGGCCCGTTTGGTGTTGACCACTTCCAGCTCATCCTGGGACCGCTGTCTTTTCGATACATGGTCCCCGCTCCCGACGGTTTTCTTGGCCCATACCACGAATTCTTTTTGCTCTACCGTGAGCTGCTTCTCAGGGGTTGCTGCCCATCTGGATTTATCTTGGATTCCGTTTGTCCCTGGCTTTGGTGCCCTGGATTCGCCCTCCTCTGGTGTTGTGGAGGGAGCCCCACCTTTACGTTTCGAGTTCTTCCTCGATGTTTTGTGGTACTTACTTATATAGGTATGTCCTTATAAAAATTTGCTCTATATTTGAACCCCGGATAAAGTATCCCGAAACACAGTGCGCGGTATAATTCTACACACATTTTAATCAAAATGTAAATTTTTCATCTCTTATGTACGAGTATGATCAATAAAAAACCAAAACAATTTTATGTTTTTCGGTATTTTCCAGATATTAATCTTGAAAACCCATATGAACCAAACAAATTATACGCGTTGAATATGTACTAGTATTATAGACATATAAGAATTTAACTTAAAATTTTGTTCACGTTTTTCTTATCTTATACCAGGCAAGAGCGTACGAACGAACGATTTGTATTTTTGTATATTTATGTTGTTTGCCTATAAAAATAACCAAACAATTTTTTTTTAAAAATATTATGAATGGAATTGAACGCGAGTGTTAAATTTTGTGAATGAATTAAAATTTAAAAATAACAAATGTGTGTGCTTTAAGCAATGAAATCGAATGGTGATGTTTGAGTGATTTATTAATTTTGATTATCTTTCGCTTATTTTAAATTTGTCAATATACATTATACATAAATAATTAAATACGCGCACCGGATGAGTATATTTTTTTTTTGGCGAATATGTTGTACATATTTCGAAACTTTCTGAGAATTAACATAAAATCGCTTAAAATAAAATTAAAAATTAAAAATTGTTTCACCGTTACAATTATTATTATTTAGTAGTATTGTATATATACATAGTTTGAAAGTGTCTGGAATTGTGGTGATTAATAATTTTGGTTCGAAATATGGCAAGTTTTGAGGCTATTGTTGTATTGTAAGTTTATAAAAAATAAAATTTCAATTGGCATTCCGGTGTCCATATAATTTGGTAAGATGGAGGCAACAAATTGTACATATCTTTAAAAAGCACTGCAAAATGTATATGTTGCCTCTAACCACTATTTAGTTTTTTTAATAAACTCATTACTATTAATAAAAATAATTTTTATGTAGGTATAATTTTTTTACTTAAATGAAACATAAACCGTCAATTAATTGTAATTCATAACAAGAGGCGATAAAAGACAATTGTGTTGTTTGATTCTTAATTTTGTTGTTTTAATCTTTTATTGTTTTGTTAATAAATATAAAAAATTAAATTATAAGCGATTGTGTTATGTATATTTTGTATATACATATATGTACATACATATATATATATATATATAGCACTCCGCAACAAAGTACAGAAGACTATACGTGTGGATTGCGCGTCGTATAATATGTAATGTATATAGGTAGGTAGCCAACAATAGGCCCAGATACATATTTCAGTGTACGCGCGCACCACATACTATTTTAATGATATCATTTTATTTTAAATTATTGTCGCAGTGTAATTTTTATTGTTTAATAAACGCGTTTATTTGTTAATAATATATATTTAATGCAAAATATTCCGATCGAATATTAATTTTATATATTATTACTACATGTAGGTTTTTTGAAAAATTAAAATATTTTCTTTTCTGTATGAGCGCCACTACTGTAAACGACATGAGCTAATTTATAATGCAACATTAAAATCCCTATTCCCTTAGTCGTATCACTTCAGGTGATGTGATAACTATCACATCACTTCAAGTATAAATTGTTATTCTCTTAGTCGATTCATGTGACGTGATACGATAAATGACAGAAACTATACTTATCGGGCAGCACCAATAATTTCCATATATTGGAAATAATATTGGCATTTGGAAACATATGAATCACGATTAGTTTGTTTTTGTTCGTCTGTTAATTTGGTGTGTTTTGGTAATTATAAAAAATGGATATAAAATGAGTAGCATTGAACTGTTTTATAGTGATAGTGAGCACGAAGATAATGTTTGCGATATGTTCGCCAAGCGCAGAAAATTAAGGGATTCTTCTAATCCTTTGGAATTACCAAATAATTTGTAAGTTATTACAATTGAACATTTTCAGAAATTTGCTTACTTATTTGTGCTGTTCCTTTCAGATTTATTAAATACTTTCGAATTAATAAAGAAGGATTTAATTATTTATTATCGATAATAGTAAATAAATTAAAGCTGACAACCAGGTCCTGTTCTGTGTCGCCAATTATAAAATTGCCACGTACAATTCGATTTTTTGCTGAAGGGAGTTACCAAAGTTGGTTTTCCTGGAGTGATTGGCTATATGTGGTCGGGACACATATATAAAGATTATAGCACCAAATAAAAATTTGAAACATTTATATATGAACAGAAAGGTTTTTATAGCTTAAACGTTATGATTGTAAGTATAGTCAAGATAATTTTGATGGTTTCTATATACTAATTTAAATTGTATTTGTAAGGTTTGTGACGATCGAATGCGGATTACGTATGTGGACAGTATTCACCCAGGATCATACCACGATTCATTTATTTTTAATTCAAGCGATTTGGATACAGAACTTTAACTAGTTACAACAATGGCCAGACTAACACATGGTTATTAGGTAATTAAAAAAAAAAATTCAAACGTTTTTGTTCAAATTATATATTTGTTTTATATGTTTACTTTATTTTACAGGTGATGCCGGTTATGTCCTTAAACCATATCTAATAACACCATTTAGAACTGCAGCAGAGTCTCAGGAAAAAAGTTCCATACCAAATATTCTAGAGCTCGAAACATTATTGAGCGAACCATTGGAGGGCTCAAAAACCGGTCGCGTTGTTTGTTGAGTGCAAGACAACTGCATTACACGCCACAGAAAGCAGCACAAATTGTAAACGTTTGTTGTGCTTTACATAGTTTGTGTATTTCAATAAACATTTTATTTCAAAAATAATTCAGGCTTTCTTCATTTATCACATAATTCAAAATTTCATTTTTTATCACATTATTTACTTTATAGTTATTTTGGTTACTGACTCTTTTCTTGTAATGCCAGCTTCTTTTCTTTGTATTCCAGTGCTTTTAATTTATATTCCATGTTTTGCTGGCGTGTCTATTTGTACCTCTTTCGACATCTTAATTTTTTTTCCCTGCTTCTCGTAAGTCTTACGGGCGTATCGAGCACATTCCTTCCAATATTTTGTTTACTCTTGCAAAATTTTCGTTTGGGATTGAAGAAGTTGCCTTCTTTCCTCATTACAATTATTGGAGAGCGATCGTTTTCTGTTTACTCTTGGAGGTACAGGTGTATTTAGCTGATTTTCCGCGGGTTGAAGCTCTTGATTTGTCGACGCTGTTACAATTTCTGTTTCAGTATTCGGGTCAGTGGATAGCTGCTCAAAAGTTATGTTCTCGCTATTTGATATTGATGGTTCTGTTGTTGGTGGAATATTTTTTACTAATCCAAAGGTTTTGTTCGAAGCGGAACAAGTCTTATACTTATCACGCTTTCTTCCAGGGGTGGAAACACAAAAAGTTTATTTGAACCGCCTCCAGTGCCAGAAATCTCTTTCTTATTGTGTCTCAAATTTTTTTTTGATTTAATTTTTAAGATCGTTCCAAACCTGACATAATAAAGTAATAAACAGATTCTGACTAATAAATAGTTTTGATAGAAAATGTATTACCTTTTGCCAGCCCGCTCCTTCCCATAATGGAGGTCCTAAGCTATTTAGCTGTTTAGCAAAATTATTTCAGGATTCAATGTATTCAGCTTCCATGTAAAAAATACCCTAGCTAATTCAAGTTTTTTTTCCATTAGCTCTACCAAAAGCTCAAATTGCTTGCAATTTGTAATATTTTTACTGAAGCACAAGAAATAAATAAGTTATAATGTTAAAATCATTAATTTGTATAATTTGTTTTTATTAAATTATAGTATTATTATAGTAAATTATAATATTATTGGTATTTTCAATACAATGTTTATAAAAAATTAAAAACTTACGTTTTGTTTCCCTCCATATTGAGTCGTCACTTACAAATTTGAGGTGATGGATATTCGTTCCAGGACTAAAAGAATAAAGTGTCAAGTGATAGTTATCACACCAAACGTTAAACGTCGCTTCAATCGTCTAAGAGAATACCAAAATTTGATAATCGCATCAAGTGACAGGTGATACGACTAAGGGAATAGGGATTTAATTCGTGTGTATGTGTACGTCAATTTGAACTTCTCATTATTTGATTATTTGGATTCCCAATTACTTGGATCCAAAAACATTTTTTAATTGTTTTTTTATTACAACTGAGACTACGCTCATCTCGCAATGTATCTTTCAAATACAACATTTACATTTCTTATAAAATTCTCATTTGTTGGAGTGTAACCCAATATGGTTAGTCCCATAATTGACTTAACCTGCGTTTACTAATTTTAATTTGTTAAGTTCACTAGGTCAAGTGGCCTCGTTCTTTGGAGTCTGCTTTCAATGACAGGGTTATCTATCATATGGCAAATATAGAGGTTTCCATGTTCTTTGGAATATACACCTTTGATGTATTCCATCCGTAAGTCCTTGCGACGGTCTTAATTTTTTTTTGTACCACGAGGCACCTACGATGCTACGAAGAACCTTATTTTGAATTGTCTGTATCATTTTGGCGTTTGTTTGCTTGGTACATCCACAGAGATGGATACCGTAGGTCCATATCGGCTTCAGAATTTGCCGATATAGTATCAGCTTGTTGTGAATTGTAAGCTCAGAGCCTCCACCTACACTTTTCTGAACTTCATGCTAAGTTTTTCTTTTTTCATTTTGACATGCCCTCTCCACTTAAGCTTGGCTTCGAGGGTCATGTCAAAGTATTTATAGCTGTATTTGCATATGGCACCTTCCGTACCTTAATTTCTATCGGTAAATGGAAAGCCTTTTGAAATGGAAAGTTAATATGCGTGGATTTCGTCTCATTAAGCTTGATTCGCCAACGTTTTGTCCAGTTACAAACCACATTGATAATCTTCTGGAGTTTGCTCGGTGCACCGGCGGACTGATGAAATAAAATTCCAATTTTTTCTTTTGAAGAATTATCATACAAAAATGTTTGTAACAAAAAATTCGTGGAGGTTTGTAGATTGGAGGAAAGAAAGTTCTGGATTTCCACCTCTTAAACCTTACCGTAATCGGAAATTAACCGATTGGGGTCTTTTCTCTCTCGAGCTTGGTTCTTTACTTGCGCCACCGAGGGTTATTCGGTCGAGGAAGGACATTGAGGATCAAGCATCGTCACTTGCATTGGCAATTACGATAGCCTTTGAAAAATCATGTCCTCTTATCACTAATCAAAAGATTCGGAACAAACCTTTTTGGAACTCTGACCTTAAGAAATTAAGGAAATCTACTAGGAAACTGAAGAACAAAGCAAAAAGGTCTAAGCAACAGATTGACTGGGATAACTTCTTGTTATCTCAAAAGGAATATAAAAAAAGTCTAAGATCCGCTCAAAAAGCCGGGTGGTTGAACTTCTGCGAGGAAATTAACAGTCTTTCTGCTTTCGCTGGACTCAATAAAGCTTTAGGTAAGAACAGTACGTGTAAACTGGATTCTCTTCGTCTACCGGACGGACAGCTTACCTACTCCAACAAGGAAATTGGTGAGCTGCTCCTTTCGGCTCATTTTCCTGGTTGTGATATCGTCAACTCGGATGATGTTGCAGCCGATCTCACTAGGACGTCTGTTGCGAGTCCCGATTGGAGTTTGGCTCACAAGCTGATCAATCATGATGTCTTGCGATGGAGCCTATTTTTCTTTGCATCTTATAAGGCTGGCGGTCCTGATGGTATCTTTCCTGCTGAACTACAGCGGGGTTTTCCTCAAATTCAGGATCATTTGCTCCACCTTTTTCAAGCGTGCATTGCTTTTAGCACTGTTCCAAATTCTTGGAGCAGAAGTAGAGTTGTTTTTATCCCGAAAGCTGGTAAGTCCGATTATACGGATCCTAAGTCCTTTCGGCCTATTAGTCTATCCTCAACTTTTCTTAAAGCTCTGGAAAGAACTGTCGATAGATTCATTAGAGATCATTTTCTAATCACATCCCCACTCAGTAACATGCAGCATGCTTATAGAGTCGGTAAGTCCTGTGAAACCGCCCTACATGAACTTGTAATCAGGATTGAAAAATCCCTTTATAAAAAAGAGTTTCTTGTGGGTACTTTCCTGGATATTGCGGGAGCTTTCGATAGCACTTCGTTTGCTACGATCACTACTGCCTGTACCAATTTTGGTATTGATCGCACCATTATCCTATGGATTGAATCCATGCTTAAGTCTCGCACTGTGGAGGCGGAGCTGGATGGTGTGTTAGTTTCTGTTAAGGTCACCAAAGGCTGTCCTCAGGGAGGTGTGCTGTCACCTCTGCTGTGGCTTTTGGTCATTGACGAATTGCTTGTGAAACTGCAGCAATCTGGCTACATTGCTCAGAGCTACGCTGATGATCTTGTTCTGACAGTCTCAGGCAAACATCTCAGTGTTTTATCCGACCTAACTCAACATGCTTTGACTATTGTGGAGGCATGGTGTGTTGAGAAGGGTCTTCACGTCAACCCTTCTAAAACTGATTTAATTGTCTTTACAAAGAAGAGGAATACTCTTGAATTTTCTGTTCCCTCCCTTTTTGGGAGAACGATCACAAAATGTGACCACGTCAAGCACCTTGGTGTTATCCTGGATAGTAAACTTTCCTGGAAGAATCACCTGGACTACAAGCTTCAAAAAGCTACTGCCATTTTTTGGCAATGTAGAAGAGCTTTTGGGAAATCCTGGGGCTTAAGCCCTAGGATGCTTTCTTTTATCTATAAATCACTGGTCCTACCGCTACTATCGTATGCCTCTATAGTGTGGTGGCCAGTAGTTGACCTGAGGGCTTCTGTAGCCAAGCTTAATGGCCTACAAAACCTTGCTTGCAGAGCCATTACGGGGGCTATGTCCTCGACTCCACTTCTCGCTATGGAATCCATTCTTTCCTTGCCTCAGTTACGCACCTTTATTCTAGGAACAGCCTGTTCTGCAGCTTATCGTCTGAGGTGCATTGGGGCATGGAATCTATTCGGTTCTATCGTGGGACATCGACAAATTTTTAGTAATTATTCTTCATGTTTACCAGAGATCGATATGGTTAACGACAGACTACTACCCGAATTCCATTTCTCAAATCTTTTCTCGGTGGCTTATCCCTCGAGAGATTTGTGGAGTTCGCATGTTTTTCTCAATAAATTAGATGAGTCCATTGTCATTTATTCCGATGGCTCTCGTTCTAACCTCAGTGCAGGCTTTGGAATCTACTGTCCTTGGACGGATCTGAGACTTTGCGGTAGTCTTGGTTCGCATTGTACTGTTTTTCAGGCGGAACTAATAGCGCTGACACGTAGTGTTATTGAGGCTTTGAATTGTGCTGTTAAAAACAAAAGTATTCTACTGTGTACAGATAGTAAAGCTGTACTTAACTCTTTAAGAAATCCCTTGACTGTTTCCAAACTCGTCAGGGAATGCAAACAATTCATGAACCTTCTTTGTTCTAACAATAAAGTTACGGTCATGTGGGTTCCGGCTCATTGTGACATCATAGGCAATGAGATCGCGGATTGTTTAGCCAAAGCTGGCTCCCAATCAACTTTAATTGGTCCTGACCCAGCTACTCCTATATCTTTCAACTACGGGAAGAAAGTTATTAAAGATTACGCTTTGAAAGACTTAAGGTCTCAGTGGCTTGCGACTTTTGGTTGTCGTAAGGCGAAATACTTCATTGTGGAGCCCAATTTGAGGTCAACGAAGTATGCTTTATCTTTAAAAAAGAGCCAGTTAAGAGTCTTGGTAGCGATTCTTACGGGACATGGCCGTTTTAAAGATCATCTACATCGTATGCGCTTAGCTCATGATGTTATTTGCGAGGACTGCCTTGAGGAGGATGATGACTCCCTCCACTTCGTGTGCAGTTGTCCTGCGTTCAGTTCTATACGAGTTCGGGTATTCAACTTTAGGTATTTGAATTTAGATCAGTTGTCCTCTCTGCCTTGGTCTAAACTTGTTCAGTTTGCGAAGGCAGCAGTGCGCGTTTGCGAATTGGGATAGAATCCTGGGTTTGCACCATGGGCCTTTGTGGCATTGAGTGCGGAATCCTCGTGGGTTCCAGCCAATTTTAATAAAAAATAAAAATAAATAAAGTTCTGGATAAAATCGCTTGGACCATAGATGCTGGAGATGGGTCAACATTTTGATTTCGTCATGTGTCATATATCAAATGTAACGTATTTTTACTAGGAATATAGTGGTGGTTTTTGATCAATTATAAAAATTATTAATTACATTTTCATTTGAATAGCGTTTTTATCTGTAAAATTTTAACGAGTTAATATAAATTGATTTTGGCCTAAATAAATTATACATTCACATGATTTTTTAAAATGTTACATCATTCAGTTTTAACAGCTCTATAAAATTGACAATTCACAGAGATTAATTGTCTCTTGAAAATTCTAAAATATTTGGTGAGCAACGAAAAATTATCCTCCGTCTAGACACGTTTATGTGAAAAAGTCATGTGATGCACACATCAGAATTTTTAACACGTCTTTGTATTTTTGGAGTTGTCAGGCATATTTATCGATAACCACAAATCACCTACGTCTGGTACGAACGAGTTATACTGATTGACATATTTTGGCTAATCCATTTTGAGTTCTCATTTATAAATTTTTCGTCAACAATTAATTTTACTACTCGGCATCACTTTTATGAAAGAATTAATGGCCACATATGTTTTTTGTTCATACATACATACATAACAGCCAATAAATTCACAAAATATTCATTACAATATATTTCCATCGATTCTGAATAAATTGAATGTGGTTACCTTCTCTTTAAATAATAGCGTTTTGAAACCGGAGTAAAGTTTCTAACAAAAAATAAAACTTAAAAAAAAATGTATCGGTATTAGTAACACTCAAAATGCAATTCATAAGAATTTGTAAAAAATTAGTGATTTTTATATTGCATATTGAAAATATAAAAATTTGTAGACATGACGTTTTATAAAATTGAATCAATTATTAAAAGCAAGCAATAATAATAATTTAAAAATAACGGAGGATTCGAGATGAGTTTTCCAGCTTTTTTACTTATAGTTTGAGTTATTTCTAAAAATTTGTTATTATTTTCACTAATTAACAAGGCACTCGCGGAGATTTGGGCAAGATTCCACTATATAGGTCTGATAGGGAACATTTCATAGAAGAAGATTTTTTCAAACGGAGGATTTGAAATGAGTTTTCCAAGATTTTTTACTTAAATTTTGAGTTATTTCTTAAAATTAAAATCTTACGAAATAACTCAAACTACAAGTAAAAAAGTCACTCATCTCAAATCCTCCGTTTGGAATAATATACTTCTATGAAATGTTTTCTAACGATAGGCCTATTAGACTTATATTGCTGAATCTTGCCCAAATCTCCGAGAGTGTCTTGTTAATTAGTGTAAATAAAAACAAATTTTTAGAAATAACTCAAACTATAAGTAAAAAAGCTGGAAA
Organism: Tipula unca; assembly: GCA_951394425.1. Taxonomy (NCBI): domain Eukaryota; kingdom Metazoa; phylum Arthropoda; class Insecta; order Diptera; family Tipulidae; genus Tipula; species Tipula unca. The sequence continues at coordinate 34,593,696 of OX596380.1, read as the reverse complement.
ACTCATCTCAAATTCTCCGTTTGGGAAAATCTTCTTCTATGAAATGTTCCCTAACGATAGGTCTATTAGGCCTATATAGCGATATTTTGCTCAAATCTCCGAGAGTGCCTTGTTATTGGATTTGTTAACATCTATAAAGTTGCTAACAAAAAATTATAAATTTTCGTATTCGATGCCAATTAGTTTTCGTTTCGTTTTTTCGCTTTTTTTATAATTTTTATATTGCCATAATTATGTAAAAAATCACTTAACGATTTAATTCACTTTCTTGAAATTCTCATTTTAACATGGCGGAATTTACCAATACATATTCATTTCAATTGGATTCCAATGGGATTTTCGTTCCGTAATTTTTTTCTAATTGCAACCGAGTACGTGTTATTTTTTGTTAGAAACTTCACAGGCTCGTTTTGAAAATCACCATACTTGAATATTTTGAGAAAATTGTTGCGGCGTTGTCAAACAAATTATAATCCGTTAATCCGTTAATTATCAAGATCGCAAGTTGTGTGCGAAAAAATCGCAAAGAAGTTAGTAATTTTGCGTTTAACATCACAGGAGTTAATGAAACTAAAATCAATCTGAGAAATCGATGTAGATGTTAGCAAATCGAAAAATTCGATCTAATCAATCTGATAGAGAAATAACAAATGGGAGACAAACTGACTCTTATATTTGTTGTAAATAGATGTTTCGCCACTAAAAATACATGTTCGTTGGCTGTTGATGTAGGATTTTTTATAAGCAGCACATCTAAATTGTCCAATATTTGATTTCGTGCTTTCAGCACAACAGAATATTTTGTGTTGCCCACGGTCATACACTTGTTATTTTGACACGAATGTAAATGTATTAAAATCTGTTCAGATAGATCTTTCGTGGTAACTTTGTATGAATAAAGTAAAAGCACGTTTCGGAATTATACCCGGGTGTTCGAGTACTTGAAAAAACAGAAAAATATCCGGGTACCGGGTACTCGATACCTGACAATACGCGCTTTATGTGCGATTTTAATCAGATGTTGGCTTTTCAAAATATAGCACTCTGAAAGTTTTAGATTTGTAAATTTCTCAGCAAAGTGCATTGATTCATATATTGTTATATAAAATATCAAGCAGCTTGTTCTAGAGGTTGTCTACATTGTTGGCATTGTCGACGAGTTGTCGACACGTCGACGTAGAAATTAATAGATGACGCGTAAATGCCCATCCCTGGTTACCAAATACCAACATTTTGTTTCCAAACGAAATGATATCATAAATTGTGACATTTAAGATTTTCACTTCTCTCAAATAAAAATGAACATAAACATCCTTCGATATAATTTAGACTAAAATTCTCGGCTTTGAACGATTCTGAATATACAACCTGATTAGCATATACATAAATATTTCTTCTAAGAATTTAAACTATACATATAAGTATTAATATGATGGCAACAAGTGCATCTAACACTATATATATATATATATATAGACTCAGATACTTATAGAAATCTCTTAAGCTTAATGCTGAGAAAGTTCAGTGGAATACATATGAGGACAAGCAGGAAAGACCAATTAAGGTTATGGCTAGAGGACTACATCAAACATCAAAGAGAGAGTGAAGATATAATTGCCGAGCTGCAGAGTAAAGGATTCGACATTACGGATGCTGCAAACATCATTAAAAAAGAGAGAAAGATAAATGAGAAAGGCAACAGTGTCGTCACAAAACGCGGGCTACCGCTATTCATGCTTACGTTTGCCAAAGAGGAAAATATTCAAAAAATTCATGATATTGAGCCATTCAAAATATGAAAATCAGAATAGAACCAGTGAAGAAAAAGTCTCTGCAGATAGTCCAATGCAAAAAATGTCAGGGCTTCAATCACACTCAGAGTTACTGAACACGTATGGCAGGATGCGTAAAATGTGCTGGTAACCGACTTACGAGCACGTTTACATTAGATAGGAACTCAGCAATGCATTAATTGCAAAGGTCAACATCCAGCTAATTACCGTCGCTGTGAGGTAGCTAAAGAGTTACAAAATTTAAGAAATCGCGCTAGAAAGTCTTATCTAAACCGTAGAAACCCTGCTAGTGAAGCCCCGACCAATCAACAGACAAATCGAATATTATATAAATTACGAGGAAAAGAATCATATGCACAGGAGACTCAAGGTCAACGGGCAAAAGCAAAGAATAGCAACGACGGCCAAATTTTGATAGATGTCGTGAAATGCATAGATGCTCTAAATAAAAAACTTGATGAGCAGGCTGCGACCAATAAACTCATATTTGAACAGTTGAGAAACTTTTCATCATCCAATACGACTATAGAAAATAAAAATAAATTTACAAACGCTCAGAATAGTAATTTGGAATGCGAATGGGCTGATCCAACACAACCCCGAGCTGGAAATATTTATATTTAAACAAAAAATTGATATTTGTCTAATCTCTGAAACCCATTTTACTAACTCCTCATATGCCAGAATACGTGGGTATAGATTTTACCATGCTATCCATCCATCAGAGAGAGAGAGAGAGAGAGCAAGAGGCGGATCTGGCATTCTTATTAAAGAGAACATAAAACACAACGAAGAATTAAAAATTGAAAGTGAATCTATGCAAACTCGCACGAAGTACAAAGAAATAAATGTATCAGCAATATACTGTCCACCATGACATAATCTGAAAAGAGACGATTATGAAGAACTTTTTAACACCATGGGAGGTTGTTTTATCATTGGTGGCGACTTCAATGCGAAAAACACATACTGGGGCTCCAGCGTTACTACACCAAAAGGGAGAGAGTTGTTTGAAGCAGGGAAAAAATTAAAAAAATTACATCGGACCACTCTCCTGTTATTATGACGGTCAGTGAAACAATAATTGAAAAAGAAATCACACCGAGACTGTCCAATAAGAATACCAATTGGAAAATTTTTCGAGAATTATTAGAACAAAACATCAATCTTCAAGCACCAATAAGGAACATTATACAAGTCGGAGAGGAAGTAGAAAGGCTGATAGAATACATACAACAAGCTGCGTGGCAAAGTATACATCTTTCAAATACGCAAATAACAACAACTGTAAAAACTACCCACTTGAAGTAAGAGAGCTTGTGGCAAAGAAACGAAAAGCTCGAAAGTCTTGGCAAATAAACCGAACCAAGACAAATAAAACCGTCCTTAATAACCTATGTAACAAGTTGAAATCTCTGATCAGAACAGTTAAGAATGAATCAATAAGTATATGTATATTTGTCGTCACTTATTACCCAAAAAGATACCGAATATTCCTTATGGAAAGCAACGAAAGTTGCCCAGGCAAACCGCGGATGAAAATGTTAACCTCTACAGGAGCTAAAAGAGGAAATTCAAAATTTAAACATGAAAAAATCTCCTGAGTACGACCTCATAACAGGACAAATCATTAAAGAATTACCAAATAAAGCGATACGTGAACTTCTCCATCTAATCAACGCTGTTTATATTAAGATACGTTCCAAGGCAATGGAAGGTGGCAGAGGTAATCATGATCTTAAAACCTAACAAACAATGTAACGGTAAAAAGTCCTTCAGACCGATATCCATACTCCCAACCATAGCCAAGAATTTTGAAAAATTGCTCCTGAAGAGAATGAAACCCATAATGGTGGACCGAAATCTCATTCCTGACCACCAGGTTGGATTCAGAGAAAACCACTCGACTATAGAACAAGTCCATAGAATGTTCAAGCGTTTTCCTGGATGTAGCGCAAGCATTTGACCGAGTTTGGCACAGAGGATTGGAGTTCAAGCTCAAGCGAGACCTTCCCAAACAATACCATGAAACTCTGAAATCATACATAACCGATAGACACTTCCATGTAAAATATGAAGACAATTACTCGGACCTAAAGAAACTTTCAGCTGGAGTACCACAAGGAAGTGTTTTGGGCCCTATCTTGTACCTCCTGTATACTCGGGATATACCACCAATAAAAGAAGCAACTATAGCAACATATGCTGATGATACTGTGATTTTGTCAGTTGGGAACAATGTAGAAGATGCTACTAACAAATTGCAAAAATCGACAAATTCAGTCAACAATTGGATGAAAAAATGGAGGATAAAACTGAATGAAACTAAATTTGAGCATGTGAACTTTACTAATAAAAAAAATTCTAATAGATTCAAATACTGAAACCGGCATGGACCTATGGTATACAGCTTTGGGACTGTACCAAGAAAACGAACATCAAGATAATACAGACGTTCCAAAACAAAGTACTTCGGAATATTGTAAATGCTCCATGGTACATTAGAAATGAAGACCTCCACCGAGATTTAAAGATGGAATACATCGATGAAGTTATTACGTATCATGCTCTCAAGCATGATTCACGTCTCCGACACGAAAACATCGAGATATGCAATATGCGGGACAGACTGTTGGCAGTAAGATGTCTCCAAAGGACCAAACCAATTGATCTATTGAATGGAACATAAAACTACTATTATAGGAAATATTTATATAAATAAATAGCTTTAATTTCTAGGACTAGCCGTTGGGCTATATTACATCAACTGTTAATATAATTATGATAGAAAAGTTACTAGATGACTCTTATTCAAATTAATTACCATCAAAAACAATTTTATAATAATTTTTTTTTACTACTCGCACTTCCTAATTGAGTGTGAAGATCATAAATAATCATAAAGTAGCAGTACCTAATTAATAGCGCTTATGATTTGTCATCAAATTTACCATATCATGCGCTCAACAGTAACCTGTTCCACATAAATTGGGAGAAAGAAGACGAAGCCCGTCCACAAAAACAAAAACAAACCATATTGATTCATCACAAACACAATACAACAATAAACGGTTCCAGTCATCAATAAAATACACAAAAATCATTCAACATTATACAACCTGATGTCATTTCATATTGCGGAAATTGTACAACACTACATTTAGGATACCACTTCAACAAAAAAATTTTAATTGTAAAGGTTAGTGGAATTTCAATTTATAATTTGATGTTTGCTTTCGGGTGTTATAATGGTTTCCTATAAATATGTAAATTTTCAATCATATGAGTGAAATATCGCGTCCGTTTTTAAAATCGGGTTTACATAAAGATCTTGTTTATGCCATTGATCAGATAACCGAAAAGGTTTCCAATCTTAGTGTTTGTGAATTTTCAGAACAATCGTGTAAAATATCATTAGATACTTCCCCAGTTACAAGTCAAGAAGAGTCAAAAACCATGCCATTTAAACTAGAAACAGCGATAAAATTAATCCCTTCTTTTGACGGTGATTCTACTAAATTACAACATTTTATTGCTTGTTGTGATTCGGTTTTTGAAGGTGCCGCCGAAAAGGATATTAAGTCTTTTCTAGATTTACTAAAATCAAAACTTTTAGATTTAGCATTCGAGCAAACCTTTAAGTACAATGAATATACCTCTTGGGATGAATTAAAATTAGATTTAACAAACGAATTTTCCGAGTTATATTCATGTGAACACTTGCAAATGGAGCTCGTAAATATTTCTCAAAAGCGGGATGAAACTGTCAAAGAATATGCACGTCGTGTTCAAAATATTTTGTCTAAGTTAAACGAAGCTTGCATTCGTGCAGAAGGGAAGGACGCGGCGAAAGTCATTAAAAGCATTAATTCTAAAATCGCTTTACGAGCTTTCCAAGAAGGTCTTCATGATCACATAAAATTAATAGTCAAAGCATGTCAATTTTCGAGCTTAAAAGAATCTCTGGCTAAAGCCTGCGAGGAAGAATTAGCTTTTCTACTTCACAAACAAAAAAGAAATTCTATTAGTTCTTCTAGGCAACAGGTAAAATGTCAGATATGTTTCAAATTAGGCCATACAGCATCTACATGTTATCTTAGGAACCCTACACCACTTTCTAACCAACCTAGTTTTTCGAGTTTCCCGAAAACACAAGGTCCACAGCCATCCAGCTCACATATGGCCCAATTAAAAAATTCCAATGTTCCATTTAAAGGTCAGACATTACCTAACATATCCAATCAAACTGTTAAACCAGTCTATATTTGTACATATTGTAAATGTCCAGGCCATCGAATTAATTATTGCTTTAAGCGACGACAAGCTAACGCCAATAAAAATCTAAATAACATAAATGAACAAACGGAAAACTTTCAAGAACCGATCAAGAACGATGCGACTTGTCTGGTTCAGCAACTTTAAATTCGTGTCGAAATTCAAATTTATTAATTCCGTCTAATAATATATTAAGCTCCAACACCCAATCCATTTTACTAACGAATTCAAGTTTAGATAAAAAATATGTTAATCTTAAACTTGATATTGGTAATAGTAAATCACTATTTTTGTTAGTAGATACGGGAGCTGACATATGTCTAATCAAAAAGAGTTTCATCAAACCAGATACTATTTGTCATCCTAAATTAAAATGTTGTTTAAAGTGTATCTCAAACGATCATATGGAAATACTTGCTGCTTGTGATGCAAAAATTGAACTACCTAATTCAATTCAAATCGCCCATCGTTTTCACATAGTGAAAGACGATTTTCCGATAGCATGTTGCGGTATATTGGGAAAAGATTTCCTATCCAAATTTAAGTGTCATATTGATTTTCAGAGTAATTCTATCAAAATTCCATTTGAGGAAAGCATGTTTTCTTTAAATTTGTGCCATGCTAACTCAAACTTTGTTCCACCCAGATCTGAAAAATTGGTTAAATTCAATTCTCGTGATAAGGATAATAAGGACTATCTGTGTTGTTCGAAAGAATTAGTTCCAGGAATTTACATCGGGAATTCTTTAATTAAAAGCAAAACTAATTCTAGTTACATAAGCATTGTAAACACTACGGAGGAACCTTTTGAATATACCGAACTTTCTCTTACGCTTTATCCTTTAGAAAATTATAATGTTTACCATATTGAATCACAAAACGATTACCTAGGGGATAGGCTAGACATATTAGAAAACAGTATCAATGTTGATAACTTGAATTCTGAAGAAAAGTCTTCAATTATACATTTATGTCGAGAGTATAACGACATTTTTCTCTTGCCTGGTGATAAACTAACGGTTACCGAGACTATTACACACAAAATTCCCACTAGTTCTAATACTAGTCCAATCAATGTTCGTCAATATCGGTTACCGCAATCTCAAAGATCAGAGATTGATTCACAAATTACTAAAATGCTCAAAAATAACGTAATCGAGCCTAGTAAATCACCATGGAATTTCCCTCTACTAGTGATTCCAAAAAAATCGGATACGGATGAGAAGAAATGGCGCATCGTTGTCGATTATCGTAAATTAAACGACATCACGATAGGCGACAGTTTCCCTCTTCCGAATATCACGGACATTTTGGATCAACTTGGGAAGAGTTCATACTTCAGCACAATAGATTTAGCTGACGGTTACCATCAGGTACCATTAGACAACATAGACAAAGATAAAACTTCTTTCAGTACCACTTTTGGGCACTATCATTTTACAAGAATGCCGTTTGGTTTGAAAGGCGCTCCGGCGACTTTCCAACGTCTGATGAATTGTGTTTTGAGTGGCCTTAATGGTATCAAGTGCTTTGTGTACCTTGACGATGTGGTTGTCTACGGATGTAATTTAACTGACCATAATTCGAAAATCCGAGAAGTTTTTGATTGCTTTCGTAACCATAATTTGAAAGTTAATCCAACTAAATGTCAGTTCCTTCGTAAGGAAATTATATACTTGGGTCATGTTGTAACCCCGGAAGGAGTAAAACCTGACCCCAATAAAATAACAGCAGTTACCAAATATCCAATTCCAAAAAACCCTAAAGAAATTAAGTCTTTTTTGGGTTTTGCCGGATATTATCGACGTTTTATATCAAACTTTTCCGGTATTGCGAAACCGCTAACTAATCTTTTAAAAAAGGACGTCGTATACAAATGGGATGCATTTTGCGAAGAAAGCTTTACCAAATTGAAAAATGCACTTTGCTCTCCACCAATATTAACGCGACCCGATTATGCAAAACAATTTACGGTTACTTGTGATGCGAGTGATTTGGCCATAGGTGCTGTTCTGTCTCAAGAGATAGATGGTAAGGATATGCCAATCGCTTTTGCTAGCCGTGTTTTGAACAAAGCAGAAAATAATTATTCCGCTATCGAGAAGGAATTGCTTTCTGTTGTTTGGGCCGTTAATCACTTTCGCCCATATGTTTATGGACGAGAATTCGTTGTAGTCACCTATCATAAACCTTTAGTCTGGTTATGTAGTATAACCAATCCGTCCTCAAAACTCACGCGTTGGCGAATTAAACTAGATGAATATCAATTTAAAATCATACATAGAGCAGGAAAACTGAATACGAATGCTGATTGTTTAAGCCGCATTCCGATAAAAACCACTGATGTAAATACTAATGTCCATGTACTAACTAGAGCACAAAAATTACGGCAAACTATTATTGATGATAAAGGTCACAATTCTGAAAACGAACAGTCGATCGATAAGAGAGATATCGTTGAATTGACAAACCAATCTGAAATAGAAACCGTAATTCATGAATTTCATCACAGTCTCTCTGGAGGTCATCAAGGCATTTACAGAACTTATAATAGACTACGAAAATTTTATAGTTTCCCAAATATGTTAAGTCAAGTAACCAAAATAATAAAAAATTGCAAATCTTGTCAAACGAACAAATCTGGTCCGTCGAACAAAATGCCCATGAAAATCACGACTACATCATCTAGTCCTTTTGAAAAATTATTCTTGGATATTGTTGGTCCTTTGAATCCATCTCATTCTAATAATAAATTCATACTGACAATGCAAGACGATTTAACAAAATTTTCATTAGCCGTACCGATTCCAAACCAAGAAACAGAAACAGTTGCTCGAGCATTCGTCGAAAACTTTATTTGCGTTTTCGGTATTCCAGCATCGATTCTTACTGATCAAGGGTCGAATTTCATGAGTGCCTTGTTTAAACGAATAGCTAAATTGTTTAAAATAAAAAAGATAAATACTACAGCTTATCATCCACAATCAAATGGTTCTCTAGAAAGATCTCACAAAACGTTTATGGATTATATACGCCATTATAGCACGCAGGATTCACTAAATTGGGATTCATGGGTTCCTTTTGCTATATTTTGCTATAATACTACTCCTCATTCTTCCACTAAATACATGCCATTCGAACTGGTTTTTGGATGTAAACCGCAGATTCCTAGTTCTCTTACCCATTCTCGTGATACTGTGTACAATTATGATGACTATTACTTTGATCGGGGGGCACTCACATGGCCCCTGTGGTCGGGGGGCACTCACGTAAATCTAAATTGCACGAGCATGTTTCCTAAGAATACCACCACAGTATCCTTTGCTTGTCGTAGGAGGCGACTAAACGGTTGGATCGCTGGGCTGACGACCCGCATCCGTAAAAAAATCAACTGTTTATAAAATCAACAAAAAGAAAAATGGATACCGCCAAAACAACACCGGACCCCCGCTCAAGTACCCGGATACGAGATTTAGGATCGGCACGTGGAACGTGCAATCACTTAGAAAACCAGGAGCGTTGGAGGGTCTAATCACGTGCATGAAAGAGTATCGGCTGGAACTCGTTGCTCTTCAAGAAACTCGCTGGCCTCAAAGTGGAGACCATGTGTCCCAGGGCTATACGTTGTTCTACAGTGGAGATGACCTCGGAAATCTTGGAGCTGGATTTCTTCTTGGGCCGCAGGTAAAGAAGGCTGTTTTGGATTTTCAAGCAGTCAATAACCGATTGTGTATGCTTCGCCTGCGCATGAAGTTAGCCAACCTGTCGATAATTTGTGTACATGCGCCCACAGAAGTCAGCCAGCCCCAAGATAAAGACTCATTTTACAATGACTTGGACGATCTGATGGGATCTATACCCGAACACGATGTTAGAATGGTAATTGGGGACTTTAATGCTAGAGCTGGCAGAAATCAGGCCGACTTGTGTGAAAACATAGGTCCGTACTCCCGACACGAAACTGCGACCGATAATGGTGAGAGAATGATGTACTTTGCAATTGCTCATGATCTAAGAGTAGCAAGCACATTCTTCCCTCACAAACAGATACACCTAGAGACATGGACACATCCTCGCAAAACATCCCGGAGCCAAATTGACCACGTGTTAATTTCAAAAGGGCGAGCTCGGGTTGTGCAGGATGTGAGAACTTATCGGTCAGCAACCAAATACGTAGGCAGCGATCATTATTTGGTCGCTGCAAAGCTACGGTGGAAGTTTTCGTACAGGTCGGGGAACACAGCGAAACGGATGGAACGTTTCGACTGTGAAGGTCTGATAAATGAAGATCAAAAGAAACGATATCAGGATCTTGTCAGCGACAACATTGAAGGAGCTAATTACCAGTCTGACTGCGTGAACTCTGTCTGGGAGGTACTGAAAACTTCGGTTGTCAGTGCTGCTCAACAGACTTTAGGTATAGTGAAAGTCAGACCCAAGAATGATTGGTTTGATGGCGAGTGTCGTCTTGCAGTTGAGCAACAAAATATAGCCCATAATGAAGTGCAACAACGTCTCACAATCGCAAGGAAAAACAAGGCAGCTCTTGCAAGAAGGGCAGCTAAGCGGATTTGTAGACGGAAGAAGCGAGAATGGTGGAAGGCCGAGGTTCTGAAAGTACAACAACTCAGCAATGAGCGTAGTTCACGTAATTTCTTTAAAGGAATTACTGGATTGCACCATACTTTCAGGCCTTCGTCAACCGCCATTCGGGACCGGGATGGAAACCTCTGTGTCAACATCAACGCAGTACTTGACGCATGGAGTGGACACTTTACTGAGCTGCTTGATGTTCATCATGCATCACAGACTGTTGTTGAGCCACCTCTAGAACAGTCTGCGGAGATTTGCACTGAGGAGCCATCCCATGAGGAATTCACTAAGGCCATGCAGAGAATGAAACGAAACCGCTCACCTGGAGTGGACTGCATTAATTCGGAGCTCTTGATATTCGGAGGGGATACTTTGTGGAACTGTCTTTTCGACCTTATTCGATTAGTATGGCGAACCGAAGTTATGCCTGATGAATGGAAAGTGGCCGCGATATGCCCCATCTTCAAGAAGGGAGACCGCTTGAAGTGTGAGAATTATCGCGGTATAGCTCTCCTTTGCACAGCATACAAGTTACTGTCATACATTTTATTGGATAGAATCACTCCTCTGGCGGAAGGCTTGGTTGGTGACTATCAGGGAGGATTTCGTCCGAATCGATCAGTCACTGATCAGGTCTTTTCGCTCCGGATGATTCTATCTAAATATTATGAGACATCCATCTCCGTACATCAGGTTTTCCTGGATTTCCGGCAGGCCTACGACTCGATCAATCGAGAGAGTTTGTGGTCTGCCCTGGAATACCTAGGAATGCCAACAAAATTGGTACGACTGTGTAGGATGACAGTGACGCAGTCTCAATGCTGTGTTAAAGTTGAGAACAGGCTATCGACAATTTTTGCAGTTAACTCGGGTGTTCGGCAGGGAGATGCTCTGTCCCCGATACTCTTTAATCTCATGTTGGAGTACATCTTTCGTAAAACTGAAACACCTCACCGTAACATCTTATATCGCCAGTCCAATCAAGTGCTTGCATATGCAGATGACATATGCGTGATTGGACTGAATAACAACGGAGTGAAAGAAATACTTGATCCGCTTGTAGAGTTTTCAGCTTCTGTTGGACTCCAGATCAATGAGTCCAAAACGAAATACCTGATCTCTGGTTTTAGAGACAATGGCACACCAGATTTTAGTAGTGGCCACCACACGTTTGAGGGAGTGAGGAGGTTCAAATATTTGGGCTCTCTTATCACTCACGATAACAGTGTGGGTGAGGATATTAAAGTGCGGCTGGCAGCTGGCAGTCGTTCTTTGTATCCTCTAAGGCCACTGCTAAAATCTAAACACTTATCAAGTGCCGTGAAGCTGAAGCTTTACAAAGCGTTGATCAGGCCCGTTGTTATGTTTGGATGTGAAAGTTGGGCGCTGACGGATGAGTACGAGAGATGGCTCCTTACATTTGAGAGAAGAATCATGCGTGTGATTTACGGCCCTAAACGCGAAATAGATGGTACATACCGAGCTCTGTACAATTTCGAGATCAGAGATCTGATGAAGATCCCCGATATTGTACATGAAGTTAGATCTCAGCGAGTACGCTGGCTCGGTCACGTTCTGCGTGCTGATCCGGAACGAATTGTGCAGCGATCTCTGAAAGGAGAGCCACCATATGGTAGGCGCAGAGGTCGTTGCAGGCGACGATGGCTCCACGATGTAGAGAACGACTTGGCCTCTTCAGATTGTCTAAGACAGTATGAAGACCAAGCTCAGGATCGAAACCGTTGGAGCCAGATTGTTGATTCAGTAAGGGGCCAGTAATGGCCTTTAACACTGTTATTATTATTACTTTGATCTCAGATTCAAGTTTCAACAATCATTTGAAATTGCTAAAAATAACATACTTGAGTCTAAGGAAAAATCTAAGGTCTATTACGACAGGAATTCTAAAGTAATTAAATATAATGTTGGTGATCTTGTTTGTTTGAAAAACGAAGCTCGAAATTCTAAATTATCAAAGTATTGGCTAGGTCCTTTTGAAGTCCAAGAAATAAATTCACCTGAAAATACTTCGATTAAAATTGGAAATTCAACTAAAATGGTACATAACAACAGATTGAAACCTTTTCACGAAAATTCTGAATCGTAAGTTGTATAAGTAGATAAATGTTGAAAGAAAAAAAAAACATAACCAAATATACACTCTTATGAATTAAATTTAAAAAAAAAATGGATTATTATTACTATATTAATTAATAAAAAAAATATTTCATTGTGAAATACGATATTTAAGCAAACATTTGATTGAATTATATTTTGTAATTTCACTATCTAAATTTTATTAGTTAAGTTTACTAGTTTTTTCTCTGAACTCGTTCAGACTTAAGATTACTCTCTTAAGACTACGGGGGGAGATGTTATGTGACCACTCGTACGAAAGGGTTATAGCATTGACTTCGTTTATGCATTACATAAGTTTGGTACAATGTTATAATGCTATAAATCTACTCCAAAACAAATTGTAAATAATTGTAAATTGTAAATTGTAAATAATTATGACGAATTGTCATTTCTTTCTTTTGGATTCATCTTTCGTCGGGTAAGGTCAGCATAATATTAATAATATTAAATACGCATAATAATCATAATAAATTATAAGTTAAATTTTTCATAAATACATGATAAAATAAATGATAAGTTAATATTTTTTCACATAAATATATATAATATAATTAATTTTAATATTTGTGAATTATATATTAAAATCAGTTTTATAAAGTAAATTTTAATAAATTAATTGTTCAAATTTCGGAACTCTTTTATTGTTATTGTATAATTGTTGTGATTGTGTCAAGTTGAACCAATAAATCTATTAAATTGTTTAGTGTTTTGACTAATAAAGTCAGTTGTAATAATATATAAATAAAAAAAAAAACTTCTCTCAAATAAAAATGAACATAAACATCCTTCGATATAATTTAGACTAAAATTCCTCGGTTTTGAACTATTCTGGATACAACCTGATTAGCATATATACATAAATATTTCTTCTAAGAATTAAAACTATACATATAAGTATTAATATGATGGCAACAAGTGCATCTAACACTATATATAGACAGAAAAGACATATAATAAAAACTATACTTCCGACACATGACCTAAGATTGTCTCAAGATATACATATAATCCATTTATTAAACATACAACATATTTTTTAATATCCTTTTTTATCAAGCATCGTGCGATAACCATCTCCCAAAATAATCTCATAAAAAAAAAACTTATAAGCTTCATGTGAGATGTGAGACTCATAAAATAGGCAATGCTTCTAAGATTTCTAAATAAATAAATAAATAAACAAATGAATTGGTGTCATATAGACCAGCCAACATAATTTTTTATGATTATTATGATTTTTTTTATTGTCCAGACATCTGATTTTTTGTTGTTATCTCTATATACTATACTTATATAGATATATGTAGTCAGTCTGTGTCAAGACAGTATATACAGTTTTTTGTCTTTGGTTTTTATATTTTATTTTTATTATTTTTAAGATTCTGAATATTCCTCCACAACACTCAAGAGACAATCACATTAAAATAATAATTTGAATTTCTTGTCTTTATTTTTTTTTTTGATTATAAGATTTTTTTTTTAAATATAATATATTTGGTAATTTATCGTTAAGTTTATTATTTCTCATGAATGAATTTAAAACGAAAACAAAAAATTTCTTCTGGCGTATGAATGAATGAATTAAATTGGTGGCTATGTATGTATATAGTTATATGTTGTTATGTTTTCGAATTTGATTAGCGATATAAATTTTATTATGTATGACAATAAACCCATGTCTGTGTATCTAACGAGTACGAATGATAGATTAGTTGGATGACCACAACTTTTATATATTCTATGTACATTTTTGTTATGAATTAGTTTTTGACCAAACCAAATTAGAATATTTTGCTGTTATTTTGGCCGTCCGAAGACATTAAAACAGAAACTGGTTCTCGCAGTTGATTTATTAACTGTGGTAATTTTTTTTTTTATTACGGAAACCTTTTATTTATATACGCATATATTTAAGTTTTTTGTGTCTTCTGATGATCTTATATAAAAATTTACATATAAAGTTAATTTTTTTTTTTTTTTGTATAATTCTAAGATTTTGTGAAGTAGACCGTTATTATTTTGCGCGAATCTTTCTACCATAATTATGATAAATGGAAATTATGGTTCATAAATTTAAAAGTTTTATTTTATTTTTTTTGATTCTTTAACATTTTATAATGAGAAATAATATTTTTGAAATTTATTTGGTAGGTAGGCTATATACAGATTTAATCAATCACTAAAATTGTTTTTCGTGGTTTTATTGAATTTCATCTCAAATTACAATTTTATTGTCGCCGCAGACATTAAAAATTATATTATTCGGTCGTTAGTGTTGTATAAATATATGTATAAAGTGACTTCTTACCGTCGAACGTACATTAATCAATTATAATGAGTTCTGCGATGATTTACGCCTATTTTCGATTTTTTTTTATAAAAGAGAAATGAAATTGAAGTGCCCACCCTCCACCATATTATAATTTGAATTTGTAAACTGTATGCATAGATTGGTACTATAGAAATTCGCTATACACATTGGTGGCAGAAGATAAGATCAAATGTCTCGTATCAAATTTTATTTGTTTTTAAGTTAAATTTTGATTATTTCAGCACAGACGAATTTGAGAGGATGCCAAGTTTTGAATAGCATATGTATATACAAACAAACACTGTTTTGCCCCAACCAATCGTTGCGCGCAGGAAATTATTTTTTCCAAAATCGATCGAGCGCAGAGATTTTTTTCAAATTTAAAATTATTATTTTGTAGGAAATTTAAATTAAATTGAACACATTACAGTTGCAGATCATTTTAAATTGCAGTATTTTTCTCACTCCGTTGTTCAACTGTCTAGTCTGTCACAGGCTCATAACTTTTAAACTATCATTCGTAGCGAGTGCAGACTTAATCCACAGATAATTGAACTCTTGTTTCAGAAAAAAATTAATTAAATTAATTAGTTATAATAATTAAATGTACGTTCCAAACCATTTTACGTTTTATTTATATGGCATTCACGGCCCCATGTGTTATTTTAAAGGACTCACTTTAACGATGTTAAATATATTTTGAAATAAATTTTTTGATCAAAAATTCATCAAAGCGAATTTTATGAAAATGTTGCAAAAAATGTATGTCCCCTCCCCCTAATACGTTAACATTCTACATTTTTCATTGTAAAGCTGTCTCGAGGGCCGTTCTGCGTAAAATGGAATCTGAGTCCATTGATGTGGTTCTGGTCCAACCTTGGCTCAGTGGTAACCGGGTACTGGGGATCAGTAAGATATATACGTTCCTGCATTCTTGCTAGAAATAATTTGAATATTTTTATACTACCAAAACTACAGCAACGCTGGTGGATGGGTAAAATCTCTGGCTTATATCGGCCTACTTACCATACGAGGAGGATAGTATACCACCAGGTAGGTTGGGTAGTGCAATAACGAATTCTCAAATACAAAAGTAGGAGTCATCATGGACAGTGATGAAATCACTAAATTTGGGGAAGTACAAATAGAAACAGGCGAGGTTAATTACTCCTTGATTTTATTTTAAGTACAAATTTTATTAAGGAGATGCTATTGAACTGAAAAGTGTCCAAAGACCATTCCATTTCTGACCATTGCTATCTCCAATATGAAGTGGATACAAAACCCACTAGTAAACCATCCTTCAGGAATAGGAAGAAAACTGAGTGAGAATGCTTTAGAACCATTCTTGGTAACTCATTACCAGCGTCGCTTCCAAACCCACCTGTACAGGAGCTTGATGTTCCAGTAAATAAGCTATCTGATGCCTTTATCAAAGCTATATGTTAGATGCCTGTTCTATCAGTAAGTCTCGGCCACTCTGGTGAAGGAAGTCTTCAAAACTTACAAGTACCAGTTAAGACCAGCAAAAACAAGGGCATGGAGGCTCTCTTGTGGTAACATATAGGAGTCGTCGGAGGCGGCCAGGCTACACAAAGTACTATGTTCTAGTCCTTGTTGTGAGGAATCCCTGGAGCTACTATAAGAAACGTATTGCCCGAAGTGCTTTATGGAGAAACCCGTGATAAATAGGGGTAGACCCTGTAAGTCAAATAGTATACAGGCATAAAATTCTATGGGCAATAAACAGTTTTAAGCCATACAAGTCAGCAGGACCTAATGGCATTAATGGTGAACCCTACCCTGGCTGGAAGTCATCTACAAAGGTAGCTTAGAACTTTTTCACATTCTTAGAAAATGGACTAAAATAAAAGTAATATTTATACCTAAGGCAGGATAAAATTGCTATCCCAAAGACTTTAGGATTATAAGCTTATCCTATTCTATTAAAATCACTTGGAAGACAAATAGAGGCTTACATCAGAGGGCTCAATCAAGCCGGGCGTGCGGTTTGGATCTCAACACGCATACTGTAAGGGACGATCGAGGGTAAGGCTTCCTCTCTGAGGAAAAACCTGGAAGGGTAAGGCTTCCTCTCTGAGTGGGACAACAGTGGCGGACTGAACGCAAACCCACAGAAAATAGAGCTGCCTCTCTTTATCAGGAAGCACAAACTTCCGCAGTGTGACCCGCTAATATTAAATGGCACTCGCCTGTCCTTTACGGATAGATCGACCAGCTAAGCTGGAAACCAAACATCTTAGAAAAAGTAAAGAATTCTTTACTGTAGGGCTCTACTCCTGCAAAAATGCCATTGGAAAGAGATGGGGTATTGAGCCCTATATAGTACAATATGGCTCCACGTATCAGTGGTCAAATCTATACTGCTGTATGGGGTTGTCGTCTGGTGGCCAGCATTAAAAATTATGGCTAACCTGAAACTATTGATGAAAGTCCAAAGAACATTGTGTATAAGTGGGGCCCTCAAGAGCACACCTACTCAAGCTCTGGAGATTCTCTTTCATATCACAATCTTGGATCTAACGGCCAAAGCACTTGCATGTTCTATGTAGATCTGTAATAATAAAGGCCACTCATCTATCCTATGCAACAAGTATATTGCTGAAACTACCGACTACGCTATCCCTTCGCCATTTGTGTGAGGTGAAACTCCCACCAGAGAGGACTGGACGAATGAGACGGTTATGGATGCCAATGAGGCAATAAGCTTCTTCACGGATGGAAGCTGAACTTATCACGATAATGGAAGCCATGGACTGGTTGAAGTATAATGTAATATCTACGAGGGATATTCGTATTCTTACGGATAGCCAGGTTGCGATTAAAACGCCACAATCATATACTCCTTGACGTCGAAGATAGCCCAAAATTGTCTGGCATCTTTGAATCAGATGGCTGATTAGTTCAACGTGTGCTTGACGTGGGTGGCACTTTAATATCGCATCGAATGTAAAGGCAGATGAGCTGGCTCGCAAGGTCACATCATCCTTTATATCACAAAGCAGGGTGGATAAACTAAACTTGACCGGTCCAGGTCCGGCCAACTGATGTTGTTTCGACGGTACCATATTGGTATGGGCGTGGGAGCTATAACGGAGCATTATCTCATCGGGGTACATGCGAGCAGACTGGGTGCCCCGTCCATCATTTCTGCCGTAGCTGTTATGATGATGAGGAGGAGGAAACTGTGCTCCATCTGCTCTGCACCTGTTCTAGTCTAGCGTACAGCAGAATAAAGTTAATGGAAACTTCTCATTTGAAAAACCTGACGGATTTTGATAAGATCGATGTGGCGGGCCTTCAACGCTTCTTGGTAAGCTCAGGATGGTTCGACAAGTGAAGAAGTGGTAACTCAAATGAGGTACAGCTACGGACCAATTTGTGTCTATGCTAATCCATTAGGACGGCCACCCTAACCTAACCTATAGCCTTAACATCGTGTCTCTAATCTTAAATGAGATATTCGACGTTTCGCTGACCAAACAGTCACTCCATAAACATATGCCTCATACTGACGTTGATTCAATCATAAATGCATCGCATGTTGCTCTCTTGATAGAAATATGGGGCTGTCAACAGCAAACATTTGGTCAGGTAAAAAACTTGCCGTTATTATAGCAAAACGAATTTAAATTTAGTAATTTTCCTTTAGACTAGAGCCCGCCCTATATTATATAGGCACTGAAACATTTGTCGATTAAGCTGGCCGCTTATTAGATCTAACAAAACAATTCTGTACGCGATTCAATTTTGGGTAAAATTTAAAGATAATTTGACTCAATATACGATTTGAATGATTTAAACTCATTCAGAGAGTTTGTATGGAAAATATATAAATAATATTTTTTTCTGACTCACGAATCAGGGTGCAGAGGAAGCTTTACCTGGATCTACATTTATGTGCTTCAAAAAAATTCTGATAGATGTATACTGACGTTGTGCGGAAATAGAAATTCCATATAATAAATGAAAAACATCTTATACGTATATGTAGGTGGAATTAAACGTCATGAACACTCGAGTTCGAATTTGATGCATCACCCAGAAATACGTATACCAATCCGAGGATTCGGAAGTTGTTGATAGAGAATAATTCTATATGTATAGTGTGAAACAAAGCTATTAAATAATTGCATGCGATTAAAAATATGAGAATGCACGTGACAAGTTTAGTAGGAGCATAAAGGTCAGATGAGCATTAAATTCTGTGTGGGAAAATAAGTGAAAAATGTTCACTTCGTAAGGTTTCAATATTCTCAAGATGAACAATAAGTATCACATAGTGTATCGACCAACTGGAAAACGGAGCAAAATTTTAAATTATACATAATGGACCTCATTTTGAAGATTTGAGCTCATTGATGTAGTAGTCACTATCATTCAACCATTACCAGCATGAGCAAAGCAAAAGATAGTAACGGCCAAATTTTGATAGATGTCGTGAAATGCATAGATGCTCTAAATAAAAAACTTGATGAGACGGCTGAGACCAATAAACTCATATCATTACCAAACGCGACTAGAAAATAAAAATAAATTTACAAACGCTCAGAATAGTAATTTGGAATTCGAATGGGCTGATCAAACACATCCCCGAGCTAGAAATATTTCTATTTAAACCAAAAATTGATATTTGTCTAATCTGTGAAACCCATTTTCTGTTTGAAGCAGGAACAAAATTGAAATGTGACTTTCAATCTAGTGGCTCACCAACTTACTGGCGTACAGATTTAAACAAAACACCGGATCTTATAGACTGTTATGTCACAAATAAAAGAAACGCAAAGCTCGAAAGTCTTGGCAAATAAATCGCACCAAGGAAAATAAAATCGTCCTTCATAACAAGTTGAAATCACTGATCAGAACAGTTAAGAATGAATCAATAAGTACATGTTTGTCGTCACTTACTAGCCAACAAATTAGTGTCAAAAAAAAAAAGGAGAGCTGAACATGAAGCTGAACTGAGCTATCTATACACAATAAATTGCTTTTATACCGCCAAATACTGAAACCGGTATGAACCTGTGGTATACAGCTTTGAGGCAGCACCAAGAAAACGAACATCAATATGATACAGACGTTCCAAAACAAAGTACTTCGGAAAATTGTAAATGCTCCATGATACATTAGAAATGAAGACCTCCACCGAGATTTAAAGATGGAATACATCGTTGAAGTTATTACGTATCATGCTCTCAAGCATGATTCATGCCTCCGATAGCACGAAAACATCAAGATATGCCCTATTTAATTACAATTTTGCTAATTTAGATCTTTGGTGTTGCCATAGCGATCAATTTATCCGCATTTCTTGCAATAATTGCAGAATTCTCTGAAGGATTATTAGCTTTTCAGAGCTTTTCAATTAGTCATTCTATCAATTCCAAATTTTTTTTTAAATTTTTTAATTTCTGTAACTATTACGAATAACAGATGGAGTTAAAGACTTCGAAATGTATGAACAATAAAACAAACAACAAACCGCAGTCCAATAAATAAAATAATTTAAATATTTCATCAAAAATTTAAATAAAAAATTGATGTTGACAATATTTGATAATTTAATTTATTAAAAGAATCCTATACATAATCGTACAGTCGTACACATATGTAGGGGCAACAATTATTATTATTGTTTTTTTTTTACAATAAATGCATTTTGGCAATGTAAGCACTGATCCACCAAAAAACATTATTTATTTGTATTATTTTATATGACAGTTAAGAAAGTATACCCAAGCAACTACTTTGCATGCGCATATAATTTTTTTTTTGACGCGTGACTAGTTTCAAAGTTCTCGTTTCTTCTGTTGGTACGTACATCGTTTGGCATATGTCAGTTTTATGTTGTTGTTGTTGTGTATTATATTTGGGATATAACACGAATTGAATAACAATCATAAAAATGATAATTTTTGTGACTTTTTTTTTTTTTTGTATTTTTATTATGTTTATGCTATGTATACTGTTTGTATGCTATATGTTGATTGCATTATGTTTGTTGAGGCCAAATTACCAAAAAAAAAAAAAAAAAAAACAACAAAAGATAGGAAGTCGTGAAATGATAGGTGCAATTATGTAATCATATAAATTATAGCGAGTGAGGTAGACAAGTAGAAAAATGGGGTATTAATTTAAAAGACTATTAAATGTACGATATATAAATAATAAATTAGATAAAAATGATCGTGTCATTTACTATAAACTATAATACATTTGTTGTACATAAATTTGTTGAAAATATGGTGTGAATCTGTTGTTGATTGTTTCCAGACCAATTCATTATAACCTTTTATAATTATACATTAATTTATGTAACCGATTGTTGTTCCTTCGGTCTTTTTTTTTTAAATATTGGTGGTGCGGATATATAATTAAGGAGCTACATACATAATAAGCTCTAGTCAAGCGAAAAAATATTTTATTTGTCGAACATAATGTGGGTGCATCACCTGTTACATTTATACAAATACAAATATTATGTATAGCGATCTGGCATAAAAAAATTAAATAATTTTTGCTGTATATCCTGATTATGCTCAAGATAAATTCATATCCCATAAAAAATCCAAACATTTTTTATGAATCAAATTGAATTGAGTTTTTTTTTTGCTGAACAACAAATTGATTGGTTTTGATTTCAACAGAATACGCAACAACAACAACAATATATGTATGTAACCTAACCAACACAAAAATAAATATTCGAGAGCGAAATAATAATAAAATCCAAAAATTTAATGTTACTGCAATAACTGAACCGGAAGTGATGAAATAGGAAATCAATTGCAGATATCAATTTGATTGAAACATTTTTTTTCGTTTTTATTTCTGTATATTACTCTCGGCTGTTGCCCCCTTGCTATATACATACTAAATTATGCTGTCTACATTTTTTTTTTTTTTCGATTTCTTATTTGTATTCTATATATTATGTAGATGTATATACATATGTACAGTGGAATGAGTTTTCTTATTTTATGGTTTTGTAAAATTTTGTAGGGTGGATTATGCTTGAATGTGACAAATTTCAAGAAAAATTATTCGAATGAAGTGTTTTTTTTGCGTAACTATTTAATCGTATCGAAATTTAATAAATTGAATGATAAAAAATTGGAAAATCCAGAATTCCGACTTTAAATTCAGTTAAGAAAAGTACGAAACACGACATTTCGAACAATTTGAAAAAAAAATGCTGAATTTTAGACGTATTTTAATTTTAGGTGGGCATTCGGAATCGTTTATTATAAATTTTTTTAAATTGTATAAAAAATTTAGATTTCTAAAAAAATTAAAATGTTTTTGATGATCCTGAACTTTGGTTAAAATAGAAATGAATAATTCAAAAAATTTTGGGATCCAAAATTTTAACCAAAATTGATTGGGAATTGTAACAGGGTCTTGAATTTAAGCAAGCACTTGTGATGTACATAGTTTGGTGCCAGTACTTCGTAGGTCAATGTTACTTCTTCAGTGACCCAATGATAGTTCTCCAAAGTTAGGTGAACCTGGAGCTTCTAGTGCAATGCAAGAAGTGCCAAGGTTTTAACCATACGCAAAAATTCTGCAATAGAAAGCCAAGATGTGTAAAGTGCCTTGGAAGGCATCCTGCTCAGGCATGTCCACTAAATAGAAGTTCCCCTTCAACATGTGTGAACTGCAAAGAGCAACATCCTGCAAACTACAGAGGGCGCATAGTAGCTAAAGAACTACAAAAAATTAGAGACAAATCACGGCAAGGTCCATCATATTATAAAACGCTGATAGCCAATAGCGTAAACACCAACCTAGGAAACTCTACCACATATATCGAGTAAAGTAACTGATCGCAAGTCGTTTTCACAAGTGGTGGCATCCGGGCTACAAAGTACCACCCCACACAAATCAGAAAATTTCAAAGACTCCAAAGATACATCTATGCTTGAAAAAATATTTAAAAGCATCGAAGCGCTAAATACACGGCTTATAAGACAAGAGAGATCCATAGATGCTTTGAACAGGAGACTAGATAGCCGAGAAACAGTGGATGAAATAACATATCCATATTATACTAAACTAATATGATAAATAAAACATTAAGAATTGTAATCTGGAATGCAAATGGAATAATCTTTTTAAATTCTGAAAAAATTGATATATGTTTAATATCAGAAAGCCATCTTACTAGAACCTCATACACCAAAATACATGGTTACGTTTCTTATCACGCTTTACATCCAACAGAAAGAGCAAGAAGAGAATAAGAAAGTATGCAGGTAGCTACTATCAGCATTCAACTTAACAATAAAAAAATATTCAATGTCTGCTCAATTTATTGTCCTCCAAGACATATTTTAAATAAAGAAGATTATAAAATGTTATTGAACCAGCTAGGATTTAATTTTATCATTGGATTTTAATGCAAAAAATACTTACTGGGGGTCAAGATTAACAACTCCAAAGAGTAGAAAACTACAACGTACTGGCCTACTGATACAAGGAAAACTCCGGATCTAATTGATTTCTACATTACAAGAGGTATATCCGAAAATCACATTTTTCTAGAATATAGTGAAAGTTTCTCATCGCACCACTCGTCATTATGAATGTTAGTTCCACGATTGTTAACAAGCAAAATCCACCTAGACTAACAAATAACAAAACCAATTGGGAATTATTTAGGAAATTGGTTTAAGATAACACCGATCTTCTTGTACCAATCAAGGATCCGGTTCAATTAGAAAATGAAGTGGAACTATTAATCAATAATATAAAACAAGCAGCATGGGATAGCACCCCTGTAATCCAAAGTAAGGTGCGGAATAATTTCATTTGTCTAGTCGAGATCATTGACTTGGTTAAAGAAAAACGGAAAGCAAGGAAAACATGGCAGAGAAACCAAGCACCACAAAGCAAAATAATTTTTATATACCTCTGCAATAAGCTTAAGCAAAGAATTAGAAAATTAAAAAATGAATCGGTCACCCGTTATCTTCGTAGTCTTACTGACACTAAAGAGTATTCTCTATGGAAAGCTACAAAAGCATTAAAAAGACCAAATGATGAAATATCGCCAGTAAAAAATGATGAGGGAAATTGGGTAACAAGTGCCAAACAGAAAGCAGCACTGTTCGCATCTCATCTTGAAGTAACGTTCCAACCATATGCTAGACAATCAGCGGATGAAAATATAATACCAGTACACAAGGAGGATTGTAGGAAAATACCACCTGTAACTCTACGAGAGTTGAAAAATGAAATTAACCATAACATAAATACGAAAAAATCACCTGGCTATGATTTAATTACAGGTGAAATAGTGAAGGCACTTCCTGAGAAAAGGGTGCGAAACTTCTTCATATAATCAACGCTTCATTTCGACTGAAATATGTACCTCTGCAATGGAAAGTAGCAGAAATAATTATGATACCAAAGCCGAACAAACCATCTAATCATAAAAAGTCATATAACAGTCATAATATCTATGCTTCCAGTACTTTCGAAACTTTTTGAGAAACTGTTATACAAAAGGATGAAATCTATAATACTTGAGAGAAAGCTAATACCACCACATAAGTTCGGATTTAGAGAAAACCACTCCACCATAGAGCAAATTCACAGGATTACAAGTATAATTGAAGAAGCACTTGAAAATAAGAAAGTATGGCATCCTGGATCATATAAACTGCATCAAGATTTGCCAAAAGAATACTTTCAGATATTGAAATCTTACATAGATAACAGATATTTTCGCGTTAGATTTGAAGAAAAACTTTCCGAGCTAAAGAGGCTATCTGCAGGGTTTCCTCAAGGTAGCGTGCTAGGGCCAGAGTTGTATTTACTTTACACAAGTAATTTACCAAACAAAAGCGGCACAACAGCAACATTTGTGGACGATACTGCAATTTTAGCTACTGGTTATAAAGTAGACGAAGCAACCAGAAAACTGCAACGGGCTACGAACCAACTTAGTAACTGGACCAAAAAATGGCGCATTAAGCTAAATGAAGAAAAATCAACGCACGTTAACTTCACTAATCAAATAGTTAACTGGATACCAATAGAACTAAATTCCAAACAAGTTCCATATGCTAACACAGCCAAGTATCTTGGCATGACTCTCGATGCTAAGTTAAAATGGAAAGAGCACATTAAAAAGAAAAAAGGAGGAACTACACATTAAATATAGAAATATGGATTGGCTAATTGGAAGGTATTCAGAGCTGTCAATACCTAATAAGTTGCTACTATACCAACAAGTTTTAAAACATATGGACTTATGGTATTCAGCTTAGGGGCTGTACTAAGAAAACCAATATTAAAGTAATACAAGCTTTTCAAAATAAAGTGTTACGTGGAATAGTGAACGCTCCTTTGTACATAAGAAACGATAACCTACATATAGGGACCTCCGGATGGAAAACGTCAGCGAAGAGATAACAATTCATGCAAAAAAACACATACAACGGCTTGGTCGACATGAAAATGTTGAGTTATGTGGTATGCTGAGTAACACAAATGGAGTACGAAGGCTCCAAAGAAAGAAACCGCTGGAATTGGGAAGACTACAATAGAGTGGCCAAATTTTTAGAGACTAACTAATGGGTTATATTTCTGCAAATTGAACATAAGAAAGATAGACAAATTACTAGATGACATATGTAATCAGTTGTAATATTTAAAATAATAAGAAAAAAAAACTGTTTATTGACAACGACATTAGTTTATGCCATTCTGTATTGCTTTGAATGCCACCATTGAGGTAATTTGATCGCTCAATTCGATTCGCATTATCGACTAAGCGGTTCTTTTAAATAGTGTTTTGGGTGTAATCGGTATGTTTTACGTTTCGCATTAGCTGATCCAGATTTGGTATTGGAACGGTGACATTTAAATATATTTAGCCTAGGGCCGTGTACCGTATTGGGACTCGAGAATTATTTTGAAAGGTGTAGTTCGTCCGGTTCATAAAATTTCTTAATTGGATATCGAGTTTGGATAACGTTTATCCATTTACAGGATAATGGATTATTTCTCTTTTACGATGGTTGATTATTAGAAAAATAATTTGCACGTAACGGAAGTTCATCTTGTTTGATTGGCTGAAATTGGGATCGGTTCATGTAAGTTTAAATGAAACTGCTATCATATTGTTGTTCGAGAAATAGAGATGGTGTTATATTCTATATAACGATGACTTCTCAGACCATTAAGCCCTAGCTTTCAAATGTTAAAAACAACTTACACACACATTGACAATGCAAATATTGCCTGAAGAAAGTTTTCCTTAGACTCTGACAATCCTTCATTTCATCATTTTTCAGTTATCATCGTTTCTTCAGTTATCTTCGTTGACTATACGTTTGTGATGCACAATCTTAAAACGTTTTAAAAATTTCGCTTCCAAATGTTCGATTATATTCCAAATAATAGAGGGTATTGTTCTATTCTGATAATTGGTTTCTCCAAATTTTCATGGCCTTTATGTACTATAGGATTGGTTTAAATAGCAACAGATATTTTATCTAAGTGCTTTTGATATTAGTTGCTTGCTGAACGATTACTTGTGTGTTAATATATATTTTGGTATAGTGCTCGTGCCATTGCGACTAGGCGCAACATGCTTTAACTATTGTGGGGGCGTTATGTATATTAAGAAATATTTTGTATGGGAGAACGATCAGCATTAAATGTGGTCACATCAAGCAGCTTTATTTATTTTGGATAGTTTAATCTGATCACATTGATTACAAATTTAAAAAATCTGCAACGTATAGAACAGCTTTTGGAACATAAAATGTAGAGCCGTTCTGTAGGTGGGTATAGAAATATATTTTTAATATCAATGAAATGGGCTTTATTGGATAGAAAATTGTATGTTCTTATGACATTATTGTGGCCACCACTGCTGGCGTGTACAATGCGCAATCTGGAATACCAATTTTCACAAACTTTTCGCAGCATTTGCGGCCGTATTTCGCCAATAACTCTTCGAATGCCGATTTTCAGGTGTTCAATTGTCTCTGGTTTATCGACGTAGACAAGTGACTTTATGTAACCCCAAAGAAAATAATCCAATGGGGTTAAACCACAAGATCTTGGTGGCCAATTAATTGGACCATTACGCCAAATTATTCTTTCATCAAAAGAGTCTTTGAGTAAATCAATTGTAGCGCGCGCTGTGTGCCATGTGACCCCATCCTGTTGGAACCACATGTCAGCAAGATTAATGCAGTAATTTTCTGTGGATGGAATGGTGTTTCGACAAAAGCTTGTGGAATTAATGGCGCATACGATGTTCGTTTGACTTTAATTCCTGCACAAGTTGAATCTTGAAAGTTTTCAAGCCAAGATCCTTTCGTAAAATCTTCCATAAAGTGGAAGGACAAAACTCCATAGTTACTGAGAACGGCAACGAATTGATTGATGTGGATCATATTTGAAGTAAAGCAACAACAATCTTCGTTAATGCTTTCCCGTACAGCGGCTACAGCTTCTTCAGTGCGCACTGTTAGGCGTCTCACGGGATGCACATTATCATTAAGAGTAAACGTGGTCCGAAAACGATCTATTGTTATTCGAATTAGCCGTAAAATGGACGAAGTGCACGATAAGTTTGACGAACAGAACAATTATTTTGATAAAAATTTCAATTTTTTGCATAATGAAATGTCAAACCAAACTAAACAAAAAGCAAGTATCAGCTATTAAATGGGTTGTCAAATAAAGCAGTGCTGCCAACTCAAAGTGGTGAACCTCTAAAAAAAACACCCTCTATAAGGAGAATATTGAACTTTAGTTGGCACCTTCATTAAAACCATGGACCTGCTTTATCCTGTCGGGATGACGAAGTGCACCGACAACCTGTGCCGATCGGAGGTCAGTTTCCAGACTGGAACTTATCACTAGGGAGGAAATTCTCTGAAGACCCAGAGAGGGAGCTTGGATCCCAGTGGAAGCCAGTTATCCCAGGGAAATTCTCCAAATTCTTTAGATTAGCAATCCGAAAGTGACCAAGTTGGTGAAATCAATAGATGAATATAGGTCTGCCCTTATATACCATAAATAAACGGTTATCCACATCTGGATTTAGTCAAGATATTTACATTTCTTGACTAATACCGTATTATCCGTCATATTTTTTTTGATTTTCATTTTAATTGACTCGAGTTCATTGCAGATAATTTTTTGTGAACACTTAATAAATTCGGCAATAATTGCTGCACTGGCAGCGAATCGATCATCAATACGTTTCATTAAGGTGTTGATTGCGGCTTCACACTGAAATCTTGAATCACTGGATTTTAAATTTGTTGATGCAGTAGGTGTGGTGGCTATTGGTGGCTCAGAACTGCTTTCCTTGTTTTTGCGGCCCCGGTTATACCCTTGCTATTTTATTATTTGGCATAATTCTTATTTATAGTAGGACATCCCATTAAGATAGCCTATTTTGAATTTAGCGACATATTTTTGTGTCGATAATACAGCGTTATTGATTGATAGTTGTTATTTGTATGAATATTGAGGTTTAGCCATGGTGAATTACACGGATGCACAATGCATAGAAATTGCAAAGATCCACTATCCGATGTGGTAAACGGTTATCGATGTGGGGCGATCCAGCTCAAAATGTATTAAAGGTATGAAGCCGGCAGGTCTGGAGAATCGACAACAGGTGAGGCCTTACGCAATGTCGATGAAATTGCATGGTGGAAACATACTTTAGGTTGCTGAAGTTCAAACAAAACCTCGGACTAAATTTTGCAATGTTAAGGTTGATATTTGACTTTTGGCTCGTTTTCGCGAAACAGGAATTAAACTACACTAAAAAACCGTCACGTCTATTTAAATTTTCATATTTAAACGATTTCGTAAGTTTAAGGTCGTTGATAGGGCGCAAGCTCTTTTGTACTGATTTATTCGATGGCTTTCCCAATAATTCCCAATTATAATAATTCTCAAATTTGTATTCCATATTTCTCATAAGTGTATTCTGGTAATTTGGGAATAATTGCACTTGAGAAATACTGGTACAAAGCTATCACTAAAAAATTCAATGTTGTTCATATTTGAAGTAAAACAACAACAATTTGCTCTGAAAGACTTAAAAAAAATTAAACTTTTTGGTCGCAATAAACTTATAGTTTGTACGCAAACTATAGGCCCGCTGCGACCAATCTTTCGCACTGGATAATTTTTAATTTGTCTTCCTTGGATGCTGCAGCTCCATTTTTTTGATACAATTCTCATCTTGAGGGGAACAGAATTTATCACAGTGGAAGCTGTTCGAAAATATAGAAATTAATTTTGTGAGTTCAATCTTTCAGGTAGTAAAAATTAGCCCGATAAAACGTCTTTGAAATGATGATTCCAACTAACGTAAGGCTTCTCTGGTTGCCACTCATGAAGATTGTGAAAAATTGTTACTCCATCTCTCGTAAATGTCGATTCAGATTATGTTATTTAAGAGTAAACGACAGATTTTTTCTCTCGCTGGTAAATCGACCGGTAATGATTCGTGAGTGTAGTGGAATGGACGTGAATGGTTTCTTCCAGTAATCTCCAGACTTTATTTTTTTTATATCAAGTTGTACCTCTTCCTATTGAAATCAAAATTTGTTAGTCGGTATTGATCGTGTTGAATTTGGCTAACATTTTTATAATCATTCCTCGTTCTCGTAATATTTTGTGAACTGCTACAAACATTCTATGATCTGGTAGTGGCCTCTATGAATAACGGTTTGCGTACTCATGGTATGCAGCTCGTCTATTTCCGTTACACAAACCATAAATAAAATGATTATCGGCTAGTTATTCGAATGAGGAGCGTGGCATTTACTATCGTTCAATTCGTAGTCAATTACTATCGTTCAACAACGATTGCTTTAGTTTTTCATAAAAGATAGATAAAAAAAAATCCTAATTCAAATAAATTCACAATCGCCAAAATACAATTTGGATAAAAAAAAATCCAAACTGCAAGAAAACTGATAAGTTCTCAATTCCCAATTTCTCATTTCAGAATAGGGCCACATTCCAAGTTTCTTTATTTAAATGACGGTAGACTTTCTTCGACAAAGACCACCAAATCTTCTATACAGCGAAAATTCATGTCGGTCGTTCATAAATATTTGGCTGTCCGTTATAGTAAATATAGAAAACTCGAAGTGGTGAAAGTCAATCTGCTTCCAAGTTTCAACCGATAGACTAGACATTTCAGACAATCGAAGGCTGTTATATATACAAACTAGACGAGTTCATCATTAATGACGAAATTCCAAAGAAGAGGAGATAATACCCTGCTTTACAGTGTATACCTTAACTCACTAATCTGATCCTGCCTCTAAACATTCGAGCTATCCATTCCCAGACAAAGAAGTGCCCGAGAAATCATGTCCGGTCTGACGTTGATGAAAGCCACCTCCATAGCCAGGAACATTTCCATAGAATATAGTTTTTGTAACCAAGAGATTTCTCAATATGACTAATAAGGGATTGGTGGCTTTTTACACCAATCTTCTCTTCAAGCACGCTTGTTGAGTTTTTCACAGCCCATCTGGTTTGATTAAGCCTCTGCTTCCCTTTTTAAGAATAAGCATGAAGCCTCTGCTTCCCTTTTTAAGGATAAGCATATAAGCCTAAGGTATTGGGGATTGCAGTAAGAGTCTTTTTTCGCCTTAAGTATAAATATTATTTTTACTTCAGTCCATTTACTGGGAATGTGACAAAGTTCCAGACTATTTTTGAAGATAACTTTAAGCCAGGAGTTAAGTCAATATAGTATGCATCAGGTCATGCCGACTAATATGGCTTTAAACAGTTTACTGCCTAGTGGATTTTCTTCCTATTTACTATATGATTCGTGGGGCACTTTGACCTATTTATTTTGAGCCGCTTTGATGACAGTCCCCGGAACGAGAACAAATCTCTAATAATAGCTCCAGGGATTCTCCGTCATCTATGATCCATCCGGTCGTTAAATATAATGTAGCCTAGCCGCCTATGAGAACTTTTGTATTTTACCACAGTAGACAGGGATGGGCACTTACGCGTCATCAATTATTTTCTACATTGACGTGTCGACAACCCGTAGATAACGTCAACAACGTAGACAACGTCGTCAATGTAGACTATTCCTAGAGTGGTGTTGTCAATTAGTTCTAAACTAAAGGGTGACCAAATTTCTTTAGGGACAATGCGTTATTGGTGATATTTTTATAGAATGTCCGTCAATGCATTTACATCTCTTTTCAAAAAGAGCAGAATTTAAAACTAATCGTGCTCAAATACTATGAATCTACTTCAGCGTCATTTTTATCCATTACAAAATTATTAAATTGACCCAAAACGACGATACATATAGCGTTATATAGAGTGGGCCCTTTTTATAGCGGTGGAACAAATTCGAGTTCAGGAAGGCTATGAGTGCTACCGAGTTATTAAAAAGCCAAATCGTTGAGATAACCAACAATTGTTCGATAAAATATGTGCCAGACTGATGACAAAATTTTCACAAAATTTAGTGGATGCGTTTTGATGGATGACGAAACGTACATGAAATTGATTTTGAAACACTTCAAGTTAAATACATTTGCAAACAAATGTATGATTTGGCCAGCAATGTGCAGTTGCGGAGCCAGATTTTTGTTACATTTTTCATAACGACGAATTTTGCCACTAATTCTTCAACACGATTCAGCAGTAAAGTTTTGGCCATATAGCTCGTTCACACGACGATTCCAACAGAAGCAATAAATTTGCACGAGATTAATCAAATCAATGTTATCTCAAAGAGTCCACAGGTATTCGATGTATCGAAAAATTTTGGGGTATAATGGAAAGAGTGCTGAAGCGCAAAAGTCACACCGGCAGTTATGCCAGAAATAGGGACCATCAAACAACTTGTGCGTGATTTTATCCGTAATAACGAAATCTATAGAGGTGATTTGTACAAAAATTCAAAAAAACTCAAAAAATTCAATTTAATCGTATGCGGAAACTTTATTATCATTCGAAAGAACATTGATTACACTTTTCAAATAATGGGCGCAACTGCGATGGTCCTTTCTCAAAGTCCTATTTTTGATGACGCGTTCGAGAATATTCAATGGTATTTGGCGAATGACACGAGTAATATTGGCTTCCAATACCTCAAATCTATAGCTGGTTTATTCACATGGGAACTTTGGACTTTGCGCAGCCCCAAAGAAAAGAGTCTAGAGGTAACACACGATCTAAATAGCCAATGCAACGAACCGAACTACATTGCTATATGGCAAATAGCGCCGACTTCATGGAACCAAATGTCGTCGAGGTCGGGCCACAATTTCAAGCAGCAAATATTCCGTTATCATGGCGCAGTAACGAGCACTATTCACAGGTACGTTCCGGCTGTCTTCATTTTTGAAGAAACCCTCTATTTAGTCGCGTATCATCCTATACTGTAAACTGGGATTCAAACTTTTCGATGGTATTCCAAATAGTGGTCTCGACCGATTATTATCGTCCAATTATTATCTTCCTCATCATTGCGTGCTAAAACCAGACAGTTCAACGACTAAGTTGAGAGTCGTCTTTGATGGCTCAGCCAAGACGAGTAATGACTACTCATTGAATGACATTTTGATGGTAGTACCTGTGGTTCAAAACGATGTAGTAGCCGTTTTATGTCGTTTCAGATCACATAAATACGCATTTAGCACAGATGTCTCCAAAATGTATCGCCAGATACTTATTCACCACGAAGACTCCAACTACCAGCTAATCTACTGGCGCAACAATCAAAATGAGCCACTTCAGAGCTACCGCTTAAAAACGGTAACTTATGGTACTTCGGCTGCTCCGTTTCTAGCTACACGTTGTCTTTTACAATGTGCAATTGACAAACAAAATAGCTATCCTGCTGCCAGTGATGCAATTCGGTATGACATGTATGTCGATGACATGTTAACCGGAGCCAACTCCATAGCCGAAGCCAACTTATTGTGCCAATTCTCCAGATATTATTGCTGATATACCTCAGGAACATCGTGAATCATTAATGCACTTCGATAGCGACGATTACATTAAAACATTGGGCATTTTCTGGCAACCAGAAAAAGATGTATTTCAATTTCGTGTACAGCCGATTTCCAGTCAACATAAATTAACGAAACGAATTGTTATTTCCGAAGTTGCACGCTTGTTTGATCCTCTTGGACTGGTTTCTCCTGTTGTGGTTTTAGGTAAACTATTCATGCAGAAGTTGTGGCAGCTGAAAGTGAATTGGGACGAACCGCTTCCCATGAACTACTACACCTACTGGCAAACGTTCAGATCAAACTTGTGTGATCTTAATCAACTCACAATTCCACGATTTCTGTTTGGAGAGGTTATTCCGAATAGTTCTATCGAATTTCATGGCTTCGCAGATGCCAGTGAATCTGCCTTTGGCGCTGCAATCTACACTAGATGTATACAACCGAACGGACAGTTCTTTGTACAACTTTTGTGCTCCAAGTCGAGGGTAGCACCACTAAAAAAATCTACGTTGCCACGCTTGGAACTCTGTGCAGCACTATTACTAGCTCAATTGGTATCACAAGTTCGGGCTATTGTAAATTTTCCAATCAGTGACGTCATTTACTGGACAGACTCAACTATTGTGCTCCATTGGCTGAAGTCATCGCCGTCAACACTGAAAAGCTTTGTTGCTAACAGAGTTGCAAATATCCAAGAACTGACGCACCCTCAACATTGGTATCATTTTGAATCAAAACAATATCCTGCGGATGTTGCCTCTCGTGGTATGATGGCTGCTGCTTTGATGAAATGCGATTTATGGTTCTTTGGACCATCAATGCTACAATCATCTAAGTCTCCATGGCTTACTACAAAGATACCACGAGTCGAACCAAACTACAGCGAGTTCCAGATTCTTGCACAACATTCGCAACAAGAACATTAATGGAATCTCTGGTGCTCTAGCAAGCAAAGACTTTGCTGACGGATTGTCAATGGCTATTCATTTTGTTCAAACTGAATGCTTTTTGGAAGTAAAAAATGGTCTACAACAAAAGAATTTTATTATTCGGCCACAAAAATTGAGAAGTTTGTCGCTGTTTTTGGATGCAAATGGTCTCATTCGTGTCGGTGGCAGATTACAGTTCTCCTCACTTCCATACTGCTGCAACCATCGATCAAGGCACATCAATTAAAACAAATAAACTAAAATTATAAACTACAGCCACGTGTTTCATTTTGGAAATTTGGAAATTAGTATGTTTCTTCTTCATCTTCTTCTTCAGCGGTCGAGACAAAGACTTTGCTGACAAAGACTTTGCAAATATTCATGGTGATAAAAAATAATTCAGAAGTGGGATATTTATCCCTCAAATTATAACATTCATTTTTGAATTCTTCAACATTCAATTTGCTGCATTTGCTGTTGCTGCCTTCGCTGTGTAATTGCTCATCTCCAATTCGATTGCTGTTTGCTGCTGTTGCTGTATTTGGTGAGTTGTGCTTTTGTGCTAATAAAGTGATAAAGTGTTAGTGTGCGGATATATTGTGAATTGTGAAGCCTAAAGAACGATTTGATTGTAATATGGCCCATCTTAAACGTGCTAAAAATGGTGTTGCTGTTTATATGGAATCATTGCAACGCCAATTCACGTGGATCAAAAACTCGCTTCATGAGGCAACACCGTCTCAAGTGCGCCTTCGCTTGGATGAAGTCACGAGAAACTATGGACCTTATGAAAAGGACCAAACCATCACTGAAATGGAAGAGAATACGGATGCTGCAGCAACTCGTGCTACTATAGAAACATTATACTTCACGGTTCGCCCTATGCTAGAAGATAAGCTTGAAGAACTAGCAGCTCAACGAATTTCCAAGTTCGACGAGAACAAGATGGCACCTAAATTATCAGCGAAACTTTTAAACAGACACTTTAAACAGACACCAAAGGTTTACAAATAGGACATGCACTTAACAAAGCTTTGTTAAAAGCAGCAGGAGCTTGTCTACTAAGACACCAAGCTCATTTGTGTTGATTGATACAAGTGGAATTGGAACCAATAACGGTAAAGAGCTACCCATAATGATTCTAAAGATATTCTATAGTCGGCTTTCCTTCTGAATTTCGTTTTGAATAATTCTGAAGGTTTTGTTTTCAAGAAAGAAATGGTTTTCGGACACTTTCCAATTTAATAGAACACCACTAATGAAAGATGTTTTTGAGCATCTATATTATTGCGCTTCCTATTGGGTGATATATTTTCCTCCTCGTATGAAAGGTAAGCTATTTTATTCATCTCAATCCCAACCACCACTACTCCATTTTGACCAGGAAAGCTTCCGCGGCTGCCTTATATTTACAAGTATCGTAAATAATTCCAATGTTAAATGTATATAAGCGCAGAACAATATTATATATTTATGCGGACAAACCAGTTCGAACAATAAAACTAATAAAAACTCTTAATTGTTTATAATAAATATAATAATCGTGCGAATCACCTTAAAGATGTATCATATTACACCACTTTAAACTCAATAATCCTTATAGCCGATATATAATATACAAATCATTGAAATACACAAAAAATAAAAGAACCAAACCAAAAACAACTTACCAACATCATTTCTTGAAAATCACAAAAGACCATTCATTTACATCCGAATTTAAGCTGCTGTTGTCGTCGTTTTCTTATTCTAATCGTTAAATGATCTTTTATCTATTTTTCTACTTCTTTTCATTATATTCGAACGACTCTCGCCGATGGATATACTAAATTTGGATATTCAATCTCACCGGCAGAGGCGTTTAATAATATTTATAACCTATTAATTGGTTAAATGTCTTTTGTTGTATAATATATAATGTATACACATTTGATGATGATATTTTACGATAAATCTTATTCTTTGAACTTAACCAAAAATTATAAAAAAAAATAAAAAGTCCAAGAACCCAACACAAATTTGTGGTGTGAGAAATTTTGTTGATTTGGAATTATTATTATTGTTGTACGATCGCATTTAAGAAAATAGTCCCAGGAAGTTATTTGATAGTCGACGTCTTATCGATAGATATACTTTTATAGCTATATAGAGGGAGAGGGAAACCGATTTTTTTTAATTTATTTGATTTAACAAATTTTTTGATAGAATATTGAAACCTGTTTTAAAATTTACTTATTTTTATTTTTTTAAATTATGTCTTAGAAATTAAATGGTTTTTCGATATAACAATAATAATGATGATGATGATGATGATGATAATGGTGATTGTGTATATTTATTTTTGCTGAAATGTAAATTACCCCCATGGGGGGGGTCTTTCTGCGAAATTTTTTGTTGTTGTTGACTTTTTGTGTGTTTTTATTATCGTTATTGATAGTATTTTTAATGTTTCATAAAACTGTCTTCTTATAACATGTGAAATATGTGTAATATGAAATGTTTCTTTGGTGTGAGATCCGCGCGATGATGGTATCATATGGTGGCGTATTATTAGTATATATATATATA
This sequence comes from Tipula unca, assembly GCA_951394425.1. Classification (NCBI taxonomy): domain Eukaryota; kingdom Metazoa; phylum Arthropoda; class Insecta; order Diptera; family Tipulidae; genus Tipula; species Tipula unca. The sequence goes on along the minus strand of OX596380.1, from coordinate 34,557,068 downwards.
TTATATAGCGGTGGTGTGGTGTTGTTGTGCGTAAAAAGCACACGTTGAGGAGTTTGTCATATTTTATCGATACAAAACATAAATTATATTTGCGACTAATTTTTTTATTTGGATTGCTATTTGCTGTCGTGCATGTACATATGTACCTATATACGGTGTGTGCCACAAAAATTAGGTCGATACTCATATTCCTGTTTTACGTCCTGAAGGTTGTGTTCACTTTTACCACGTATATAATGTTGATCTATATTTATGGCACAAAACTATTTTATTTATATATTTTTAATTGTTTATTTTATTGTTTTATAATTTTTTATTTATATTCACTTTTTATGATGTGATTTGCATGAATATAAAACAACGCCTCTCTAATTTGACGCGACTCTATCAAAATCAATTTAAATGATCGGAATATAAAAAATACAGGGTGGTCACGATTAGAATGATTTTTTAAAAGATCAACAAATGTTGCTGCAAATTTAAAATAGAAATTTGAAATGTTTTTAAAATAATTGAATAATCTATAATGGGGCGTTTAAGTTTCGTTTTTTAATAAAGCTACATTTGCATATGCATCGTTTAAAATATTTCAGTGATGACGTAACACGTAAACTTTTGCTCCCTCAACTGCCATTTATCATACAACTTGCACTAATAATGATAATAATACAGTGCTTAAAGGCCATTACAGGCCCCTTACTGCGTCAACAATCTAGCTCCAACGGTTTCGATCCTGAGCTTGGTCTTCATATTGTCATAGACAAACTGAAGAAGCCAAGTCATTCACTACACCGTGGAGCCATCGTCGTCTGCAACGACCTCTGCGCCTTCCATATGGTCTCCTTTCATAGATCGCTGCACATTTCGTTCCGGGTCAGCACGCTGAATGTGACCGACCCCGCGTACTCGCTGAGAAATTATTTCATGCACAATATCGGGGATCTTCATCAGGCCTCTGATCTCAATATTGTATACAGAGCTCATGTTAGGAGCTACCTCTCACACTCATCCATCAGCGCCCAACTTTCACATCCAAACATAACAACGGGCCTGATCAACGCTTTGTAAAGCTTCAGCTTCACGGCACTTGATAAGTGTTAAGAGATTAGCAGTGGTATTAGATGATACAAAGCCCGGCTGCCAGCTGCCAGCCGCACCTTAATATCCTCCCCCACACTGTTATCGTGAGTGATAAGAGCGCCCAAATATTTCAACCTCCTCACTCCTTCAAATGTGTAGGAGCCACTACTTAAATCTGGTGTGCCATTGTCCCTAAAACCAGAGATCAGGTATTTCGTTTTGGACCCATTGGTCTGGAGTCCAACTGCAGCTGAAAACTCTACAATCGGATCAAGTATTTCCTTCACTCCGTTGGTATTCAGTCCAATCACGCATATGTCATCTGCATATGCAAGCACCTGATTGGACTAGCGATATAAGATGTTGCGCTGAAGTGTTTCAGTTTTACGAAAGATATACTCAAACATGAGATGAAACAGTATCGGGGACAGAGCATTTCCCTGCCGAACACCCGAGCTATAACTGCAAAAATGTTTGATAGCCTGTTCTTAACTTTAACATAGCATTGAGGCTGCGTCACTGTCACCCTACACAATCGTACCATTTTTGTTGGCATACCTAGATATTCCAGCGCAGACCACAGACTCTCTAGATTGATCGAATCCTAGGCTTGCCGGAAATTCAGGAACACCAGATGTACGGGGATGGAGGTTTCATAATATTTAAATAGAATAATCCGCAGCGAGAAGACCTGATCAGTGACTGGTCGATTCGGACGAAATCCTCCTTGATAGTCACCAACCAGGCCCTCCGCTAGAGGGGTGACTCTATCCAATATAATGTAGGACAGTTACTTATATGCTGTGCAATGTGAGCTAAACCGCGGTAATTCTCACACTTCAAGCGGTCTTCCTTCTTGAAGATGGGGCATATCACGGCCACTTTCCATTCGTCAGGAGTTACTTCGGTTCGCCATACTACTCGAAAAAGGTCGAAAAGACAGTTCCACAAAGTATCCCCACCGAATTACAAGAGCTCCAAATTAATGCATTTCACTCCAGATGAGCGGTTTTGTTTTAGTCTCTGCATGGCCCAACCTAGTGAATTCCTCATGGGTTGGATCCTCAATGCAAATCTCCGCATTCTGTATTTGAGGTGAATCAACCACAGTGTGTGACGCATGATGAACACCAAGCCGGTTGGTAAAGTGTCCGTTGACACCGTGGTTTCCATCCCTGTCCCGAATGGCAGTTAACGCAGGCTTGAAAGTATGCTGCAATCCAGTAATTATTTTAAAGAAATTACGTGAACTGCGCTCATTGCTGAGTTGTTGTACTTTCAGAACCTCGGCCTTTCATCATTCTCGGTTCTTCCGTCTACAAATCCGCTTAGCTGCCTTCTTTTAAGAATAGCCTTGTTTTTCCTCGCGATTGTGAGACGTTGTTGCACTTCACTATGGGCTAAATTTTGTTGCTCAACTGCAAGACGGCACTAAAGTCTATTGAGTGGCACTGACAATCGCAAATTTCGGTACCTCCTAGACCGAGTTCATGCAGTCAGACTTTAATTAGCTTCATCAATGTTGTCGCTGACCAGGTCCTGATATCGTTTCTTTTGATCTTCATTTATCAGACCTACACTGTCGAAACGTTCCATGCGTTTCGCTGTGTTCCCAGACTTGTACGAAAACATCCACCGTGGCTTTGCAGCAACCGAATAATGATCGATGGATCTATGTTTCCAGATGTATGTTTGTGAGGGGAAATGTGCTACTCTCAGATCGCGAGCAATAGCAATGTACATCATGTACGTCGGTCTGATTTCTGCCGCAGCTTTAGGATAAAAACCCCCAATTATCGTTCTAACATCGTGTTCTGATATACATCCCATCAGATCGTCCCAGTCATTATAAAATGAGTCTTTATCTTGGGGCTGGCTGGCTTCTGTAGGCGCATGTACACAAATTATCGAGAGGTTAGCTAACTTATTGACTGCTTGGAAATCCAAAACATCGTTCTATACCTGCGGCCCAAGACGAAATCCAGTTCCAAGATTTCCGAGGTCATCTCCACTGTATAACAACCAGCGAGTTTCTTGAAGAGCAACGAGTTTCAGTTGATACTCCTTCATGCATTTGATTAGGCCCTCTAACGCTCCTGGTTTCTTAAGTGACTGCACGTTCCACGTGCCGATCCTAAATCTCGTGTCCTAAATCTCGTGTCCTTGAGCGGGGGTCCGGTGTTGTTGCTGTCCGCGAATTCTACTTCTTGAACTTCATGGGTTTTACTACTGTTAAAGTAAATATTCCACTTGTGTGAGTCTAAACTGGAGTCTTGTGAATATCCTTATGGAGTGTGCCATGACTTGGTCACCACAAATTATCGAACGCGCCAGATATGTACATCTAGGAAAATTGACAGATTGTACTTTTGATGTCACCCTTTTACAATGCCGATCATATTGACCATTGGGTCCTCTGTCGATATATTTTCTCTGAAGCCAAATTGTTTATCATTATATTTCCACATTGATTCTTTCAGGTTTTGGAAAACACTCCTTTCCTTAGGCAAGTATTCATTAATCTCGTGATACTGGGTCATATAATATAGGACAAGCGCGTTCTATCACTTCAACCTTGATGTTATCTTGACGCTTTTTTAATTTTCATAGTAATTATCGCCAAAGTGGCTTCTTCATCACTGAAGATTTAGTACAGCTGGAACATTGTTACTTCCTCACTGTATTGAATAAGCATATTGTGGTGTCTTCTCAACAAATTATTGTGTATCCACTTTCGCTTACTAGGGTACTTGTACCCTATTTGTGTTTACTTTGTCCGTGCTAAATTTATAGACAAACCATTTCGGTTCTGCATTTCTATGCTCTGTAATAAACTGCGCTTTAAGTTATTTTGGCTTTTGTCACTAATACTTTAAAAATACGCATTACAGTGTGCTATATAAATTTGTTTCTTACTCTCTTACGTTTCGGGATTAGTCTTTGATACACTTTGCGTAACTTTTGTACCATTTTTATTTTATCAGTTAGGTCCGAGGGCCACGAAAGGTAAAATAATTTTCTTTTGCGAGTACGTTTACATTGTAAACTAGCGTCACAGGCTCAACTCAATCGACATCATTGTCGTTTGGTTGGCCAAGAACTTCTCCCGGTTTGGCATGCTTAGTCGCAAACCGAGAAACTTTTCTCAGCGAATATATGTCATTTTGCAAATTTTCTGAACCCAAGATAAGGACAACAGATCAGTGGCCAATTGTTTTCCATCTTAATTTAACCAATCATATCCTAACTTTTCTTAGTAGACTGCTCGTCATAAGCTTGAGATGAGTATTCGAAGAAAGTGGCCACTTACATGCTATAAATTCTTCTTCTTATAGGTCTTCAAGTTTTTTTTTGAAGTTTGTCTTACCTAACATGAATTGATGTTTTCCAAAACGTATAGGCTTACCAATAAATGCGGCTTCCAAAATTATTCTTCTATTTGCGAGTGTAGGAACATTATAATCCTGACATCTATAGTGTTGTATGGAGATTATCGAGCCACATTTTCATGAAATGGTATATTTCATTCGTAGTTGATGTGCACATCATAGTATAAGGACTTCAAACCGTCACACCGTATTCCAAAATACATATATACGTATATAAATACATTGAAAAGTCCAACGTTTGACAAAGCCAAACATAGCGTTTGCTTTAGCAATACAAATCTGATCGATAAAAACAATAAAAATCCAGAGTCCAATGTGGGCTCCTTGTTGAACACTACCGGAAGTAACTTTGATAGCTGATTCCAATTATTACATATTTAAAACGTTTTGTTAAGTACGACTTGAACCAATTAATTATATATGTACGAATGAAAATCCGAATGGATTTTTAGACCATCCATAATTCAATCAAGTTTATTGCAAGACGGTATCGGCCATCTCGACTGTTCAAAAACCATTCAAAAATGTAAATCTAATCTATATAAATACGACAAACCAATGACTCTATGTAACCCGCCGGCTGTATATTTATTGAAGACCAAAGAATATGAACCAACTTGTTCTCCTGGGGACTAGCGTAGGTGTCCCGAGCCAACAGTTTTGATATACCAATTTAGTTTTAATAGGTTTGGACCTATAAAGGGTTGAGAGAATTACTTAATTTAATTTTGGATGTTATATAAATCATTCTCAATAACTATAAATCAACTCTAGAACTGAAATACAAAGATGGTAAATTCTTTTTATCGTTTAATCTCCGACAATTTGCCAATTTTTTGCAATCAATTATAATACACAATTACGTCAAAATTGTAAAAAAATGTATTTACCAAAGCAGCACTACTGGTATATTGCTATCGTGCGAAACATCTTCAAGAACTAATCAGTTGTGCATGCAGAGTATATCAACTGCTTCTGTGTCAATACAATGTCTGATTTCATATCCCACTGCTTTTGCATTCTGCATATTCAGTTGAACAATTTTCAATCGACACGTATTTTGTCTTTAACTGTGAGTTATACAGCTTTCTTTTGAAATTAGGTTCAAGGCCGTCGCGATGAGGGTTCGAACGCCCTATTTGCTTTCTTGTAACAAGCGCACTTAGTGTCTTCAGTCTTTCTTGGGCAGGTCTTTTGTTCGTGACCACTCTCACAGCAATGAATGCATATACGATCTGGTTCTTTGCAGTGATTTTCAATATATCCAGTCCAAACGCATGACATTTATAGCACCTACATGGGCACCAGCCCAGTTACAATTTGCGGTTCCTGGCTAAGGTATTTCTACCCGCCGGCAACACCTCGATAACCCAATTTACTATCTTGCCGTCTTTTGGCCCAGTCATGAAACAGCGTTTCATGTCCTCGGTCTTCACATATTCAGAGCTTTGTTTAATTATTGCTTCTTTTATGTCCTCGATCTTTTCAGTTCGGTCAACGTCGTAAATGATATCTTTAGGCAGATGCTACCAGTTCGGCATTTTTCAGTTCATTATTTGCTATAGGAAGAATTCAAGGTCTTCCTTTTTATCGGTTTCAATTAGAACACTATATATGAATGCGCATAATTTTTTAACCGATACCTTCGATACAGCGGGATTACTTTTTTTCATAGGTTTTTCCTCAGTATTTGTGACGGAAGTCTCCCTACCAGCCATTACTTTGACAGTAACAACTTTGGACGGTTGTGTAGTTCAGCTAATGGGATCTCTGATTTTCTGGTGCCAGCCTCTAGATCATGAGATACATCCAGATAACGACATGGTATGCAATTTGATAAGGCGCCACGGTACCTATTAGATTTAGATAGGCGACTTGCGATAAAAGTAAAATCTGATTTGAAATTTGGTGCTGGCAACTATGTGCCGCTGCCTAACTGAAAAAAATTTCACAAAAATCTCAGAATTGGAACTTTTTCTTTCTTGTTCTCTCTTCCAGGAGTTTTGCACTGGATAAGACCCCCTTATAACTTTTTAAAGCGGATGTTCAGAAACTTCACTTACGAGATGGATCATACTTAATCATATGATAGGTTCATTTACTTAGAGGGCTTTAACTTGTGAAATACACACGTATCGATGTTTCTCATCGCCGCATTTTCTCTAGGATCTGTTTTATAAAATTTGAGTAGTAGTAGTAGGTGAACCTAAATAATTTCTTGCCTACATATTTTTGACCCTTACTGTTGTCCGTCTGTGAATAAATAATGAACTTTGCATTTTCGATGCAAATTATAAGTTTGGTCTGCTTTGTGCATTCATTGGAGGGCTGGAGAGTATTTTAAGAAATGTATTGTTCAATCTTCAGAAACCAACAGAATGACCTAAACCGTAACAAAATATAGTAAGGTAATTGGTAAAATCGCCAATTATTGCATTGCATTACATTGAAAACCACACAAACACATTCATGTTGTGTATGAAAATAGGGAATAGTTTAGGACAAACTTATTAGGACATAATTTATGAATTTAGGGTTTTCCACTCCAAACTGTTGGACAGTTTTAGTTAGCAGATTTGAAAAAACAAGTTTTCAATGGAATGTTCGATAAACTGTACATGGATATAATAGCTGTAAGTTTTTTTCCATAAGCTACTTGACTGTTACAAATTACAATCGTACCTAAATTCTTGGACACTCCGGTGTACTTCGGATATAACGAGTTGAAAAACAATTAGGGCGTTTTTTTTATTACATAAAATAGAGCGAAACACATTTTTTTCATTCATGGATTGTTATTATTTATTTATCTATTGATCTAACTGGTTCATTTTTAAAGGTAACCATCGTTAGTGTTTTTGTTTTTTTAACGTCATTGCACTTTAAAATGAAAGCAACGCCCTAATTTTTATCTTTATCCAAGTTTTCATTAAATATAATTTTATATATTTGTATGTGATCCTAATTCTTATGTGTAATTTAGGATAATCATAAGTTTTAGTAAAATGTGTTTTCAATATTGATTAGAAATTTATAATTTAACAATTCATAACAAATAATAAAAGTAAGAAAGTATTTAATAATTTGATTTTAGCAAATATATTATTAATATTTAGCAATTTGATTAATGTTATACAATTTCTTCAAGTTTCGAGGCCTCATAAAGTACATAAATTTTAGGCATTAGGGGTCAACCTCTCCTTTCGTCTTTCCTACTTTTGTAGTGTTCTTCAAGCTAAACTTATTGCGATAATGGAAGTCATGGAGTGGTTGAAGTATAATGTAATAACTACGAGGGATATTCTCATTTTTACGGACAGCCTGGCTGTTATTAAAACGCTACAATTATATGGACGTCGAAGGTAGCCCAGAACTGTTTGGCATCTTGACGTGGTTGCCAGGGCACTTCAATATCGCAGTGAATGTAAAGGCAGATGAGCTGGCCCGCGAGGGCATAGCACGCCTAATAGCCCAAAACAGGCAGTATATAAAGATACCGCTTGCTTGATTTAAACTGCTGCTTCAGGAAGAAGCCATAAAAGAAACGAATGTCAGATGGTCTAACGCCAGTTCGTGTGTAATAACCAGGCAAATCTGGCCTGAACTTGACCGGTCCAGATTTTTTTTTTTTTTAAACTGGCAATGGATCTATTCTTGAATTTTTCTTTGTACGAAACTAACAAGAAGTGTGCAAATGTTACAATCTAAAAATGTATTATCTAAGTCCTTTGTTAAATACTTATTATTAGTATGCATGAATAATAATTAATAAATTTAGATGTGTATTAGCTTAAATATGTAGTTAAATTAAATTTATCAATATATTTGGTCTAGTGGATCGACTCTGCGAAACCGCATATATTTCGGTTGCCTTAATAGTTGTCTTGCTAATGCTAAATCGTTGGGGTTAGTTTACAGTTTCGAAATGTACTTCAAACTGTGTGATTGGATCATATCTTTGGCCGTTTTAATCTGAAGGTCTCTATGGATGTTGCAATTTCGGATATACCACGGAGCATTTGTAATACAGAAAAATATTTTTGATTGCGTTCGTTGTAAAAGATTTATATTTGATGCGCTTGTACATCCCCACAGTTGAATTCCATATGTCCATATAGGAGTTAGGATCATTTTGTATAGTAGAACTTTGCATTCTAGGGAAAGTTTTGATTTTCTTCCAATCAGCCAGTACATTTTTGAGAATTTTATTTTTATTTGGTTGCGGTTTGATTCAGTGTGTTTTCTCCATGTCAATCTTCTATCAAGATGAAGACCCAATTGACATTTGTTTGTTGAGGATGGTAACATTGTTTAAATTACCCGCTGGACATGTACGCTTATTCAACGTAAATGTTATGTTTGTTGATTTGTTTTCATTCGCTTTGATCCGCTACATTCTTTGCCAATTTTCAATTTTGTATAAATGATCTTGCAATTCTCTTGATGAAGTTTGAGGATTTTTGTGTGAAAACATGATAGCAGTGTCATCTGCAAATGTTGATGTTACAACTTTATCAGTTGTTGGTAGATCGGCAGTATACAGCAAATACAATACTGGCCCCAGTACGCTGCCTTGTTGAACTCCTGCGTTTATATCATTTAGTTCAGTAATGCCTAAATACAGACTAACTATGTGTCTATGCTGGTCCTCTAGGACGGCCACCCTTATCTTACCTAACCTAATGGGTTAAACTAAGAGTTACACAACAACGGTTCAGGGTACCTTGAAAATAAAATAATAATTCAAAAGTAATAACAGATTTTTTTGTAAATAGAGTTTAGTTTTCAAATTATTTAAAAAAGAAAGAGAGGGAACGACTTTATTTTTCAAGAAGGACCCCCGAACGTATCGTTATTAAACAATGATTCTTGGATTATAATAATACGTCCTGTCTGCATTTGAGTTAGGTATCTCCAAAACATCAATTATATTTAAAGAAATAATCATTTTATATTTATTAATTGAAGTATGTATTTGCAAAGATCATCAATTTGACATTTTTGTCATTTTTAAAAACTATGGAAAAATTCCCAACCCAGAATATTTAAATTCTTATGTAGTTCGAACATATACAGAAAAAAAATCTTGTCTTTCGAATCATGTATACTCAATATTCTATTCCTATTATTCCAATCAAACGACAAAAATCTCCTCTAAAATTTTGAAAAATCATATTATCCCAAAAATACAAGAGTATATACAAGTAGTAGTTTTTCCATTCCACACCCGTTCCAATATTATAATGCCAGGACATTTTTTTGGAAAAATATTATTAAATCGATTTTTTTTTTTGTTGGTATAGTCATCTAGAACTATTCAGTGCATGGTTTACAATAATATATATTTGTATACCAAGCAATGTATAAAATGTTATGTTCATTAGAATAAAATGTTGTTCGACCAGAGTTTGTAGAACAATATAAAAAAAATAAATTAAAAATAAGAACAAAAATTGCCACAATAACAACAACTACCGAATAATAACTATATATTTGGACAGTTATGTAGTTTTGTTTAGATTTAGCAACATAACATAACATATTGTTTTCATCGTATGGCATATAGTTTAGTAAATAATTTGGCTTATACAGTATTTTGTCTTGTACATATATAACAATATGCATATAGAGACTTGGAATATGGAAAACATTTTTATTGTTATCGAATTAAATTTTTATTATTATTTTTAGTTTTAATTGCAGATAAATAGAAGTACGTACTGCAGTATGATTTAGAAAATTTGAAATCCATTTATTAAGCAAAAATATTCTACAGTCGTTTGTGTACCCCCTATAGTTTAAGTTCTAGTTAAGAGACAAATCATACACTGAAATAGGAATTGATAGGTTTTCGAAACTAAACTGAACTAAACTAAAATATTTGAAAAATATGTAAATACGACCGAGAAGTTTTTACTAATTATTTAACATTTCGTTATAAATTTCCGTTTTGGATGTTTACAAAAATTAAAGCAGTTTACTTAATAAATAATTAAATAGTTGTATGTACGCACGTACGTATTTATAAAAAAAAACTGTAATGGAAAATTTCAAATAACATGCGTCATTTGGTTAAAGAGACTTTGCCAATTGGCCATATATAATTGGTGTGCTAGAATGGACCTACCTCACTACGAAAAAATACATGGAGTTGATCCTAGAGATTTTTCCAACTAGTCCATTCTATCACAACATCTGAATGGCCAATTGGCAAAAAGTAAAAAACAAGCTCAACCTAATTTTATAAGTCGAATAAGACCCTGAAAACCTGCTAAAATCATGGGATTTTTTTTTCTATAGATATGGCAAATTGGGAAAATCTCTAAGATCAGTTCCACAGAATTTCATATTTATCCAAATTTGTTGTTTGAAAGGATATTAACAAAGAACCAAGTCGTAAGTCCCTGACGATCGGCTAAAATATGACAGGTATTTTTTCATGATGGGAAAGGTCCATTTTATAACATGAACTATACGGATAATTTGAAAAATCTTTAGAATCAGCACCACAGAATTTTATGTTATACCAAATTTGCTGTTTGGTTTATAATAGATATGATTTCTGAACCAGTTTGTGATATCCTGACAGTTGACAAAAGCACTAAGATCAGTTTCACAGAATTTTATATTTAACTAAATTGTTCGTTTGATTGAAAAAGGTCCATTCTATCAACTATACGGCCAATTGGCAACTTCTCTAGGATCAGCTCCTATTTTTAAGAATTTTAAGTTTTAACAAATTGTTCGTTTGGTATAGGATATGATTTATGAACCAAGTTGTAACCAAGAGCCTAACGAACCACTAAAATATGGAGGTGTTTTTTCATGATGGGGAGGTCCATCCTATCATATCAACTATATGAAAACTTCAGTTACCTGTGGGTTAATTAACTTATCGTGCATAATTCGAAATTTATGAGCCTAAGCCCGATTGGACAAATGGACTTGGTGGATTAAAATACCTACTTAATTGTCGATTTTCATTTTTCATCGATTCCTATGTTTTTTAAATTCAAATACTTAAGGTCTCATTCGTGTGAACTTTATCCTAAACAATCCTAAAAATTAAAAATAAAATTATTAGGAATTTTTAGGAAAAACTTCACGCGTCTGTACAAACATGTGATATTTATCCTATAAATCCTAAATATCTTTAAATGTGCACTTTAGTATAATATACTTTATTCGGATTAACCGATAAGCAAAAATATTTAGCTATCTACAAGATTTTTCACAAAGAAATAAGCATTTTATTAATTATAGTTCAAACAATTATAATTAAACGGAAAAAATTTAGGAAATTCGCTTGATATGAAATTTTAACATATATCATCGAAATTTGCACAAAAAACACCCTCAGCCCCAAAACTTTTGAAATGGTGGTGTTTTACTATAAATCTAGGTTCATAGTAACTCTCAACTACTTTCAGTGTTTTGTCACCATTATTCTCAGCATTGGAAAAAATTTAGGAAATTCGCTTGATATGAAATTTTAACATATATCATCGAAATTTGCACAAAAAACACCCTCAGCCCCTATAACTTTTGAAATGATTGTTTTTTTCTATAAGTCTAGGTTCATGGTAACTCTCAACTACTTTCAGTGTTTTGTCATTATTATTCTCAGCATTGGAAAAAATTTAGGAAATTCGCTTGATATGAAATTTTAACATATATCATCGAAATTTGCACAAAAAACACCCTCAGCCCCTATAACTTTTGAAATGGTGGTGTTTTTCTATAAATTTTTCTATAAATAGTAACTCAAAAATATTTTTAGTTTCTGGTCAGCGTATTTTAACATAATATCATCGGAATTTGTGTTAGTTAGACATTTTATTAGTGGTCTGTTATTAGCTTTAGACCCAGACATTCCTCAGTTATCACGCAACAATTGCTTAGTTTCTTTATATTTTCTTCATTACTTTCCTTATTGTATATTTTATTCGATAATACGTAGTTTTACAAATACATTCATATACATACAGATTGTTTTTGTTGGTTTAGGAATGTTTAGGAAATAATTCACATTCATAAGGTCTCTCCATTCGTCGCCAACCGGTTGGTGCTCGTTTTGATCAACGACGTTGGGGAAACAAATAATTAATTCGATACATAAATCAGGGAATTTCTTATTCATAAAATTCGGTGGCGCAAGTACTTGAAGTGCCTTCAATAATTTATTTCCAAAATCTTTTTTTTTTGTTAAATAAGTTGCAAATAAAATATAGCTAACTGTGCGATGAAATACGTGCGCAGTGGAAAGTGATGCGTTCACGTCAGTGCACAAGTAAATATTTTAATTATATTAAGTCCTTCGAAATGTCTGGATTATTTATATCTAGCGCATATTTAAATGTTGAGTGGCCAGAAACTGTTCTTTTACTTGAGACTTAAAATGTTTGGAATATAATCGAATTATTTCCGCATACAGAAGCTGAAATTGAAGAGACCCCTTTTGAAATAACCTATTAAACCTGTTTATATCGCTCAGAATGGATTTTTAAAATTTCAAATAAAGTTCCAACTGAGGATTTTCATTAAAAAAATATACAAAGAACTTTATATCTGCTTAATATTTGATTCACAGTGGTTTCAAGCGATAGCCGGCGGGTTTGCAACGGATATACCAATTTTATCGGTTTATGAAATTATACATTTCTCTAACGCAAGATTCCATAAACTTTGGCAAATATTTACATGTTTGATAGTGCAAATGGCAGGCGCATTTAAATATTCTTAGGTTCAAGCAACTATTTTTTAACATTGTTACCACATAGAGTGATTCACGCCAGTCGTAACGTTTGCCTCGAAGCCTATCAAAATTTTAGTATAATTGATTTTCTTCTCGTTGAAAAATCCTACGATCTTTGCATCTGCATCACAAGCTTCCACTTTCAATAACGTAAATTCAAAATCTTGAATTTCGTAATTAAATGGCGTTCGGACTGCAACTAAACTCACTAATTAAAAAGTTCGCATTTAAAATTCCACAAAGGTCTTCTAAATGAGATGGACCTATTACATCTTTTAAAATTGCCGATGTTTTTGACCTTGCGTTCGATACGTTATATAAAATTTGAGAATCTGGTAGTTCAGCACAAAAAGCACTTAATGACAGTTCGGTTTTAACAGCGCTTTGATTTCCACTTGAAATTCTCGCAAATAATTGACTACTACTTGTGATATGTTTTTGTGTTTGTGCATTTGATGCTTAAGGACTCTTATTCCATTAGCACTTTTTAACTCACACGGTACGGTGTTTTTAATGTTGAATCGTCTTCCCAACTGATCCTATATTTCGAATCATGTTTGATTGTTTTTTTATAGATGAAGGTTGTTAAAATTCTACATTTTGTAATGCGAGTTTTGTTCACTTCAAAAGCACAATTCACGAAAGCACATTGTAAAATAAATAATTATTGTGTTATAATAATAAATAATTATTCTGGTGTACAAAAATTCACCACGAGCTCTCTGAGTTGAAATATATCGTATTCCCATTTCAAAAGTAGTTCGTCATCTGAAAGACATTTTCAAATTACTATTTAAAAATGAATAATAAATAATTTTAAATCTCTAAATAATTTCGAATTCCTTAATATGTAGTTTTAAATAAGAATTGATCCACCATATAAATAATATGACAAATACAAAATTGAACATTCCTATGTACATATGTACATATTTCAAACGTAAATATAATGACTTTGTAAGTGACTATTTATTTCAAGTGACGTGACACTGTGACAGTTGTAATGCCGAATGAAGTGACGCTACTAAGGGGATAGTCTATGGGTAAAGTTGTAGTTCCCCATTAAATACGATGATACTGTATATCACTTGAATCTTTACAAGTTTTCTTTTGGTTTATTTATTTACATTGTACAATTCCATATGCAGATATATTTCAAAAATGTCGAATGTTATGTTTTTATTCACAATTTTATATATCTATACTTTACAATATTAAGTGAATTAGGTTTACAATTAACTTTAATTTTATTTAATTAAATTTGGTAACACACAGCTTTTTCGGTCTGCTAACAATCGAACTCTGATTTTTTTATATTAAAAACAAAAATCAACAAAATATAAAATCAATGATTACTTATTTATAAAAATTAAATCTAATTTTGTACGCAACCATTAAAATCTAAAGTGCAAACGAAAACAATAAAAATCTAAATGGTACAAAATAAAAATGAAAAATGAAGATCAAAATGAAAACACTACAAGTCTATGTATTTGAAAGTTCTACGGTTATCGAAAAGTTTCCTTTTTAACAGTCATTTTATTATGAAATTATGCAAATGTGGGTCATCAAAAGGCAACAATAATTGATAAGTATTCTACACTAAAAAAGTGTGAGTGGATGTTTGATGGCGATAATGACAGATTAATGGTGGAATGTCTACGCAAATGCTAGTTTGCCATCCCATATACTATGGGCATCAATGAATATTTGTGGCAATCGTAATTTTACCGCCTGATTTTACAAAAAATTCCTATACGCTGAAAAAGTGTCATTGGGTTTTTAATGATCAATGACAGGTATAATCGTAAAGATTTCTAGGGTACTATGAGTATGCCATTTTAGTGACTATAGTAGTTATGCTCTATTCAAAACTACTATAGTCACTAAAATGGCTTCTGACCACCAATAAAATTTGATATAGATTTGTACGATTCATGTGTATTTCTGAACACAATCTTAAGAATAGTACATCCAGAAGTGATTTTTTTTGTTGAGCTATGCTTAAAACCAATCTTTAAACAGTCAGTCACTAAAGTGTTTGATGAACATTTGGGACAATTTTATATAGATTTCTACCACATATGTACATACTAAATACCTATATGCGCCACTTAATTTTGCAAATCTTTAATGATTTAACTTTTATGTAGTAATTCCAAACAATTTCTTACTTTTCTAAAGTAATGACTTACAACTACAATATAAAATTATCATCATTTGAATACGGGGCAGAAAAAATCGTCATAATGAAACTTTCACACTAAAGCATAATGGTTAGGTTAGCTAGGCTAGAGTGCTTGCTACGGAACCCAACATCTTACTTCCATTTTACCTCTAGTAGAACAAAATAGAGCTAATTATGTATATAGACTGAGATATCTCGTACTTTACAGTTTTAGTGATCCGTGATACTGTTCATTATGATTATGAAAGAACCCTTATATCTATGCCTTCTGTGTGCTAATGCCGGATATGAGCACTTCAAGTCAAGCTTATTTCCTTTTTCAGTGCAGTCGCACGGAAGGCTCCATTGGTTGTTGTACCATTTCTCCCTGCAAAGCTGGTCTCGACAGGTTTTCCTTTGTTCGTAATCTTTTTTGTAAACTCTAAGAGTAATCGTTCCGAAACCGAAAGCAATTATTAAAATTGTTTTAGCGAAAGGAGCTAGGGATTCCTTGTTGATTAGTACAGTGGATAATCTAGACTCTACAGCCCTCTTTGGTTTCCTCCTGCCTTCTACGGTGTTCCAAATACTTGTTGAAAGCCCGAGAATGCTGATTCTTATGATGTTAATGAAATCGATGGCTAGCCGATTTGGTTGGTAGTACAACGCGCTCCCTTGGCCTGCTGGGAGTCCACTATCACGCATCTATTAATTTTTTTATACAGACTGGGGAGGGTAATGAGTATCCACCTAATACCTTTAGAAAAACTGAGTTAAGTGCGTTGTACACCAACCAGCATTGTTCAGATGTAATGCTCCCATCTTCATGACTCTTGTTAATGATGGCTGGCACCAAATCATGCTCCTTCAGCACGTGAGAAAATTCCTTCTCCGTTTGTATTTTGGCTCGTTTGCCGTTGACCCTTCTATCTCCTTCAGAGACTGCTGTCTTTTTTAGAAGTGCTTGTACCTGGCTTTGGCGCCAAGGAATCGTCCAATTTGCTGTTGTGGAGAGACCCACCCTTTCAGTTGTAGTTCTCCCTCTATGTTTCCGGCCTTTAGAGAGTGCCGGTCTCGTTTAATATTTTTTTTAAATTTTATCAGAAATATCCTATTCCTACAAGTTTCGCAGAAATTACGGTCCACCTGCGCATATATCGGACTACGCAGGTAGCCTTACAACTGGAAGTTCCCTGTTATAGTAATTTATCGGCACGGGTCGCATTCTACTTTAAACCGCGGCCCATTTGCCATCATTTAGCTCGACCCACATCACACCTAGATCACGTTTATCCATCTGTTCACTAAAGAACGTAAACCTGAAGATTTGTATACAATAGCCGTGTTTCTTGACGTTTGATCTGATCCGGATCAGATCATATCTCCTTTCCTTTCATTTGTATAGCTGCGTTTCATGTAATAAACATAAAAAATTTTTGTTTTTTTGTTTTTCTATCTACGTTTTGAACCAAAATGCTAATAGGATCAATATAATAACCTAAAAACAAAAAATAATACAATTTTTGTGTTGATTTCATGAAACGCAGCTATACAAATGAAAGGAAAGCATATATGATCTGATCCGGATCAGATCAAACGTCAAGAAACACGGCTAATGTTAAACATTTATCTCGCATTGTGATTATGGTGAGGAATATTTGGAGTATGTGAATAGTGAATATAGATAATTTCTCAACCGAAGACATTTTTTTACTTTAAGGTAGTTTTGCAGCTAGATAGATTTTAACATGGTCCCCAAAAATAATTTAAATAAAAATTAACTCCTGTTGTGCTGATTGATGGAAAAAATGGCAGTGTGGAGTGATTTACATATACAGAGCAAATCTTTATATTAAACAGCGGAGTTCTAAGACTAAGACCCGATCCCGACCTAATGATAAAATTAGCTCAAAAGACAAAGTTGCTGTTGAGTTAGCGCAAGTGGTCATGGGTTACAACCAACAAGAATTAAACCAAACTATACTGTACTATTTATTTTAGCAAGGAGAATTTGGTATACGATATTCCACGAAGTATTGCTGTTTAGCTATAGGAATTGTTAAGTGAAATTTATAATTACAGCTTCACAGATAATAAATTTAAAATTCTTCAAAAAAATCTAATTTCTATTTCACGCGAAAATAAATTTCAATCCACTTTGATCTGAAACTACAGGCTTTATAATGAAATGAGGTACTAGCTAGCGTTGAACCATGTCGGGCCTTTTCAAGGACAGGTACACCTTGGCCCAATTCTAAATTTCAAAAATTCGTTTACAAAATCTAATTGGACTAATAGTTTTTTATAAGCATAATAGATAATAGGTAATTTCTAATCCTATATATATAAATACATCTAAGAATATTAAATCAATATTATGATTCGATTAACAAAAGGTAAACAATTTTTTTATTTAAATGAATGATAAAAATAAAATTAATAATTTTATTAATAAAACAAATGGAAGCCTAAATATAAGTACATTACCTCCTTATCATAATCTTGTAGTATATAAAAAAAATTATATTCGTTCGTTTGTTAATTTATAATCATAAAAAAAAACCAAAAAAATTATTATTAAAACTATAATAATAAGAATAATAATAATATGAATAGTTTAGTAATAAAATAGTTATTTAGAATATTGGTACGCGACGCCACTAAATAAAATTTTCGTTTACAACCGAATTGAGTAGTAGTTTTTTTTTTATGTAAGGGTTGCACAATAGATAGAGGATTTATTACCATACTTTTTGGAAAGATTTTGAAAGATAAGTATAAACTTATTTCGTTTAATAGTTTTTGGATTGCAAAAAATTCGTGATCGCGTTTTGTAGCTAAATTAAAAATCAAATGGTACCTACATATACATAAACTATATATATCTAAGCCTAATTTGAATAATTTCCATAAGCACCAATTATTATATTATTTAACGTTTTTCAACATCCTTTTAACATACTAACATCTATTTAAAATTATAAACAATACATATATGTATGTAGTTTAATTGATTGAATAAGAAGCGGCACCATCAATATCTTCTTTATACTCGACCGTTTTGTTTTGTATAGATTGAAAAACGAAAATAAATAAAATAAAATTGGCATATAATTGTTCGTTGACAGACAAATAAAATAAATTTATTATGAAAACTAAATTGTCAAATGCAAATAAAAACATTTTATTTTGAACAAAAAAAAAACAACATATACGAGTATTGTTGTTGCTTTATATAAATTATATTACCTACATACGAAAAGAAAATACCACTTGATGCAAAAGAAGTAAACCAAACGGCACAAAACACACAAGACATTCTTAAATATATGTGAATATTCAATTCATTTTCAGAACACAAGTGACATCTGGGGCGTGTTTTCTTTTTTATGTTCTTCTCTCGTTTTAGTTCAGTTATAGTGTGCATACAAACATAGATGGAAAAGTTTGATTTTTGCCGACATAACTATATGCTACATACCTGTTTTTCACTATGCCACAGTGATGTGCGATGTGTTTGAGAACACAATTAAAATTGGCAAATCGATGGTGTTTTTGTAATGCACGCTAAATGCCGATTTTATTTGATTTCGAGCACGTATGTATATACTCGTATGTATGTATATGAACAGTTAGTCGGGAGATATGGGTTGGTTGTAACATTTTTGAGAATATAAATTCTAACGTTTTGTCTGTTGAAAATAATGCAATGACAAATAATTAACTGAAATAAGTGATATCTAAGCGATTTCGGCGTTGAAAGTAACAACGTCCGGGGTAAATAGTAACAAAATCTTCTATGTATTTTAAAATTATAGTTTTTAATTTATTCAGTCTATAAAAGTAACATTTAATATAAAAACATAAAAAATAACATTTCAATAAATAATATCTTGTTTTAGCATCAGAATGACACATCAAATAGAACTTTGGCAGCACAATCGTGCAATTAATCAGATAAATCATCTGAATCACAATTTAATATATCCGCCGTTAAATTAGATGGGCCCGGTAGTAATGAGCCGTTTTAGCAATCTGTTTAAATGAAGGCATTTCGTGAGAAATTTGTAACGTCTGCTCGACATTTTGGTAATTAGCAACCTCTTCATTTACAGTTAGAAATGAATCGGTGGCGAATGAAATCTCAGACTGTATATTCTCCAATTGAAAAACTGTTTCATTTACGGTCAGTTGCCCATCGGTAACGAATGGCACCTCAGGCTGACTATCTCCAGGCTTATGGCTGTTTTCAGTAGCATGTAATGGTCTATCGGCGACGAATGAAGAGAGAAAATCGCAATCATGGAACACTTCTCTGTTGAATGGAACAATACCAGCTTTTTTAAACCCGTTGATGACATTTACTGGGTTCAGTGCCATAGGAAGGGCAGTTTTAACTATGGACGGAATATCATATATTGTCATAGTTTTTCCTGGATTATTTCGTAGCCAGGCATCCTGTTGATTAGCACAGTACGTTTTAAAAGGGCCATAAACTCCCACATCTAAGGGCTGCAGTTTATGGGAGCAATGCGGTGGAAATGACAACATCACCACTTCATTGTCTTTTGCTTTGTTGATTACACCGATATCCAAATGAGAAATATGGTTGTCAAGCAATAAAAGTACTGGATCAGAACTGGATGGCTTTACGTATTTAATAAAGTGATCCATAAATTTAATAAATTCGACGTTAGTCATACAGACGTCAGTCTACAGACTCTGAAGGTCCATCACGAATAAAGAAGTCTTTATATTTATTCCATGGAAATATAAACATGCAGAGAATTGAGTTTCCAGAACCGGTCACTGCCACACAGACAGTAATAAGGGTACCCCTTTCCGCAGACGTCACAGATCCCACCTGTTTTGAACCTTTTTTAGCTAAGATTTTTCTTGGTTTTTGTACTGTGGTAACACCTGTCTCATCGCAGTTCCAAATGCGGGATGGGCTAAAACTATGTTTTATCATTAATGAAGATAATTTATCGGAAAAATCATCTACGTTCGACTTGTTGAACGACGTAGCTCGGCTTAAGCTATTGGCTGGTAATCTTATCGATATGTTTGGATTTCCCTTCATAAAAGCCCCAAGCCAGCCTACGCCAGCTTCTTTATTTTCACCCCATGATTTGGGCATGGGAATACTATACTTGTTTGCACAATTCTGACATCTTTTGGCGTAAGTCCAAAATAAATATTGCTGCATTTTATAAGGTAATCTACTAATATACCTTCTTGCACTCTATTAAAGACCTGCCTGTTGGATTTGAATCCAACTATCTATGTTATCCTTTCTTTTCTTTAAATATCTAAATAGTATGACTTGGTACAATCCGAAATCATTTGCAACACCACGGATTATTCTATGTTTGTCTTCTTGTAAGACGATCGCAGCTCTTTCGAAGCTGTCTTTCGAGTTTTTTCCACGTTCGGTTTTCCGTTTGTATATTCGCATTCTAAAAAGTAAATACACAGAATAATACCTCGTTTAATTATTTATGTGTGAGGAGTAGGTTGTAACATGTTACAAACTACCTTGTACACATGTTACTTTTATCCCCTACAGCAAATTCGAACATTCGAGATGCAATAACAGAAAACTTGAAATGCTTAGGATATCAAAAACTGTATTTAACGATAGGCGAAATATGCACGATTTTTTATATATGCCTCTTATTATTGTAACTATAATGTGAATAACAAAAATCCAAAAATATTAAAAAAAAAAAAGTTACTTACATGACGGTTTTGACAGCTCTATATATTAACGCGTTCAACGGTGGTTCACATACAAGCACAACTGAATTGAATGATGCAATACTTTATTTCACTATGAACATTTATCTCTTTCGCATGTTTTTATATCTCTATCAGATTATTTGTTTTTATGATTGTTACTACTTGCCCCTGTTACAACCAACCCCTATCTCCCTAATCTAATAAGATATTAGCGTATAAAGGATGTCAATACAGTTTTTGAATAGGTTTTGATTGAGTCCACTTTTGATGAATTTTACATCAAAACCCTCATCGATGTTATTTTGGACTAGGACGAAAACAATTTTTCCAGCACTATTACGTATCAACATAAAGTCGGGGTGCAAAAGGGATTTTTCATCTCCCGATTACGATCGATGATTAAATTGAAAACATCTATGACCCTCTGTTGGAATGCAGAACTCATGGGCCGACCCATGTTAGTTCATGCTAGCAAGGAGTTATGTAGTGTGCAGATGGTCAATTAAAAGACGGACCTGTTAACTCCGTGTTCTATGTGATTATGAACTATCCGACGAAGCTTCTATATTACCGTGATTAGCGAAAAGTATAACGACTCAAGTTCCTTTTATGAAACATTTTAAGGATTTGACGAACTTAAGTTAATCGACTGAAACAACTTCAGCTTGATGTAAATCCAAGAAAACGTTATAATCGAATACATTATGATAGTAGATGAGAGTACACCTCCTATAGCGGCATGCTATTTTAGCATGAAAGAGATTTATTTGAGGCCAAATATAACGGAATATGGATATGCGTTCCGTCTAGGTGCCGTTCTCTAGCACCCAACATCCAAATTTTATATATACATTACACCACGCGATAATCTTCGGAATTGACGGTTCCAAAATATTTTTGATATTTTTATTTTACTTTGTCAATATGTATTTTCGTTAAACGAGGGTAATAATTGTGTCCATCTTCAAACTGATCGAAATCAAAGATGAATAATAATTTTTGCATCCTGCCTCTATTGGCATCCGATTCGCTGCGGTTGTAGCCCTTTCATTTCATGTAGCCCTTTCCAGCAAAATTTCATCAGCTCTTTCTCCGTGCCATAAATGAGTCCGCACGATGCTATATACCCGAATAAATTTATAGAACAAAAATTTAGATGTTTATTTTAAAAACACTTAACTGTGATTTTTGGTTAGCATAGACTTTTAGAATATCCATTTGGCCACTCGAAAGTGTTTACCAAAGTATTGTCTATTACCAAGCAAATAGCCCCAACATATAGGCGGGATTTTTCATTTCCTGATTACGATTGGCGATTAAAATGAAAACATCTATGACTCCTCTGTTGGAATGTAAAACCAGGGCGGGAGCCCATTGTTCATTAGTACAGGCATAACATAAAGCTATGCAGTGTGCAGATGGCTAATTAAAAGACTGACCTGAACCCTGAAATAGGTATACTATAGGTTTTGCTATCAAAGGACCATAAATTCTCTAATTAATAAATGTATGTATGTTGTTTTTTTTCCTTTGTCTCCAATTTGGGAGCATAGGGCGTCCACTAGGCTGGTTCATTTGAGTCTGTTGGGGGCTATTGCTTTCAGCTCTCCCCATGTTTTACCGAGTTCTTCAGCCAGTCGTCCCACTCTACGTCTTTCTTGTGGATTCCACTCTAATGACATCCGCAGAAGTTCTATGTTGCTGATGGTGTTCGGCCAGAAGCATTTGTTCACAAACATCTGGAGTCTATTTGTGATCTTCTGTGTGTATATTCCCATGTTTCACACCCATACAGCAGCACTATCAGGAACAGTAGTGGAGATAGTATGCATCCTTGTCTTACTCCTCGTGAGTTGAAATATTTGTCACTTTGCTTTTCTTTTTGTTGAACCTTGTTTCCGGGATTCCGATACATTTCTTGTATTAGTTCAATTATTTTATTTGGTAAGCCTATTTCACAAAGTGCTTTCTACCACGAAGAGTAGATATAGTGGTGAGTCCCATTCATTTGGTTATTCTATGAAGGATACGGATCATGTTGATATGATCTGTACAGCTCCTACCTGGCCTTATGCCACCTTGTTCATTTCTCAGGTGTTGATTGATGGAGAATATTCGTTCGAGAATGATCATCGCAAATAAATTTTATTGTGTTGTTGAGGAGGTTTTTCCATTCTCTTAGGTCGCCTTTTTTTTTTTTTTTTTTTTTTTTTTTTTTAATAATAGTGGAGTTAGAGTATTTGCTGCTATAGATGTGTCGCCCTTGAATATTTCAGCTGGTATCTTGTTTGTGCCAGCGGTTTTATTGTTCTTTAGCTAGTGGATAGTAAATCTAACTTCCCCCTCCGTTGGTGGATGGGTGTTGATAGTTTAGTTTTAGTTACCAACTGGGAGCTCGTAATTGGTTTCGCTATCTTCGCGCAGTTGTCCTCAAAGTGTTCTTTCCATCTATTAAGTTCTTGCTGATGTGTGGTTAAGGTTCGACCAGATAGATCCAGAGATATTTGATGAGCAACGAAAAATTAACCTCCTCTCGTAGAATCGTTTGTGTGATAAAGCCATTTGATGCATATATATATATATATATATATATATATATATATATATATATATATATATATATATATATATATATATATATATATATATATATTTATATATATATTTATATATATATATATATATATATATATATATATATATATATATATATATATATATATATATATTTATATATATATTTATATATATATATATATATATATATATATATATATATATATATATATATATATATATATATATATATATATATATATATATATATACATACAATATATCTTCAAAACATTTGTACTCAAACGATGATTACCTTAATTTTAGAATTGAAGACTATTAGGGATTAGAAAGACCATGTTGTAGTAAATCAGAAAAATAAAGATGAAGCAATATGCTAAAAGGTAGATCAACTAGTGGGTCTTTGAAAAATTAATAGCACAAAATGGTAATAAAGTGTGAGGCTGGCTCATAATGAAGAAGGTGAGTTCGAAGGCTGTGTGGCAAAACACTAAAAAACTACAATAATCAATACATCATTATTTGAAGAAAAACCCGTCTGCAGAAATCGTCGCCAAATTAGTAGATGGGTTTAGACTAATCAACTGGTCTCAGCAATAAGCGCTACATCAATATTATATGTTCATCACCATAGTGGCAAGCCATTTAACTTGGGGTTTCCAATTTGAATTATTGTGGTTCTTGCTCCGCTGAAAGCATGCTGGAGTTAGTTACTGAGAGGCTTAATCAATTTAAGATAAGTTTTGAAATTGATGTTGAAGCTTCGAGTACAGATGGTGTACGACCTTTATCAAAAACACTGTTGCCTAGGTAGTACTGGTGGAATATTGGAGTGTGAATACGAAAACATGATCGAATTTTACATTATTCACGTTCAACGATAGTTTGTTCTTAGCTAACCAAAAGCAAAAGCATTCAAGTCAATTTGAAGACGAATACAGTCAAATACTTGATTAATCGATGGCATAATTTTAGTATCATCAGCATAACGGGTTAAGGGTTAATAGCCACCTTAACCCTTAACCCGTTATGCTGATGATACTAAAATTAACTGCCAACGTTCGAATAGATAAGATTGTAACCATTTAATATAGATACGTGTTAACAGTTTAGTTGCTCTATACTTATTAATAAGAATTGAATTAACAATCTTATCAAAAATCTTTGAAAAGTCCGTATACATAACATCGAGTTGCTGCTTTTTTTCTATTTAATTATAATACAAATGTCTATAAATGAATACCAAATTACTAACGGTTGACCTTCCCGAAATTAATCCATACTGCGAAGTTGAAATTACATTTTTCGGGTGGAAAAATAGAAATTTTTGTACCATAGCTTCTGATCTGGAAAGATTCCTGATCGCAAGCTTTCATTAAAAATCAAAGTTAGTGGAACTACTAAACTGTCAGCACAGTTCTTCAAAATGAAAGGAGGACGAGATGAATCGAAAACTTTTATTTCCTTCCAATAATACTGGGTCGAGTGTCATCTGAAGTAAGCGACTTCAGACAAACGGGCTAAAAATAAATTAACGAAATAAATTGCAAATATCATAGGCAAATAAATCCAGGAGATTGAAATCACTCAAGAACATATAAGCCGTTCATCGTCTCGTAAAGGCGACACCACCAAAGAACCGATGAAGGTAATCATTTTCATATAAAGTTCCAAGTTGGAACTGAACGGTACATACACAGCAACCACGCATACTGAAGATTTAACAATTCTTATACAAATAGCTTTATAATAGCCAACCAGATGACACACTTTACCGCGATTAACACGCCTTCACCTATTAGGTATAGATGTTCAAATTATGCCTACATCGTTTCTATGGGCAACATAGATATGAGGAAAATATTTGTCAGAAAAGGTCTGTTAGTTAGCCAAATTTCGCAGACGATGACAATGTCATAATCGTGGTCAATTACACCAATATATTGGAATTTCGAGTTTACAGATTATAGAATACCATAGTTTCTTTCGTTGCTGGATTTAATCTGCTATGTATATTTGCTATGTAATGCATCTTTGGTTGGTACAGCAACAGTCTGTAACGATGTAGACTCATTCCAATGATTTCAAATGTTAGATTATTCAGGATGGAAACATTTGTGAGAAGTAGACGTCATGTAGTTAATTGTTGAGTTTCGATTGAGGTTTACAGAAAATAGTTCATTACAGCGAATGACTTGCCAAATTTAGCCATTTTAGCTGTTAATTCATCCACCTTGTGAATAATGGGAGCGATTGAATTTCGATTGATTTCGCTTCTGAAAATACAATACCAACGATTTTGATTAGATTTCATTACATGATTGTATAAATATTGCAGCACATTGAATGGAAACTCATCTTACAGATCCCACTTCACGGAAACGTTTCTTCCCGGCCATTCCACTCAGCGTTGCATTTCGCTCAATAATCCTGCACTGTACCGAAAGACGTAGTTTCTGAAGCACACTGTAATGAGTTGAACTTCCAAATTGGTAAAGAGAAGTCGTCATTAATAATTGAAATTTTTTCAAATATGGAAATTTGGAAAGGATTTTCGCTTTCTGTGGGCATAGGTCTAATAAAATTTGATTAGAACCATTGTGGTCAAGACGACTAAATTTTTATGAATTTTAGTAAAATTTAGCTAATTTTTTATACAAAAAACAAAGCGAACACGGGCTTAACGAATTTTAGAATACTGATATTTAAGATAATGAGATCCTAAGAAATTCAATAATTGGAATTTTTAAAAACTTGAAAAAAATTTTAAAATTTAAAATCAAATTTTGGCAATCAAATTTGTGTTTATCGCGTTTAAAACTTTTGACACCGAATTTACAATTCTGAACTGTAATAAAATATAAGTTCGTCGAGTTTTAAACTTGAATTCTAAATTACAATTTAAATTATTGAATTTTGAAAAAAAATCGGAAAATTTTCAAAATTAAATTGTAAAACGATTTTAAAGTTTTGAGCTGTTACGTGATATAAAATTCAAAATTTGGAAATTATTAATCGAATGCAATGTAAAATTTCCTAATATATTTAAATTCTGAATTCCAATGGAAATTCAGAATTGTTTATTTATTTTAAATTTTTTTTAAAACGAAATGATTTCTGAATTCTTAATTATAAGTTCGGAATTCGTTAAATTTGTATATTTTGCTTCCAAATATTAAAGTTCGGCGAATAGTTTGATAATTTCTAATTTGAAGCAATATTTACAGCTTAAGAGTGTTAATTAATTTAACTGAATTTTTTAAAACACTAATTTCTAGGCTCTTTTACAATCCTGAGCTTAAAATTTATTAACAAATTTTTGCCAAAATTTAAAAAACACGCAGTCAAATTGTTAATTTTGAATTTAACATTTATTAATTTATTTGCATTCAACTAATTCTCAAATTTTAAGAGTTTTATGAATTTTATGATATTTCTGAAATTTGTTAAATTCTAAGACTTTTACATACAATTTTATAAGTGTGTGAAGTTATCCCAAAATTCCATCCCAGAAAAATTAAAAATGTTCATCAGGCAATACTATTCTCATCCCATCCCAGGATTTTGAAGATCATTAAATTTGATATCATCCTTTTAAATATTTGCAAATGACGTGTTAGTTGATATATTATTGTCGTAAGAAGTAATTGGCACAATATAAACTTAGGAGTTTAGCCCCATACATAAAATTAGGAGTTTAGCTACTGGTTCTGAAGAACCATGAGTGCCGGAAAAAGTTCCTTTTGTTTTCCAGTTTTCCAGTCCACTTGCAGTGATAAATGGTTGAACACCAGCCGTATGTTGTAATTGGCGCAATGGGCTCATATGTATTTGGCCCCATATAAGAAGTACGGATTTTAATGAATGGTTCTCAAGAACCGTGAGTGCCGGAATGGTTTTCCTATGTTTTCGACTTGACATAATGTCCACTTGCTGTGATAAATCGTTGAACACCAGCCGTATGTTGTAATTGGCGCAATGGGCTCCTTTGTATATTGCCCCATATAAGAAATACCGGAAATTACAACATACGGCTGTACGGCTGGTGTTCAACGATTTATCACAGCAAGTGGACATTATGTCAAGTTGTAACAATAGAAACGTTTTTCCGGCACTCATGGTTCTCGAAAACCATTAATGAAAAACCGTATTTCTTATATGGGGCCATTAACATTTGAGCCCGTTGCGCCAATTACAATATACGGCTGGTGTTCAACGATTCATCACAGCAAGTGGACATCATGTCAAGTCGAAAACATATGAACATTTTTCCGGCACTCATGGTTCTCGAGAACCCTTAACTATCGAGAACCCATAACTAAAATCCGTATTTCTTATATGGGGCCATTAACATTTGAGCCCCTTGCGCCAATTACAACATACGGCTGGTGTTCAACGATTTATCACAGCATATGGACATCATGTCAAGTTGAAAACATAGGAACATTTTTCCGGCACTCATGGTTCTCGAGAAGCCTTAACTAAAATCCGTTTTTCTTATATAGGGCCATTAACATTTGAGCCCCTTGCGCCAATTATAACATACGGCTGGTGTTCAACGATTTATCACAGTAATTGGACATCATGTCAAGTCGAAAACAAAGAAAACTTTATCCGGCAATCATGGTTTTCGAAAGCCAGTAGTTAAACTCCTAATTTTATGTATGGGGCTATTACTTTTTATGATAATAATATATAAGCTAACACGTCGTTTGCAAATATTTAAAATGATGATATCAAATTTGATGATCTTTAAAATCCTGGGATGGGATGAGAATAGTATTTGCTGATGATCATTTTTAATTTTACCGGGATGGAATCCTGGGATAACTTCACACACTTCAATTTTATAAACTTTACAAATGCGCTTTTCACTTTACACAAATTGTTCAGTGCAGAAATTTTAAATTGTTCAACATGAACATGAGATGCGAATGAATGTAATTTTTAAGTTTAAATACTAAACATATTTTCAAACTCTCTTCAATTTTGAAATTTATATATAGCCAATAATTGTTGTCCAACAAAAAATAATTATTTTTGATCACGAACCAAATTTATGTGTTTGGCAGAAACGATTGCAATTTAGCCCAGACAATCAAAGCCCGCGTGCGAATATTTAAAAGTCCACACAAGACTCATAAATTTACATCTGTTTTTGATGAAACTTCATCCCGAGAATAAATAATTAAATGCTTTTTCAAATAATAAATCGGTAAATAAATTACATCAGTTTTTTTGATCTACTGTATATGCGTATATTTTATATGGGGGCCATATAAGACAATCAAAAAATTCTTATTTATTAAAATTTTAAAAGACAACTCTGAAAATAAAAATAAAAATCATAAATTAAAAGTTCTGTTCGTATATCTGTATATATACGCGCACACATGCATTCAGTTGGTTCACTTTAAATTTGTTGATTTATGACAATCATAATTTTGTATGCTTGAAAGGTGTTATTTATATGAACGTACAACAACAATAAATTTGATTATCCTGCTTCTTCTTGATCGCGGGTTTCTTAGAATTATACGCGTGTGATTTTGTTTTTAATCAAAACATTTATTTATCACCGGGACGAGAAGTAAATTTTTAATTATTGTATTTATAATAATTGTGACCCAGGGCGTCATTCCAGCCCCATATATGTATGTATATACGTACGTTTAAGGATAACAATTGAATCCGCGCGTATACACAAAAACATCAAGACGATATATATACAAAAAAAAAAATGGTATTCACGACATTTCAAAGTATGTACACAAAAAAAATAAATAAATAAGACGAGACCTGAAGATTCTATTGTGTTCTTAATTTCTTGTAATTTTATTTATTTTTATTTTTTACATTTTTTGAACATGCATATTATCTAAAACACTGTGCTATGTATATAAACGACGTGCGAAAAAATACTGACAAGTGAAGAACATCTTTTCGGTAAACCGACAACATGAAAATTTTATTTTTGTGTTCTGTAATTTTCTTATATACCAGCATAGCGTAAGTCAAATAAGGCAACATTAATTTTCAACAGCAAATAGTTTCCAAATTGATAAAAATACAAAAGGTACACACACACACAGAATCTGTATATATATAATAATTTCGTGCGGTTTGTGAATTAAGATAAACTATTCATGTGCTGATGATTTTCTTCTATATACCAAGCAAAAGACACAAGATAAAAAAGGTACACGTACATATATAATTATGTGTGAGACGTGATAAGGTGTTGACACTGAATAATTTATGCGCTGGCAAAAGTGTTAAATATCTTGAAATTTTGATGCGTTTTGCAATGTATCGCCGCAGGTGACACACACATATAGTAATGATTATAAAAGATATGTCTTATTTTAAAAAACACGCTATCTGCAGCTATGTGGTTAACCATCGCTTGTATATACATATATATAGTTTTTGAATATATTTAATTTCTATAAAATATGACAAAAACATAAAATAAAAGTGCATGAATAAAATCAAATAAATTAAATTTGTGCCGAAAATTATTTAGTTGAGTTACTTTGTATGAATTTATAATTGATGTTGATTTTTATATAAATAAATAAAAATTAATATTCAAATGGTATATATCTATACCAACAAATATTTTTTTAAAATTATTTATTTATTTATAAATCAAATCTGCGCCAACTTGCTAATTATACACGCAAATATTTGTTAATTACTTTAGCGGAAATTTTCGAGATGACTGGATTTTAAATAAATTGTTATACATATTTCATCATTTGAGAGGATCGTTGATTATAACGTAATTCATAATTTGTTTTCAAATTTTTTAAATACGAAAACCTAATTTAAAATCAAATATATTTCATAGGAAAATTAAATTTCGAAACTTTTTAAAATTCTAAACGTTCCTAAGAAAGTTTTTTTTACCTTAACTTATTTGAAAATACCTCAAACTCTTGAAGTTCATAAAATTTTCAAATTTCCTATAAAACTGAACCGATTTTCGTAAAATAACTTTTTTGACTGCTTAGTATTTTATCTTATCAAAGGACACTTTTATCATTATAATCTATACAGTACTTTTCAAATTAAAGCAATCGTAGCAAATTGCCATGTTTCGGTGAAAACAATTGGCGCGCTGCAATCATCTGTATAATACTATAATACCACGTTGACCGGTATATGCCATCAGTCACTTATCAGACGTTGACCTGAACAAATCTCTACAAGTTTCATTCATTGTTTCCTCCAAATCATGGATACTACTCCAGAAAACTACTCAAGAGTATGCAGAAGGTTTCAGGAAAGTCGTATTTGGACACCACATCCCAGCCGGTATCGGTGTACATTTGAGAGCGACGATCGATTTATCGTCCTAACTTCACTGCGTAATCGTCATCTGACGGACATTGATGTGCAGCAAGAGCTAAGACAGGTTCGCTGTTAGTCAATGGATAGTAAGAATACGCTTGAAGGAAGCCTACCTCACTCCAAGTTGGCCCGTTAGAGGCCTAAAATTCACAGAATGCCACCGCAAAGAGCGACCCCGAATTTGCTCGTGAACACATCAATTGGATGGTCTATCGGCGTCCAAGAGTGCGATTTTCGCAGTACTGTTTTGCTGAAATTGTTTCGTACGGTGTGGGCTGGCGTATCGCTTGAGGAAAAAACAGATTTCGTTTTCGTACTTGAACGATATATTGAGAACATGTAGTGCCCTACGCGGGACATATAGAGGAAGATTTCATATTGCTGCATGACAATGCCCGGTGCCACAGCCCGAACCACTCGGCGGTTCATGAATGAGGTTTAACTCGAGACGATGAAGTGGCCTGCCCTCAGTACAGGCATGAATCCAATTGGGCATTTATGGGACTAACTAAAACGAAGGGTTAAGATGGCCAGTACAACTAACATCAGTGACCTTAAGATTGCGGAGGGTGAAGAGTGGGATGCGATCTCCTAAGTCTTTGTCAAAACCTTAAAAAGGTCAATTGGGAATTGTATTAGCGCTTGCCTTCTTTGTACAGCTCCCTAGCTGGACGTATATTGCCTTAACAAGTTCCCAGTAGAGGAGCAGTTTTTTGTGTGAGTTGTGCCCAATAAGTCAGTATATATCTTTCTGCATGTAATGATAAGATCTTTTTTCTTTTTTACGTGCACTTTCCTCTTTAGGTTAGCGTCGGGGGGGAACAACGAAATGTCATATCGATTAGACGTGCGTTTTTGGTCTCCTACATTAAAAAAAATTTTAAATGGTTTTGGGCGGAATTAATTAGTGTGGTTCGTGTTAATATTTAATTAAAGTGTTGTTCTTTCAGTTTGTTAAATTATTTAACAATAAAAGTGTCAAATTAACGAACGGAATTGCAAATAAGACGTTGCATTTATCAAAAGTGCTTATGTACTTCATATTTGTGCGTACATAATTACAAAAAAAAAGAAACAAAACGAAAAAACAAAACTCGAAAAAAAGAGACAAATATACTGTGAATAATTGTTACTGGAAGATTAATGTATGTGTATATGACTTTCTAAATGAGTATTATTTTTTGAAGTGGTGTCAAATTGGAAAAGGAATCTGGTAAATGTCTCAGATAAAACGTAAATAGAAACGTTTTTGGTGCCAAGATTGGATAATTCAGTAAGTTTAAGTAAGTTAAATTTTCTGTTAAGTTAGGTTAGATATCAAAACAAAACATTTCCATTTATGTTTTACGCGTATACGGGAAAATGTGTTCCAATTGGAATTGTTTTTAAATTAAATTAGATTTACAGTGACAAGCCACAAATAGTATCAATTGATACGGATATCAGTATCTAGATGGTGCGTCAGGTGGAATGAATTAGTCTAAATTTGTACATAATTTACATTTTTATTTTCTTTTCTTTCTTATTAAGTAATCAATAATGATATTTACTTTAGGTGATGATTCCTAATTCGAGTGCTATATTTTACGACTTTTAATACATTTTATTTTAGTGTGTTAAACAGAAAAAAAGTTAAAATTTTATTATATGTAAATGTATAAATATGAATTTAAATTAAATTGTAGTAATATAGAAGTCAAATATTCAACAAGATTTGCTGAAATTATTTATTTAAAACCGAAGAACTGTTTCAAAAGGTTTGAACCCTCCTAGATTTATATATCTTGTGTTTCTTATATATCTTATATTCTTGTATTTCTTTCTTTTAAGGACTATTCTTGGTTGTATTTATTTTATATTTTATTTTATTAATTTTATTTCATCTAGTATTGCCGCATTTATATGGCGTTTTAATGAATTAGATTTAAATTAATGAATTGCAGTTAAGCATGCAGAATATAATAAATTGAAACTAATTTTTATTATTTTCAGAAGCATTATTTCAAGTCACATCCAGTGAACTAGTAAAGTTTATTGCAGAGTGCAGTTTTTGTTTTAAAATGGCGGCATTGTTTACACTAATTATTATTCATTACAGGTCTACCATAGATCAAATATGAAATTAATAATAATAAATTGAACTAAATTGAAGTTTCTCTGCCACTTAAATTTTAATTAATTAATTATAGCTTTGAATTCAGAATATAATAAATTGGAACTAATTTGGAATGATTTTCAGAAGTATCTCATAATTTTGATCCAGTAAATTAATAAATTTTATTACAGAGCTCAGTTTTGCTGTCAAAAATAATTACAAATTGATCTAAATTTCAGAATCTAGGCTAGTTAATATTAAAAGTAAAATAATTAATTAAATATTGGATTACAGAATAAAATAATTCGCAACTAATTTAAATTGAATTTTCAGGAGTAAATCTCATAAGTATGATCCAGCAAACTAATAAATTTTATTTTAGAGTCCAGTGTTACTGTTAAAAATTATAACAGAAGATTGAGTTGGGAAGAGGTACTAATCGAATAATTATTTATTACAGGGACTAGCACAGCGCAAACATACGGAATAAATAATTACAAATTGATCTAAATTTCACAATCTAGGCTAGTTAATCTTAAAAGTAAAATAATTAATTAAATATTGGATTACAGAATAAAATAATTCGTAACTAATTTAAATTGAATTTTCAGGAATAAATCTCATAAGAATTATCCAGTAAACTAAGAAACTAATAAATTTTATTTCAGATTCCAATGTTACTGCTAAAAAAGAGCGGGTTGGGAAAAGAGGTACTAATCTAATAATCATTCATTACAGGGTCTATCACAGCTCCAATATATGGAATTAATATTAACAAATTGATCTAAATTACAGGATCTCTGTCAGTTAAACTTAATAGTAAATTAACAAATTAAATATTGGATTACAGAACAAAACAAATCACAACTAATTTGAATTGAATTTTCAGGAGTATCTAATAAGCGTGACCCGCCAGCAAACTAATAAATTGGATTTCAAAGCCCAGCGACGCTGGAAAATTATATAAGTAGATTAGAATTGTATTGTCCTGTGTTACTAACTATTGGCTATACCAGGTGTCTGTAACCGAGTCAATTTCTATCATTCTAACTGAACCTATCCAAATCCTCTTTATGTTATGTGTAAACGGGTGTTCGGTGAGGCCCGGCCATCTCCGGGAGATCCTGCTTAATGCTTGGTCGAACATTCCAATTAAACTTTCCTCTTTAGGTTAGCGTCATGCCTAAGTATTAGATTGTGTTAACATACGGTACCTTTCTTGAATTAATTTCTACTTGTCTCCAAACACTTGTTTGGTTAGTGAAGTTAATGTGTGTGAATTTCGTTTCGTTGACCTTCATGTCCAGTTGGAAACCATCTCGTTTATGACACCAGTGCTGGGTATTCCTAAATTCTTGTATACTTGAAACTTAATGGAGGACAATACTTGAATCTGTTCAGTAGATGACATCTGTGACAGGAAAATTTATTATTGCTCGAACTTGTGATATCAATTGTGCCAACAAAAGCGCTACGCACAACTTCCAACGTGGTAGTATTTACTTTTGTAGGTGTGCTACCCTGGACAAACTAACCGTTTGATAGTGTAAATTGTAATAATTGTAACACCAACCGCAGTTTCAATGGCATCGGCGAAGCCATGATGTTTAATGGAACCATGCGGAGCAACCTTTGTAAACAAAAATCGTTGAATAGACAACTTGTTCAGCTCACATAAATTTGCCTTGAACAAGTTTCAATATGTGTAGTAGCGCCTATGGGGAGAAGTTATTCCCATAGAGGCTCTTCTCCATAAAGGAATTAACTTTCCCAACATCTCGACTAGATACTTAACCAAGAAGATCAGGTAACTTGCAATTGTGGAATTAGCAAATCTCCAGCCAAATCAAGGTGACGAAACGAATTAATATTCTTTTCGTCGAGATTTGCTGTGGCAGCAGGAAAGCTATTTTGGTTGTTACCAAGTGGTAAGGTATAGGGACGTGCCGTAAGTTACCGTTTTTAATCGATAGCTCTGAAGAAGTTCATTTGGATTATTGCGCCAGTAGATCAGGTTTTCATCGTGAATAAGTATCTGGCAGTTCATCTGGTAGAAATTTGCTAAAGGCGTGTTTATGTTA
Organism: Tipula unca; assembly: GCA_951394425.1. Classification (NCBI taxonomy): domain Eukaryota; kingdom Metazoa; phylum Arthropoda; class Insecta; order Diptera; family Tipulidae; genus Tipula; species Tipula unca. Next base: position 34,521,826 of record OX596380.1, on the reverse strand, counting down.
ACTAAAAACTGAAACGAGACCATTCTGGACGACAGGTCCTACCATCAATATTTCATTCAACGACAAGCCACCGCGCTTGTTTTTGTTGAGCCGTCAGACAAATTTTGTTATTCACCTGGACCGACCTTTACAAACACAAAATAAAGTTCGGTTCCAATCAAGACATCGATTTGCGCCCATGTTGATTTGGTGGAATATTCCAGCCACTCGAGAATGATGTTACAGATGATGCTCCAAGTCCACCAATCTCCACAAAAATAATTTATAGTGGAAGTTGAAGTTTCAACGCTCATATAATTTACAGTTGAGAACCGAAATCTAATAACGCCCGCTCGACAACAGGACGATTCAATTTATGGAAATGTCCTTATAAGTTGCCATTATATCTTGGCAGAGACAGTTACAGTGGTAACGATCTTATCATGGAAGTCAAGCAACCATATGCGAGGTTTACTCGGAAAAGGATGAATATCGTCAGAATGAAACTGGAAAAAGATAAATAACGGAACCTCCTTGCTGGTAGGCCAGTATACCTAATCCAGCAGCCCTGAAAACTGACTATGATTCAGTGGACCAATCAATTGATTAATCAGAACTATAAACGAGTACAGAAGCAAAGACACAAGCAAAGGAAACTATATGATATTTCGGGCGAGACGACACACATGAACAAAGCGTGGCCATATTAACAACATCCAAAGCAAAGAAAAAAACAATGACAGAATGAAATCAATTAACAGGAGAATAATTTCATGGTGATATTCCACTCAAGAATAATAAATATAACTATCATTCAGTGTTATGCCCCAACTTAAGATGCACATGATACGACGAAAGATGAGTTATAAGCCACAAGAAAGAACGCGAGATTTCAACGCAAAAATGGAAACAGACAACAGTGACCTGACGACCATTATGGGCAAAGCCGGGTTGGATTCAGTGCGAAACAATAATAGAGAGGGACTTGTCGATTTCTGTATTATAAATCAGCTGTTCATAGGCGTCACTAAGTATAGTAGGTTCAACTGCAGGACCAAAAATCAGATAGATTCGGCCATTGTTCTTTAAAAGTGTCGTCGAGAAGCTGAAGAACAATAAGGCTGCTGGAACAGAACACATAAAAGCCGAAATATTCAAATTCAACGTATTTTCAACTGCAAGCGCATAAACGCCACTTATACAAAAATTGTGGAATTCTAGTAGAATACCACAGAAATGGAAAGAAGGTTTGACAATTACAATACCCAAGAAAGGTGACTTAAAGGTATGCAGGAATAGGGCATGGTATCATCTCCCTCCTCAACACAACAATTAAAATATTCGCTAAGATCATCTTTAACCGTATCTCACCTGTAATCAATACAAAATTAAGAAACTGAAGCTGTTTCACTTAATTCGTATCATCATAGAACAGGCCAACGAATGGGATTCTTCATCAACCTGGTATTCGATTTCGAACGCGCATTTGACACAATAAATAGAGACATAATATGGCACTTTGAAAAATGCGCATCCCAAAGAAGTTAGTTCAGCTCATACAAGAAATGTATCGAGATGCTATAAATCGAGTTCAATTCAAAGGCAGAAGAATACTAATAAGATGCTTCTGACCGAATACTATAATCGAATACACAGAACTGCACACAAAAACAAACCAATTGGACATCGATATCGAAATAAGAAGACGAAAGTGGAGATGGATCGGACATACACTAAGGAAACAGCGAACGAAGTAACCAGAATGTCACTGGACTGGAAACCACAAGGGAAAAGAAAAGTAGGACGGCCAGTAATGATATAGAAGAGAACTATGCTAGCCGAGGTGAAACACCTTGGGAAATCATGGCTCAACAGCTCAAAGAATACATTGTTTGTTAAAATGGTACTTCCCGACCAGTGAAGGACTATGGGTACTTCGGGCCTTAGAGCCAGTATTTAATAAAGGGTTCCCTAACAAATTTCTACGAAAAATCATGGACTACAACCATTGTTGGTTTTCTCTACTTGGCCTACTCAAGGCTCTTCCAAGTTCCATGCCGTTTGCCTCGAATAAAGGCCCGCTATAATTCGAATATATGTTTAATACATCCTGCCCCAGCTTTAACCACTGTATTATTTGCTCGGTATAATTCGAGTGATATTCTGAATTTCTATAAATCATCATAATTTGCAAAATGGTCAAAGCCTTTAATATTTTATATCAATCAATTTCGTGGGTTTATTATCAACGCATCTCTCATAAGCCTGCAACTTAATTTAAAAACTACAGTTTTAATGTATACTGTTGAACTTGATCAAATTGAAACGATAACTTGTTTAGCACTGTTTCGATACATTGCTTGTATAGGGTTTTCCAATAAGAGGTTTCATTTTGAATAGCCTACTAATTGGGCAACTGTCAATTTTGAAGTTGTCTTCTTTTGACAATTGACAAGTAAAAACAACGCCAATAGTAAAAATGGTACGATACACGCTTCAACAATGCTTTGAAATTGTTAAAATAATGAAAATTTTGCAGTCACAGCAAAACGAAAGCATTTTTGAAGCACCTTCTCGGCTGGGAATAATGAAACTGAGACATTACACCGTATTTTTCATAAGACTTTTAAAGTTCAGTTAACACAAGAACTCAAGCCGGTCGACCATAAACGTCGTATCTCCGCTGGTTGGGTCCTTCAAATGCATCAAAATGATCCGGATTTTCATCGAAAAATCATCTTAAGTGATGAGACCCATTTTCACCTCGGAGGCTACATTAGTAAGTAGAATTGTCGAATTTGGGGCGCAGAAAATCCAAGAATGATTGTTGAAACGCCTCTTCATCCTCAATTGAGGTTATGGAATAATATATTTAATTTCAACCGTAAGACCTTTCTCACCTAACAAATTTGACAAGCGATTGAGAGTATGGCACAAAACGACCCTTGATAAAAATAGCTCTCTCTAAAAAAGTTTAAGTATTTTATGGAATTTGAGAAGTTTATTTTTTTATTCTAATGAAATTCAAATTTTGCAAAATACTGGTATTTCTAATTAACTTGTGAATTTTAAAGATTTCTTTAAAAATTGAATAATCCGAATTTTAAATTTTATCTTCAGAATATTTTAAAATTTAATCCCGATCTTCCTAAGATCCGTGAGGTCGTTCAAAGGGGAAGTTCCCATACATTTTGTTCTGCTGTACGCTAGACTAGGACAGGTGCAGAGCAGATGGAGCACATTTTCCTCCTCCTCCTCATCACATCAGCTGCGGCAGAAATCGTGGGCTGGGACACCCAGTCTGCACGCATGTATCCCAATGAGACAATGTCCCATTAAAGCTCCCACGACCATACCAATATGGTGCCGTCGAAGTGATATCAGTTGGGCTGATCTGAACCAATCAAGTACAGGCCAGATCTGCCTGGTTACTGCACACGAACTGGCGTTAAACCATCTATCGTTCGTTTCTTTTGTGGCTGTTTCCTGAAGCAGCAGTTTACATGAAGCAGCAGTTTACATGAAGCTGGAGGTATCTTTATATCCCGCCTGCCTTTGGTTATTTGGTTGGTGCTTTGGTTGCTGTACCCTTGCGGGCCAACTCAGCTGCCTTTACATTCCCTGCGATATTGAAATGCCCTGGCACCCAGTCAAAACTAAATGCGTCGGCATTTTTATTAATTTTATGTATTTGTATGTTTTTTGGTAATCTATTCTTCCAAAGTAATCCATGGTTGATGGGGCAGGAAGATTCTAGTTTGTGCACAGTATATCTGACTACATAAACGAGTACCCGCGTACATATCTAGGATCGGTTGTAAACAATTTTTAAAATCAGTCAATCCTGTTGAACAATCAGTCGAACAAACCTCCGCATGATAAAGCTTCATATAGGCCAATTTCTCTGCTACCAACATTATCGAAACTATTTGAAAAAGTTCTTCTTAAAAGACTAAAACCAATTATCGAAGAAAGGAATCTTATCCCTTCACATCAGTTTGGATTTAGGGAAAAACATTCTACGATAGAACAAGTACATCGAATTACTGATGTAATCGAGAAATCACTAGAAAGCACACAAATATGCTCAACTATATTCCTTGATGTAGCGCAAGCATTTGACAAAGTATGGCACCAGGGGCTAGAATTCAAACTTCATCGAGATCTTCCGGAGCAATTTTTTCAAATTTTAAAATCATACATATCAGAGAGGCACTTCCGAGTAAAGTATGAGAATGAGTACTCCCAACTAAAAAGAATAACAACCGGAGTACAAGGGAGTGTTCTTCGGCCAATCATATATCTCCTATATACTAGAGATATACGGCAATACTTGCAACCGCAAAGAACATCAATGACTCCACTAGTAAATTACAGAGGGCTACTAACCTGATATGTAATTGGACAAAGAAATGGCGAATTAAATTAAATGAAGCAAAATCAATCCAAGTGAACTTTACAAATCAAAAAGTTAACCATATACCAATAATGATAAACTCAATAGTAGTACCCCATGCAAACACTGCCAAATATCTTGGAATGACTTTAGATGCTAAGCTTAGATGGAAGGAACACATAAAAAAGAAGAGAGAAGAACTAAACATAAAATTTAGAAAAAAGCATTGGCTCCTAGGGAGACAATCTGAACTAGCGATCCATAACAAACTGCTGTTATACAAACGAATTCTGAAGCCTGTATGGACATATGGTAGCCAACTCTGGGGATGCGCCAAGAAGACAAATATCAAAATCATACAAACAGTTCAAAATAAAATCCTACGATGTATTGTTAATGCACCGTGGTACATTCGAAACGGCAACCTCCATCGAGTACTCAAGATTGAGCTTGTCGCGGATGTAATTAAGCATCATGCAACAAAACACCTACAACGTCTGCACCACCATCAAAATCTGGACATACGCTGTATGCTGACTACAACTCCAACAAGAAGACTGCAAAGAACCAAACCACTGGACTTATCGCGACCAGGAGGTCAGTAGACTTACTGTGGCGAAAAATCTAAGGGAGGAGTTACACTAAACTGGGGATAATCACTTGATTACGCCGACTATTCAAAATACTGTATTATGCAATGTAAATTACTAAATGGGTACAAGACTCAGTCGTAATATAAAAAAAAAAATTAAAAAAAATAAATAAATAAAAAAAAAAGTCAATCCTGTTAAACAAATAGTAAAGTTCATCAGAATTTAGTGCGCTTGACCACAAAATTCTTAATTGGGTCTAAACTATACGGAAATGTACATTGCAGTAAAAATAAAATTATGAAACTTCAAAATTCTGTTAAATTCTAGCAGCTCATCATAATTTATTTACCATGGCCACAATGGTGGTAGTTAGTCTAAGCTATCCGAGTATTGAGCACATATGAACATCTCTAGAATCGGCAGCACAAAACTTACACATCATATTCAAAGTTCCATCAAAATAAAAGGCCAATCAGAAAAGTAAATTTTTGTTATTTTTTTAGTATTAACTTCACGACAACACTGTCATCATTTCGAAAAGATTCTGTGATAATTTGCTGAACATATACCTTTTCATAAATATGCTGTATGTATATACATATACAGACAACATAAATATTTTCCGCATATATAATAAAATAGACGAAAAATTACATTTAAAAATAATCAAATTAATTTTGACAAACAAACATAAAATAAAATAAAAAATATGGAAATCAATTTTTCATACAAATTTTCATTTTTCTAAAAAAAAACGATTTTATTTTTGTTCAGTTCATATACAATTAATAACTGTCGTTTAATGTTCAAAATAATAATGATATAAAATATGAGAGTAATTTAATTGTACAGCTTAACAAAAATAAAAAAACAGGAGCAAGGTATTTATGGATGTACACGTACTACATAAACAAGGTGAATGGTACGACACACATGTATACATATAAACATAACTATTATTTACTAAACACTATGTGCGCGGGTGAAATTTTGTGTGAAAATCAATGAAATTATGGGGACAAAGATGTATATCAAAACAACAAAATGTTTAGTGCGATGGTGCGCGGCGATGCGGTTGTTTATATATAAAATTCATACATATTTAATATTTAAATAAATAATCCAAATTTACTAGACAACAAATTTGTTAGACTAACATGTATGTATATACCATATACATATGTACATACATATGAAAATTATTTTCACTTCACATATATAGAATAAAGTGTATATGTATCAGCAAACATGGTGATATATGGTACCATTTTGCGATATCCTATCATATATACTTCATAATTTATAGGCCTATATATAATGACTTTTAATTAATTACAATCATTTATTAAAATAAAACCTTTAAGTATTTATATATTGACAGAATTCTATTTTTTAAGAATATTAATTTGTGTATACGCGTACACACATCTACATATGTATGTATATGATATAGAGCCAATATTTAACGTTTGCCATGATGAGTTTTCACTTTTCATATACAAATGTATTAAATTATTAATATATAGCCCAGTTTCTCTTGCAGACGATAGGATTAGGCTTGCCACCTTTTGAAAAAGCCAGAGGAGGACAGTACATTTAATGTTTTTCATTTGATATTTAGAAAGTCTAAATCACTGAATTAATGCGATCACTCTTAAAATCAGGGAGCTTTTAAGCACTAAAATGCATTTAATTTAATAATTCCAGATTTTTTAAGATTATTATTGTTGTGTCGAATAAATTTTCTTATAGCAGTTTTTCAAAATGGTCAGCTCCAAAATGGTCAGCTCCATAATGCATTTTAGTGCTCTTTTTTTCACCTACCTCAGTAATAATTAAGGATAATACGAATGAAGGTATTCTATCTCAAATTACTTGTCTTTATCGTATACTGTATCACAGTAGATTTTGAAAATGAACGTTCTCCTCAAGGACGATCTTTTGCTCAAAATAAATCCCCTCTTGAAATACTTACACCAATACGTAACTTTTCTGGGATGTACACACTTATTTATAATTTTTTAAACAGTTTTAAAGGCCATTACTGGCCCCTTCCTGAATCAACAATTTGGCTCCAACGGTTTTGATCATGAGCATGGTCTTCATACTGTCTAAGACAATCTGAGGAGGCCTAAATGTTCTCTACATCGTTGAGCCATCGTCGCCTGCAACGAGATCTGCGCCTACCATATGTGACCGAGCCAGCGTACTCGTTGAGACCTTACTTCATGTACAATATCGGAGATCTTCATCAGATCTCTGATCTCGATAATGTACAGAGCTCGGTACAGACCATCTGCGCCCAACTTTCACATCCAAACTTAGCAATGGGCCTGATCAACGCTTTTTAAAGCTTCAGCTTCACGGCACTTTATAAGTGTTTAGATTTTAGCAGTGGCCTTAGAGGATACAAAGAACGACTACCAGCTGCCAGCCGCACTTTAGTATCCTCACCCACACTCTTATCGTGAGTGATAGGAGAACCCAAATATTTGAACCTCCTCACTCCCTCAAACGTGTGGTGGCCACTACTAAAATCTGGTGTGCCATTGTTGCTAAAACCAGAGATCAGGCATTTCGTTTCGCTAAAAACTCTACAATCGGATCAAGTATTTCTTTCACCCCGTTGCTATTCAGTCCAATCACGCATATGTCATCTGCATATGCAAGCACCTGATTGGACTGACGATATAAGTTGTTGCGCTGCGGTGTTTCAGTTTTACGAAAGATGTACTCCAACATGAGATTAAAGAGTATCGGAGACAGAGCATTTATCTCCCTGCCGAACACCCGAGTTAACTACAAAAATTGTCGATAGCCTGTTCTCAACTTTAACACAGCATTGAGACTGCGTCACTGTCATCCTACATAGTCGTACCAGTTTTGTTGGCATTCCTATAGGTATTCCAGGGCAGACCCAGGGATGGGCGGGGTAGATAACGTGATGTAATTTACGCGACTGTCGACACGTAGAATATTACGTAGATTACTTGGCAATATGTTTTATTAACGTCGACAATTAAGACAACATCAACAACTTACGATATTTTTGTATGTTGAATTTACAAATAGAAGACTGCTCGGCGGTCGTTGAGAATGCATTAAACGTGATCGTTAAAAATTGTTCGCAGTTGGTTTTCGTTTACTTAAAGTATTGATAAAATCACAGATATTGGCCGAAAGCACTTGGCAAGCTTTTGTGTTGCTCTGCCTAAATTAAGCGTATCTGCGGTGATTCGAATATAACGGATTTTGGACTTTATAATGATTTGGCTAAACTAGGTGCTACTTTAAAATATTTTTTGGTCATCAAATGCGATGAAACATCGGATGCTGGCTTAAAAATTATCGCTAGAAGATGCTATATGTTGTGCCATTTAAATTTAAGAGGCTGCGGAGCTGTTAGTTACTATAGTGAACAGATAAACCGTATAGGGCAAATAATAATTTGACACGGACGTGAAATTTGTCTTAAATCTGTCCTCTAAAGACACAAACAAAAATTCCAAACTAACACCGTAATGCTTAACCTTAGGCCTTTGTGGCATTGAGTGCGGAATTCTCGTGGGTTCCCACCAATTTTTAATAATAACACCATAATGACATACATACTACGATGTCATTGGTCCTAATTATCCGCAAATTCATTAAGTTTTTAAAAAAGGAGGGGATTAGAAGGGCAACAATTCGGAAAAGTCATTCAATCGAAGTACATGATGATATCTTAGCTTAGACCCGTATTGAAATATTGGAATATTCGGCATTACGATGTTAGTTATGGGATGGCCTAGGATTTTCCCAAGAAAATCCCGAAATATTATTTAATCGACATACCAAGCTTGGTTGTCCTAAACCCCCTAATCCCCAATTGTTTCTAAAATAATTTTTTTTCGGATACCTTAGACCAAAAGACATCTTAAAATATACGGCATTATGGTGTTAGCTTTCTAGGGACTTTGTGATGTTTGTCCCAAAAAAATCCACATTTTTTAGACAGATTTAAAACAAAATTCAAGTGTATTAATTTGACTGGTTTAGTTTTCATTTTATCTTCCCTAGTTGACATTAATGTCATAATTTTAAAAAATAATGATTTTAATAAAGAGCACTATACTAAATTTATACTAATATTCACTGCATTGTCTGCAAAATATCTGGCTCAAGTAACGCCATACCAACTATTATGAATAGTCTACGTTGTCTACGATATCTACGTTGTCTACGTTGTCTACCAGTTGTCGACGTAGAAAATAATAGATGACGCGTAAATGCCCATCCCTGGACAGACCACAAACTCTTTCGATTGATCGAGTCATAGGCCTGCCGGAAATCCAGGAAATACTGATGTACGGGGATGGATGTCTCATATAATATTTAGATCGAATCATCCGCAGCGAAAAGACCTGGTCGGTGACTGATCGATTCGAAGGAAATCCTCCTTGATAGTCACCAACCAAGCCCTCCGCTAGAGGAGTGATTCTATCCAATACAATGTATGCCAGTAACTTGTATATACCGCGATAATTCTCACACTTCAAGCGGTCTCCCTTCTTGAAGATGGGGCATATCGCGGCCACTTTCCATTCGTCAGGCATAACTTCGGTTCGCTATACTAATCGAATAAGGTCGAAAAGACAATTCCACAAAATATCCATTCCGAATATCAAGCGCTGCGAATTAATGCAGTCCACTCCAGGTGAACGGTTTCGTTTCAATCTCTGCATGGCCCTAATAAATTCTTTATGGAGTGGATCCTCAATGCAAATCTCCGCAGTCTGTATTTGAGGTGACTCGACTTCAGTTTGTGGCGCATGATGAACACCAAGCAGGTCGCTAAAGTGTCCACTCCATGCGCCCAGTACTGCGTCTATGTTGACACAGAGGTTTCCATCCCGGTTTCGAATGGCGGTTGACGTAGGCCTGAAAGTATGGTGCAGTCCAGTAATTCCTTTCAAGAAATTACGCGAACTGCACTCATTGCTGAGTTGTTGTACTTTCAGAACCTCCGCCTTCCACCATTCTCGCTTCTTCCGTCTACAAATCCGCTTAGCTGCCCTTCTTGCAAGAGCAGCCTTGTTTTTTCTCAAGATAGTGAGACGTTGTTGCAGTTCATTATGGGCTATATTTTGTTGCTCAACTGCAAGACGACATTCGTCATCAAACCAATCATTGTTGGGTCTGACTTTCACTATACCTAAAGTCTGTTGAGCAGCACCGACAACCGAAGTTTTCAGTACTTTCCAGACAGAGTTCACGCAGTCAGGTAATTAGCTTCATCAATGTTGTCAGACTGGTAATTAGCTTCATCACTTATTTATAATAAAAATAATAAATGATTTCATTATCTGAAAGTGATATGCTATTTTGGTAGCGTCGGCAAAATTAAAATAAATAAATCGTTGAATCTAATTTAATATAACGAGTAAGTAAACTTCCCATACATGTATTGAGATTATCCTTAAACATATGAGGGATTTATCACCAAACCTGCAATCTTCATGGAATGGACCGGTCATCGTCTTCAAAAAGATAAACGAAGTAGTTTACCGGATTAACAAAGGACAAGGAGGAGAATTGAAGATGGTGACCTAGAGTGAATATCGTTTACAGTGGAGGTGAATTTTTAGGGTAATGATACGATCGTGGCAACATCTTTATTTGAGTAGAGACACTACCGTAAATGTAAACTGTAGTAAATTAGATGTGTCTAGATTATTCTGGAACGCACTAGACACTCTCGAATATTGTGGGATATTCTACATAGTAGGTTAAAATATGTGATATAAATACGAGATGAAATTTTAGGAGTTAGTTTGTTGTGTTTTAATCTTGATAGTGCTGGTAGTAATAAATAGGAAAAAGTGAAAGTTGAATTAGTGAATTAATTAAATTAGTGATTGGTGTAATAATTCGGAAATAAATAAATTTATTATCTAGAATTTAAATTGGTTGTTTTATTCACAATCCAGTCATCGAACCTTGTTTGACAAGGCTAAAACGTAACATTAGTTTAACCTCTTCGTGGAAGTTGCTTTTCGTTTTAATTATAATTTTGGAAAATCAAATTCTGCTGAACACCGAACTCAAGACACTTTTCATCAAACTTAATTTAAATTCTTAAATTTTCAAAGGCTCAGTTATTTACATTTTCTATAGTCTATAGTCTCTAATTTACTGAAGCAATGTGTGATGTTTCTAAATTATATTTGAAACGTGACAAAATTTAAATAAAAAAGTGAAAAAGTGCTGTGTTAGCTTCTTATTTATGCAAAATATGACAATGCTTTCTTCAACTAAAGAAAATCGAACAGTAATTGAATTAAAGTGAATTTTAACCTAAATCTGTTCTAAAAAAATGTTTAGGATTTTTTTAAAACAAAATTCACAATTCCATATAGACGGGTGAAGATTGTTCTAAATCGTGATTATGTGGTTTTTTTGTAACTCATGTATGTCGTATAAATAATTTCCAAATTTTCTTGGGAAACCCCTTGGAAGCTAACACCATAATCACGTATATTTTAAGGTGTTATTGGGTCTAAGCTATCCGAAAAAAATTTCAATTAGGGAAAAACTATAGTAGATTTTGACGTTTCGGACAAACATGTTTGCTATGGCCTCATATAGAAATATATTGAATAGATGTTTTTCTCGGTTAGCTTAAACCGAAAGACATCTTAGCTTCCTAGAATTTTCCCTAGAAACTCAGAAAATCATATCGTACCAAATTTGGTTGTCCCAATGATAAAATTCATTATATCGATACAGTTTGCTTTGTATACCAACGCATATAAGCAGAAATTGATTTTGTTGCTTTTTAGGACAGGTGTGAGAGAAATAAGAAATTTTGCATACGTATCACAATCAACGTCAAACGTAAGCCAATATAGAAGTGAACAGAAGTGTAAATCTCATAAAACCAACGACCTCTGAAGCCTGAAGAAGATAATAAAGTGCTATATTTCGCCAAATGCACAGCTATACCTGTGAGGGAGGATCGACAGAAAGATCGCCTTCAATATATACTTATAGAAGCCATCATTCAGACAAATTTTAGCTGTGCTTACGGAACATTAGAACGTAGAATATTTTATTGGCCAAATTAAACGGATTAATATTTACGAAACTAGGATACAAGCCAAAACCATTGATGCCTACAGCAAAATTGTAGAAGTTATAGGAACATTGAATTAGGCTAATTTCTGAAAAATATATTACTCATATGAGCGTCTTAATTTTAAAGGTTACATTTACAATACGAAGCACCTCAGCGCAAAATCTCAAGGTGTATCATTCTTACTATCGCTAAGGTTTTTAAATATTTTCTCCATCGTCATTTTCTTTAATTATCTTAGAATTCATATAGATATGATCTTAAAAATTACAAAATCCATTTAATTTTAATTTAAAATTAAAATACTTTGCAGCGTCTACAAGTTTAATCCATAATTGAAATTCCATCAAATAATTCCAACTCTCCAAATTATCTCATAATGATGATGATCCGTCCATGATTTATTTTCCTGGTGGAGGAAATTTTTGTCCTCGTGGAGGATGGATGAAATTTCTTACGAAAGGAGCACGGGTGGCAAGCCTAGAATGAATAGCAAACCTTCTATAGTTTATAGGAATTTACTAAGAAATTTTTAACCTTCATTGATTTACTGCGTTTAGTGCCAAGCGAAATACATAATACGTGACAGACCTCAAAGAGTTGTGGGCTGTCATTTAAAAATCACAGTAAATTAATACTCAGTCCGCAAAACATTTATTTGATAACTTTACAATGTTTGTATTATTTATTAAAGCATTGTAGGCCTCTTCGGTATATCCGAAGAGCTCTGCTCTCTGCATTTGTTTTTCGCTTTAATAGAGTCCAAATACTCCAAAAAAAATTAAAAATTATGTTTGCCTATGTTTTTTTTTTAATTTACGTTGAGTTAAACAGGAATGCACTTACTAACTATTGGCACTAGCCAATAGTTAGTAACGCAGTACGATACAGTTCTAATCTTCTTTTATAATATTTTCCAGCATCACTAGTTTAATTAATTAATTTAAATTTAAGTTTAACTGGCAGAGATCCTGAAATTTTGTATAATTAATTGAAACAAAAACTGTGCTCGACTGTAATAAAATTTATTAGCTGCTGGATCAGACTTCTAATATACTTCTAAATATAATTTAAATTACATCCAATTGCTGCAATTAATTTATTTAAATTTAATTGACATATCAACTAAAATATCATGGTAAAAATTAATTCTAATCTATACTACTCTTTCACGCACAGACACACACATAATCTGGGCGTGGTGTGAAAGAGTAGTATAGGGATTCGAAATTAAATTACATAACATAGTACATAAATATACAGTACATGGCTTGGTCTTCAAACTGTCTTGGACAACCTGAAGAAAGCAAGTCATTCTCTACACCGTGGAGCCACAGTCGCCTGCAACAAAAAACTGTGCTATTGTCATCCTGCGGATGTTATAAGAACTGTATCCTAAATGCACTGCTGGCGTTACAAGTACCAGTGTACATATTAAGTATCATCACAAGCTATTTTAATAACAGAATGCTGATATGACACGGACGACGGTGCGAAGACATTTAATGTTTTGGGTGGTGTACCTCAAGCATCTGTATATTGGGGCCGCTACTGTGGAATATCATGTACGATGACTGGCTTGAATTTGCTGGTCATAAAACCGAAGCATCTTTAATTATCAGTAAGAAGATGAAAGAAACCGTAACGATTCATGTATGTGGAATCTTTACACAAGAAGATGTGGAACACATTTTTTTCAATGCCCAAGGAACTGTCAGCTGTCCTATGGCAGCGTTCAACACCAGAAAACATAACGCAATTAATGGTTGACTCTGAAGAAGGATGGAATGATGTAAGCCATATGGCGACAGTGGTATTGAATGAGCTGAGTCGCTTAGAGCGTGCAAGAGGAGAACAGCATGCCGTGATTAGATAGTGGTGACCAACTCAATCTAGGATTGAGCCGCTACGGGGAGAGAAAAAAACCAAATGGCTAGTCACCTCTGTGTGAAGTAGTGTCCACCGATAGTTCCGCATAGAGGATGTGAAAGCGGCGGGTGTGTGGTTTTTAGGTGGTAGAAATCTGCCATTGTTGCTGAGGTGTTTGTCCCGCCGATCCTTCGTCTTCCGAAAATTTTCCACACTTTACCCAACCTTAAAAAAAACTGAGTTTTGTGTCAAAATAGTGTTTTTAGTGTCAAAATACACGAAACACCTCGAATTCTAATTTACCGGAGTGAAGTTTCTAACAAAAAATAAAAATGAACAAAAATTATGTCTGTATTAGTAATGCTCAAAATTCAGTTCTTATTGGAAAAAATGAGTGATTTTTAATTTTGTATATTGGAAATATAAAAACTTGTAGTAGACATGATGATTTATAAATTTAAATAAATTATTAAATGAAAAGGAATAACAATAATTTTTAAAAAATTATAGGAGAAAGAAAACCAAATAGTTTTTCTAATGGGAATCAAATACAAAAACGTTTTAATGAGAAAAATATGGATTTAAACAAACCAAATGACAAAGCACTCTTCGAGATTTGGCAAGATTCCACTATATAGGTGTAATAGTCCTATTGTTAGGGAACATTTCATAGAAGAAGCTTTCTCATTTTAACATGGCGGAATTTACCAATACATATTCATTTCAATTAGATTCCAATGAGATTTTCGTTTTGTAATTTTTTTTCTAATTGGAACCGTATACGTATACGTGTTAATTTTTGTTAGAAACTTCACAGGCCTTTCTAATTTTTGTATAAATAAAATTCCAATTGGAAAAATAACCAAATTTAACAGTGTAGTTTTTTTTTATTTAAATAATTATACATATTTAAAATAAATATAAGTACTTGCGATTTACTTGAAAAATGAAAAATTTAGTTAACAAATTTTTAAAATTCATTCAATGTCACTCAAATGTTATTTTGTTTTATTACAAAACCTACTACGACTAAAAATTAATAATTACCTCAGCCAGACCGATAGAAACTGTGAGATTGGTTAAACAAATAAACATGTACCAACTTTAATGGGATATTTGTGTGACAAAAACTAGACAATTGAACAGTAATTGAGTGGACCGAGTTTACACAAACATCAACATTTATCTCTCTATATAAATTATGTATGTTATGTACATACTAGAACTTTAGCACTTATCCTGTGGTGGCAAAAAAAAGCTTATGGTGTGATCAAAAACGCATAAGCTTATAAATACATACATATTTGAAATTATATAACAAACATAAAGGATTTTTTTTTTAAATACTTTCAGATTATATGTACATATACATAAAAATGTGTTTTAAAAACATATTTTATGTACATTCAATTGCATAAAACAAAATACATATATATATAGGATATTTTATATACATAAAACAAAGAATTAAATGAATATGCAATGATCTCTATGATAACACATGAAATAAAATAAAAAATCTTGAATTAATGACTTTTATGCGCTGTACCATAAAATTATGAAACGTTTGTTTTATGTATAATACGATTGCTGCATAAAAAAATCATAGCATAATAAACATATTGTATTTTTTAAATGTGGTCCAATTTATTGAAATTAAAAAATGGAAATGTACATAAAAAACATATAACAATATTTTTTTGTTTTTAAATTTAATAATAAAATAAAATAAAATGTTTTATTATTTTTATAAATAAATAATAATCATTAAAATTTTAAATATTCGCGATGTTGGGACGCTATTGGTGCGGACTTTGGGGATATGAGTCCTGTACAGTATTTTTATTTTTTTGTTATTATTATTTTAAAATGTTGATAGTTTGAACAAATTGACCATCAATTTATTTGTAATATTCGCGAAAAAACATAACAAACAAAAAATTCGAATTTGTATGGGTATTTGGGAATCATGTTTTTTTTTCATATAATATATGCTTCTATGGTATAAAATTTGAGTTGGTTTATTATGTGGAGCATATTGTGTATACGAGATTTTATTTTATTTTTTTTTTTGGCAGAATATGAAATTTTAATTGCGATTCACTAAAAATTTAAATGGACTTAATATTATTCATATTTTACTTGTTTGTTTTTATTGTTTATTTAAAATTTTATATTTTATGTATTACATATAATTGTGAAACCATTTGAAAGAAAAACAAAATATAGTGTTGCGTGTAAAAAATATCGAAATAATTTGGGATAAATGCTGCGATCATTTATGCGCCTGTTTAAGCAATTAATTTATTTGAAAGGCAATGGTATACCGTTCATGAAAGAATCGGTCTACTAAATTCGAGGCTAGCTATTCAAGGTGCTTCTCCTCTGGATTAGCTACACCTGCTTAAATTAAATAAATGTCCAAACCATTACATGCGAACAATTTAAGATATTGCGAAGCTTGGTGTGTATATATTCAGATCTTTCATTAGTATGGATTGAATTGGCATTTTACGGGCTTCTAAAATCTATATATATATATATATATATATATATATATATATATATATATATATATATACATATATATATATATATATATATATATATATATATATATACATATATATATATATATATATATATATATATATATATATATATATATATATATATATATATATATATATATATATATATAAACTTTCGTGAATGTATGGCACCGACACAGCTGTGTAAATAGTCGCATGAACAACCCTGCCAATCATAAATGTAATTAAAGCGGTGGAAAATGATCACACCGTAAATAAGGTTCATTATTGTTTACTCGGAACCTTCACCACGACCACCGTATTTATAATGCGCCAAGAAATACTGACGACGTTTCAATAGTATTTGTACCAGATAGAGATGGTAATATCCCTGCAGATTTAGATTTTGCCGTTTATTCCAGTAACAGCAAAACTGTGAAACGAATAATCACGTTATCTAAACATTTGGACCCAATGATTTTCCTCCTTTTCTTCCCAACAATTTTTAATCCTTTATATTATGGTGGTAAATTATTCCAGCAGTATTTAGTTTACCACCTACGCACGCATATAAGCGAATAGGTTAAATTTTATCCGATCAAATCAGAAAGCGATTCGAGTAGAATCCTATAAAGGTCTCTTATAGACTATGTAAATAACATAGGTCGTGATAATCAAGTCCACGTGTTGGTAATATACATATATATACGTATATATACAGCCATTCCACGCGAAATCAGACACCCATCCGGAGGCAAGATGTCCGATTATTTTGAAATTCGGGGAGATGGTAAGTCTAAACACGCGGAGTTCCGTTATAATTTGTTTTTGTCAGAAACTCAAATGTTCACATCTTTAAATTCGTGCGTATCTTAAGTATTCCTTGTCCGATTTTCACGTGTAATAGCTCGTTGGAAAGACAATCGTACATACTTTCAAGTAAGTTGAAAGTTAGAAGAATTAACCAGACCGAAGTTAGTCTGATGAGTGCCATCCAAGCTAATCCACCAGCTCCTCTGCCTTAAGAGAAACGCCGTATTTCAACATCCCAGTCCAAGGCAGCCTGAAAATTAAATTTAGCAGAACCAACATCGGCGATACGACCATGTTTCATATCAACCAAGAACAGAATTCAACATTGGCGTTACCAATACATGACAAACAAACTGCCACGAAAGCTTACGCTGATCAAATAACGACAGTACAACAACTTTTCAATTGGGCTACAAAAAATGAATCAAACATTACTTTTAGATTTTGTACAAATCAAGATTACGGAAGGGTGGCACGATCACTAGCAAAAAAAAATTGATTCAGTAAAAGCCATCAGAGAAACTCACGAATATCAGTGCTTTGTTCCCAATGGTAACAACCACATCACAGCGCGTCGATTTTCCAATTCTGATAATTTTTATAATTTTAAATTAAAATAATTTGTAAATAAATTAATTGAGTTTAAATGAATGTTGTTCATTTTAATGTTTTTGTGTAATCGTAAGAATAGTTAACAAGGTACTGAAGAAGACGCAAGTCGAAATCGATTTACCGAAAAAATCAAAAATAAAAATTGTCACAATAAGGAAGTATTAAACTATAAAATCAAAAATAAAAGTTTTTTATTTAAAATAAAATAAATTAACTTTATTGAATAAAACTGTAAAAGTAAGAACCAAAACATGAATTTCGTAGTTTAGAATTAAGAATTGTACTGAAATATTAAATTCCACCCTAACTTGTTATGACGTTTTGTTCTATAAAACTCGAACGCGTTAAGTCTCCATCGTGAAAGATTGCTTATTTGAAAGGTATTGTCAAGTGCTTTACGATAAAAAAATAAAAATAAAAGAGTGAACATTTCGATTTTTTAGCAAAATACTATTTAAAATTGAAATTTAAACGATATATTGTACATTAACACCAACGTTTAAAACGCTTACTTGAAGGTATGTAAATTGTCATTCCAACGAGCTATGAAAATCGACCAAGGAATATGAGTTGAATTTGAGTTTCCGACAAAAATAAATTATAACGGAACTCCGCGTATTTTGACCCCATCGAGTTTTTATCCAAATTATATCTATGTATATCTCCATTTCCCCGAATTTCAAAAAAATTGGACACCTTGCCCCCGGAAATGTCTGATTTCGCGTGAGAAAACCAGATAAGTTTAAAACATCTCATAATGTTGACAGAATAATTTCTGCTGAAATGCCTTCTAAGACGGATAATTTAACTCTGCATGAAATAATTCTCAAACACAACATTCATGGTCTATGTGGAACACTATAAATCCCATCTGTGGTTGTATGGTGGAGGGAAAATGTTCTAAAAGTTTCCTAAAATGTTTTGCACTGAAACTGACATATCTATAGGGATATAGCTATTCAAAATACAAACGGCGCCCTTAACAGAGTTCTGATACTCTGCCACTATTACGCTCAAATATACCAATTGATAATCGGTTTATAGTTCCCTAAAATTCATTTTTGAGCTTAAAATATCACGCGCATATTAATGTGGAGTTGTGCTCAACCGTAAAGGCCATTAAATATATCGATAAATATATCACAAAAAGACATGATTGTGCTCGAATTGCCGTTCAGGTGGATGATGTGAATAACTCTCACGATGTGGTTTCAATATGAAAATTACTCAATTTATAAATTGTCGTATATAAGTTTGCAAGAGCTTCCCATACATGACCAGTCGCACCATGTGGTCATGTTGTCCCTCCACCTTAGAGAGGGACAAACAATTTTCTTTAATGAAGACAATATAAAAAACGCATTACGACGTCAAACTGTTAGAACAACCACCCTTACTGCTTTTTTCGATCTAAATTCAACGAAGCTGATCTACGTACTTAAAAATAATAAAAAGGTAAAGCTTCACATTTTGGAGAAAAAACTATCGGAGAATCATATCAGTTTCTCCAAGAGATACTAAACTGTATCATCTCAAGTTTACTACTGCTTTCTGTTAAAGGGGCCGAAGCAATATCTTACGAATGTTTAAAAATTTTTAATAGTTTGCTTTTAAAGAAGCATCTCGGGCAAGAGGTTTGATCAACAATACCGCAGAGTGGCACAACTGTTTATTAGAAGCGAGTAATAATATGTTACCTGATTCATTTAGCTCATTATTTGTAACAATATTGTGTTACTGTAATCCTGCAAATCCATAAGAACTATCCAATAATTTAGAAAATGATATGATGGAAGATTTTCTTCACCAGAATAGCGCCGAAGACAGTGCCTTTTCTATAGCTGCGTTTATTGCTTAAAAGATCAATGTGAGGTATCAGGTCTCGATTTTTTTACCTTAGTACCAATATCTGTTCCCGCAGAAAATTTTTATTTACATAAGTTAATTCCAATTGACGAGTTTAAATTTCTTTTACTGAATAAAATAAATTACATAATCAATATGCACATACAAAACTGGTTCAATTTAGCGAACTAAATATAAGTAGATCGGAAATAAACGAAACATTCAAATTCAATTTCAAAATACAAATGTTTTATTGAGAACTAACACAATCCAAGTCTTTTTTAATTTTAAGTAATGTACACAATTTTAAATTTCAGGTACTTGGTTCGAATCACAACAGAGGCGGTATGCAAAAGGGATTTTTCATCTCCCGATTTTGATCGGTGAATAAATCGAAAACATCTATGACCCTCTATTAGAATGTAGAACTCATCGGCCGACCCATCGTTCATGTATGCAGTGTGCAGATGGCCAGTTAAAAGACGGACCTTTCAAAGGACAATAAATCCACTAGCCGAACAGTCCCCAATTAATGTATGTACGTGTTGGTAATTATTATTATTATTATTATCTCAAGCAAAAATTGAACGGGGTTTATTCAAGATTTTTATTTCAGAAAAGTCGAAACTATCCGACAAAATCTTCGAAATATCCGAAAATAATCCAAAATTTATAAAAAAAAATCGAAAAATCTGCGAAGTTTTAAAAATCTAATAATCGGAAAATTCTGAAAAAAAATCGACAAATTCCAAAAAATCTGAATATTTCGAAAAAATCTTGAAAATTATCGAAAAATTTTATTGGTTTCAAGATTTTAATTTCTCTTGCACATCCTAGCTTTTCTAATTTTGTTAGTCTAATTGATATATTGAAATTGGAATTCCCAAATAGTCGTATCGTATAACAATATCGAAAGTTAATTTAAGAATTGCTTTTATTCGATATCGGTAATTCAGATTTGACTTGAAAACTTGACACAACAGATTTCAATAATTCTCAAAATTTATCAAAAATTAATAATTTGAAAAAATGTTTGATTTATTCGAAAATAATCCAAAAAATATGAAAATTTGAAGATAAATCGAAAAAACTGTGAAATTTTAAAAAATTTGGAAACAATCGAAAAAAGAAATAAATAATTCGATATAAAACAGAAAAAGTCTAATAGTAATTCGAGAATTTCGAAAAAATTCCAAACTCTTTAATAAATCGAAAATCTTGAAAATTCCGAAGGAATCGAAAAATTTTGTGACTCAAAATTTAAATTTTTCTTAATATTTTAACTTTTGTATAATATTGATAATACTTATTGTCGATTATATATCGAATTCTGGATTGCCATGCGAATCCGCTGCTGTTAATGTTGTTGTGTAACCCAAAGACCCATATTGAAAATTTAATTTTCAATATATAATGAATTTCAATAATTTCAGCATTTTTCGGAACTGGTTTCATTTGATAAATGATTTCAAAATTGTTCTTAATCGGGTTGGATTATGAATAAAATATGAATATTTTACATAACAAATTTCAATATTTCATGAAAAGCTGCAGAATTTTAAAAAAATTTGTAAAAATCAAATATACATATGTACATATTACGATAAAAATCCGGAGAAACAGAATAACCGAAATAATCCGAAAATTCCGTGAAAACCTTAAAAATTCTAAAGGCATCGACCTTTTTTACCAGCCACAAAAAATTTGTACAACAAGTACCTTGGAAGTTTCTATTTGTTAGGTAAATTTTTTATTATTTTGTTTAAATACTTTCATTCTATGATGGAAGTTTGTTTTAAGATGACTCTGGATATGCTCTAAAACAAATGGTTTGGGTCAATCGTTCAAAAGCAACATTTCGTGTACGGTCTAAAATATATATATACATATATATATATATATATATATATATATATATATATATACATATATATTTTAGACCGTAAACGAAATATTTATATATATATATATATATATATATATATATATATATATATATATGTTTATATAGTGTTTTGGGAGGTTATTAGCGATGGACGGACAACAAATACACATTTGATGGCGAATTTTTATATTATTACAGGTGAATGTTGATGGCGTATAACCCTGGTGATATGCATTTGGAGGTATGCCAGAAATGGCATTATCTATTCAATAAGAAACGCTTGTTTTTAGGTACGTCAAAATAATTGTTGTTTGACCACGTCCACCTGTATATTTTTTCCTCCCCGTATATTTTTTTATGGGGCTAAGCTTAAACTTCAAATCGATTTTAATATCTTGCCCGCACCATTGATACATTTTTCCATAATTTGGCTGCTTGCATTTATGTCAGACTATTATTTAGTTTTTATTTGACTGAATCGGGATTGACTTCTATAAAATCTATTAAAGCCTCTTTTTGTTGTTTTTATATGTCCTTACCTCTGCTTTTTAGATTCCGTTTCAATTTAGAAATAATTTTGAAATACTAAATCACAAATAAAAACAACTATTTTAATTTCTTTTATCACAACCACTTTTACAAATACTAAATACTAAATGACTAATGAACTTTATTTTTACAAAAACAAATTTTGACAGATAAACGTATATACGAAAACAAAATTAACCGATTTTATACTCGAAAAAATATTTCGCCTACTTTTTAAACGAAAATTTTCACAGGAGTTTCAAGAACACAGTAATTTTGTATTTCGATTGAAATAATGTATTTTGACATAAAATCGCCGGTGATTTTCTTCGATTTTATTTCAAGAATACGGCCCCGTTGAAAAGTGATTTCGGACATGAACATTTTAAATTCCCAATTTCAATATTTCGTGATATATAATAAAAGTCTATAAAATCTGGAAAATTTCGAAAACCTTGAAAAAACCTGCAAAAAATTCGAAAAATTACAAAAAAATCAAAACTCCCTATAAACTTCAAAACATTTTGTAGAAATTTGAAGAAACTATGAAATGTAAAAAAAATTTTTTGTGACTTATGGCTTTTAAAATTTTAATGTCTCTTGTACATCCCAACTTTTCTTATTTTAATAACTCTGTAATTCTGTAATATATCGAATTCTGAATTGCCTTGCTAATCTGCTGTTGTTATCATGTTATGCAACCCAAAGAGCCATATATTGTAAATTAACTTTTATCAGCAGCAAATTATTCAGTTGGTATCGGCCAAATTCCAAAAATTTGGAAAAATTTGTAAAAATCAAATAAATAATTCAATAAAAATCCGAAAATTCGTTAAAATCTTGCAAATTCCAAAAAACATTCAAAGCCCAACATGATTTTGTTTATTATGTACTTTCAAATTATTATTTAGCCGAAAATATAATTTGATTTGATATGCCAATGTCCTGTGGCCGCTGACCCAATAACTTGGCTTCATTTTCGAGGCAGAATATTCTTCCACTGCCGTTTAGGCATCTTTAAAATTTAAGTAATTATTTCTATCAACAAAAACCATCTTTGTTAAAGATGTTCTTTGCTGCATCTGTAGTCTAGCGATGTCATTATGAAATATTGTACTATATATTTATTGGTCTGGAGGTTTCTAACCGTAAAATGGTAAGAGGTTCGAACGTTACAATTATTTAAGAATAAGAAGAAGACCTACTTAAAAGTTCATAGTCTCTTTGCACATCTGGACACTGCTGGATATTATGATATTTTTACAGTTAATTTTATTAGAAAAATCAAAACTGTATTCTGAATATTTAAAAAAAAAAAACATTGAGAACTATTTGGCTAATTTTATATGTATAAATATCAAATTATCTCATCCAATCAATTTTTGTTAATTCCATAAGCAAACCAATAAAAAAATAAATTTAAATATTTAATTTTAGTTTTGAGTGTAAGCTATATAACAAAAATCACGATTCACACAGTTTTCAAAAAAAATCTTAATTTCGATTTTTATTACTGCATCGATTAACTTATAACCTTAAAATGAATATAGTGTTGGGTTTTTATGTTCGAAAGAATTAAGAAAATTTTTCTAATAATTTACACCTTTTTGCCTAATTAAATATTCAATTCATTGGCTCTATATACTTATACCCAAAGTGTTAAATCCCAATATAGTTTTCGAAATTTTGTAAGTTTGGTATACATATAGTTTGATTCAATAAAATAAATTATGTATCGTGTTATCGCAGAGAGCGTATCCGGTTGAATATTGGATGGTACCAAACATAGAAATCGAGAATAAATTATGTTAGCTGATTTTCCCACACTTTGTTTACGCGACACATCACCATAAATCGTAACATACTATAAGCATGTACATAACTCTATATATATATATATATATATATGCCAAATCAATAAATAACCGCGAAACACAAAAATTCTTCAAATAAGACATTATTATACAATGAAATTTCCAGGCGTTTTAAACCCCACTGCAAAAATGTTTGATTCAATATCAGGAACTACAAACAAATATAGATATCAGATACATTTTGTTAAGATTATTTGGTGACACGTCACGAACAACATAATAATTGCATATTACAATATTGTATATCTCCGTATCGTGATTCATTTTTTTTTAGATACAATGCTTTAATCTATAAATATAAACAACTATTGCAACAACAATCCGCATACAATGTAACAATAATAATAATATAATTGTATCAATAAATTGAAAACAATTTCAGTTTATGTACTTGTTGCAAACAAAATAATTGATTTTATTGTTAATTCTAGTTACGACTTGTAAAGTAAGTAAAATGATTATTAAAGGGAAGCCAATATCGAGATCGTTAATTTTAATACCAGTTCAGTCTATATCAATCTATATAAGTCCAATAAAAATACTTTTCAACAGATGAAAGAACACTGCTAGCACAACAAATTTCAATCAAACCGCAAACCGAGGTCGCTAAATTGGAATAATACACTGGTCTAAGTATTCATCGTCATCAATCTTCGTCAAAGACCCGCTTGAAAGATATTAACCTAAAAATGTCTTTTTGCCTGATATTCTAGCAGAATATTCACGAGTGTAAAATTTTTGCCAGATTAACAAAATATATCAATGTGTTAGTAATACACAGCTGTTAAAACAAAATCAATAAGAAAGAATAGGGTTCTTATTGGAAATTTGATTGTTATTTTAAATATGTATTTCAGCTAATTGAAAAAAGTTAATTATTAAAAAATTTAATCATTTTTTTCTTTTTGTTCCAGCCATTTTGATCAGGTAATTATGTGGTCTTTCCCGCATGTACTAGATACAGATGAGTCAACAACTCTGAAAATGACCTGATCGATTTTTCTTAAACTGTTCCTGTAGGTGTGTTATAATTCCAGGTACCATAAAACCAGCACGCCATTTTGGATATTGGGGTGAAACTGAAATCTTTCATATGGCCGAGATTCCAGAATATTAAATTTTCAAAATTTTAGAGACTCAAGAGTTTCAAGAAATTCCTAAATTAGAAAAATGTTAAAAAAATCCGAGAATTTGAAGTAATTTAGAAATTTCTAAAAACTTTTTAAAATTTTCAGAATTTAGGTAAAATCAAAAATTTGTTAAATCCCAAAAATTTTCAGAAAATATATTTAAGAATTGAAGGAATATATATGTATATATTCTTCATGATAAACTTCCAAATTTTCAAGATAGGAATTTTGAGAAATTTAAATATTTCAAAGATTTCTAAGCTTTCACGATTTCCAAGAGTTTTATAAACGTTGTTCCGAGCTGACTTACCTATTGAATATTCTCACCCGTTTCTCCAAGAATTTGTTAGATCAAAAAAAAAGCGTCTAATGTGATTGCTTGATTCCTCGATAAAGTTTGTCAGTTTTGAATGAGAGACACGAAGAGATTAACAAATGTATGTACATATGTGACACTCCGGTATATAATGGTGAATTTTTTTGCAGGCACTATGAACATATGTATTATGTAGGTTGGGCGCCACACATCTTTTGCTGTTACTTATAGAACAATGCTGGCGAGATTGATTAATAATTTGGTCGAATTCGGCATCGGAAATTAAACGATTCTGGTGAAACTATTAGAACGGTCAGCAAAGCAAATACAAAAATGAAATGTTCAGAGTTCAAAGGGGAATCCCAAAGACGCCAACTCGTCCATGCAAATTGTGGCCATCATTAATTGCTCGTTATTATTGATATATTGACATATCTTTTTCGAAGTTAAGGTTGTTGAGACCAATGCCCAGGGCTGAAACAGTTTCGCTCATAAGTTACATGGAGGACCAAGTATTTCTTGTATTTGTTATAAAATATTTAGATGAGTGCAGAGTTAAGCAGTGAACTAATGCTTCTATCATCATCAGAATAATCAGGCAGAGCGGGTGAATCGGTGTATACTTTAGGCCATTCGGTGTTATTTGGAGGATGATCAGAGGCTTTGGGATCAAAATATCACGAAAATTTCTAAATTATGTTTACTTATATACTGCTGGGACTGAATATATTGGGCAGTTGGGTTAAGTCATGATTAAATTGATGGACGAATAATTGTACAAAAGATTTACCAGCTGCTGTTCAGCATATAAATTAGGGTGACCCTGCATTTCGATATGTCTATTCCGCTATAGTGGTTTTTTCTTTTGTTGTTAGCAATTGCAGCCTCAATAAACTGTAATTATTGGTCTAGCAGTGGGACCCACAGATAATTCAACTGCTGTTTCAAAAACAAACTAATTAAATAAATTAATTAATAATTAAATGTAGGTACCGAAACATTTTAATATAGGAAATAGAGAAATTGAAATGTCAATATTTCTTGAACTATACAATGTGTTGAAGAAATGTGTAAAAAAGTGATTTTAATGAAATTTCCGGTCTAACAACGGTCATCAAGTAGGCAGTGTCATGTTCTCCAAGGAGGCAGTATCCTGTTAGTATCCCCACGATCGTTTTTAATTCACGTCTACGTAAGGAGATCGGTGTGTTTGAGCGTTTCAAGTCCATGCTTTGGCCAGACTTGTCTTGCTACACTACATGAGAGAGTGTTGGTAAACTTTTCATTTGGTGATGCTACTGCCTACTTTTTAAACCGTGTCTTGAGTGTCTTAAAAGGCCTTCCCAAATTTGCCCTTCCCGGTAGCAGTTGAAGAGATGTATCATGCCTAGCTAGTTCGTCCGCCCTGCAGTTCCCCATGACGTCCAAGTTGTAGGTCACCCAGGCTATCTGAATGTTAAAATGCTCACTTATCTCATTCAGAGACAAGTGGTCACCTAACACCACCATATACGTCAGAGAAACTGAATCCAGCGATTTGATTACCGCCTGACTGTCCACATAAATTGCGATATCAATCGAGGATACCACATTATGTCTCATCCAATTCAAGACCTCCTCAATCACTATCACCTCTGCTTGGTATACGCTGCAGTAATCAGGGAGACGAACTGATATATCTACTTCCCATTTATGACAGAAGACTCTAGCTCCTACCTTTCCGTGTGGCTTGTAGCTATCCGTAAATAACTGCAATGCTTCTGTTTCCGATTACAACACGCTCGTCCAAGATTCTCTTGAAGAGAATGTAGTTCGGAGCCTTTACTCAAAGCATAAAATTGGTGTAACGTATAGTCTAGATTCGCCAGTTCGGTCCTTAGCGATCTAATTATCGTCGAGCGTTCTGTATGAAGACATTTCCACTGAGATATCACCGCCGTCTGATTACCATAAACATCGACCCCCGTTCGAGAAGGTGAAACATAACTTCCTAGGAGCGTGTTGGTGTTGTCCTCAGCTCCCCGCTGATAAGCATGCAGGCCGTTCTTTACACTTTCTCGATCCCCTTCATGTAGGTTACTTTATCAAGAGCTGACCACCACACGCTCACCCCATACATAAGTATAGGTCTTATATTCACTGCCGTAGTGAATAGAAAGTATACCAGCTCAAGCTTCAAGGCCCCATCTCTTTTCGATGGCGTTTCTGCACGTGTATACATGGCTACATTAGCCTTGTTTACTCTTTCCAAGATGTTAGGCTTCTAACTAAGTTTACTGTCCAAAATTACGCCCTGAAATCTTCCCTTTTCAGTAAAAGCTAGTCATATGCCATTTAAGATAGGTGGACTAGTCATTTTTCAACGAGCTGATTACCAGTTCACATTTGATGGCCTACCTTGTAATGATTATAAGGGCATTTTGGATTACCTCCTTCTCCGTGTTTAAATATTTACCAGAGACAGCTATCGCTACGTCATCTGCATAAGCAATCACCCCGATCTCTTCTCTCTCCAGCTCTAATAGCTACTCATTGATTGCTATGTTCCAGAGAACTGGAGACAGGATACCTCCTCCAGCTCCGAGTTAACCATCCTGCTGCCCAACATATGATTGATTAACCCACTTACAGGGTAGTCTACCCCAAGGAGCGACAATCCCTCCAGAATTGCCTCAGTCTTTACACATTGTTAAAGGCGCCCTCAATATCAAGGAACGCCACCATACAAAACTCTTGCGAGAATATTGATTTCTTGGTTGTACTTACAAGGGCGTGCAGAACTGTGTCTAGAGATTTCCCTCTTCCACCCAGGGGAGAATAATCGACGAGTTGTTTGGATTTCCGCTGGTATAATTCGGTTAGGACCAGCCAATTTATAAGGCTTGAAACCTTCAAGTGCCCGTACTAGTCTCTGTCGAGTCGTCGAAGCTTCCTGGAAAGTGGATTTCGATGAGAAGCTTCAAAAATTCTTCACTAGAAGCAGTCCAAGATCCAACCGGTTTAATTAATTTACTGGGACTGGTTGGATTAGAAGACAGTATTTTATAATATGTAAGGTCTCGGAAACTTCTTCCAATTTATCACAGAAGAGTTTCCATGACCTCCTTTGTGCCTCCTTAATCTTAATTATTTTTTGTATACTTTTAAGTCCTCCTTATAGGAGTCCCCATCTTTGGCTGTATGAAAGGCTTTCCTACATGCTTTTCGATAGGTTCCCAGTTCCTTGCACCACCATGCTGGTTTATGCTTGCCCCTGCGGGCTAAACGTAGTATAGTAGTAGTGTTACAGACAAGGTGATTAATTGAAAAAATTTATGACAAACACCAACTTATATTTCAATTAATAATTTTATAAATCAAACAAAAAAAAAACTCAATCCAATTTGGACAATGTGACTCATGTGCAACACAAAAAAAAATGTATTTCCTGGATATCATTCTAACTAAACCGATTTTTCATTTTTTTTGTTGTATTTCGAATTGAAAGGTTAACATTTCGGGTGATAAAAGTTAACTGTATGAAACCGATCAATTTACTGATAAAAAGCATTATAATCGATATATAGACACAACAGAAAATGTACAAAAATTGTATTTTCAACATAAATCATAAAAAAAAAATAAAAAAATTGGTAGTGAAATGGAGTCAAATTATTTTATTATTTTTGGTGCTGCTTTGAATTGGTAGTTATTTTTAGCATACATATGATGTATGATACATGGTTAACGGAGTGTTGCATTTATATATGTTGCAGTTAATAATTAATTCATATAAAATGGAAATGATTGGGTGATGTACCTGGAAAAACTAATAGAGCCTACAAATCATATTGAGTAAAATATTTATGTTTATGTTTTGTAAACCATTATTCGACTGCACATTCTATTAATTTTCTCCGATAGTTTATTAAATAAATTGTTAAATTATTAAAATAAAATAAAATAAAAACTTGTCGACATCGATCAAATAACGCATTCAATTTATTTAAATTAACGAGAGAGAACAATAAGAAAACGCGAAGAAGTATTGGATATAAATGTATGTATGTATATATGTACATAAGAATTGAACAAAACATAGCCAAAGACCACACATTTTGTGTATACACAAGTTTTAAAACAAAAATGTCAATAAATAAACTATTCAATTAATCAACATAAAACAACTAACAATTATATGTAAATATGTTTTCATATATGTATTGTTGTTGTTTATATATATGTATATAGACATAGTTTCTATTGTAGAAAGCACCCACGATTTTAGTAAATCGTATATACCTATATAGAGAAAACTAAAATCGTTGGAATTGTATAAACCTATATACATAGGTAATACTCGTAACACAAAATTATTATCGAAAATTTATTACTTGTTTCATTAGTGTCCCAGGAAATAGATTCTAATTTTAATATTCAAAACTATAACTGCGCTGTGTTGTGTAAATCCGGTGGAAAGAACACCAATTACTAAATTGTTTTCTGGTTATATATAAATTTTATTTGGGCCTAAAACTATGCGCTATCAATCGTATATATACATATACATATATTCCTTAAATGGTATTTTCAAATAACAATAATGGAATAGATTAGCTTTATTTGATTATAATCGAACAACAAATCAATCAATACCTGCGCGCGGTGTGCTGTATAGAAATTCATTTATATGCATGCATTTCTAAATTACCATCGATAAAATAAAACTAAAAACTATTAAGCGATATTATATTTTTATAGGGAAGCGACGCGGTGCGGCTATTTGAAAGTGTGCTGTGTGTTAATGAGTTGAAATTAAATATCATCGAGAAAAGTGACCGCACACGTGGCTTAAACGTATAATGTACTCATGAATAAAGCTTTTCTTATAGGTAAAGTGATTTTTCTATTGTTTTAGTTTTGGCTAATAACTTGAGGTCACCCGATGTAAACCACCTGAATATAATCCCAAACAGTTTTAATTGTATTTTAATCATATGATATTTTCAAATTGTAATTCAACTCCATTAGCCGATGCGGTCAATTTGAGGCCGTTAATATAGATATTTTAACACAGTAGGAGAAAATTGCAGGTTTTTTTGAAATTTGGATCATCATTTCATCGAAACGTTCCAACCCTTCACTTCACAAAATTGAGTTACATTATATTTGTCTTCGCAGAGTGCATGATTACCATTATTGTCACCACAGTACAGACGTATAACGACAATGAATTTAAGTCTAATTCTCTAATCTAATTTGAGTCTAATTTTCGCTTAGATAGGTCATCTTGCAATGATATCATTAAACTGTTTTATAAAAACAAATCTAATTTTATATTTTTAATTACAGCTTTCTTGTAGCAACTCATGTCTTCTTTTAACTATATATTATTTGGCGAACCAGGATAGTTTTCGACAGATTGCCAGCATAATACATTTTATATACAGATATTCTCCAAAATTCAACAAATGGCCGACAAGAGAAGACAAGCAATGGATAACAAAAAACTGTTTTTCGATAAGGGAGGACTTTTTTTTTTTTAATTGTTTGGAACCCATAAGGGTTCTGCACTCAATGTCGGAACGACCCATAGTGCAAACCCAGGATTCTCTTCTAATTAGCAGAAGCACACAGTAGTCTTAGCCAACTGTATATACAAGTTTGAACCAAGGTATGCAGGACAACTGATCTAAATTCATAGATTTACAGCTAAAAACCTGAAACTGAATAATATTGAAAGCTGGACAACTGCACACAAAGTACAGATAGTCATCATCTTCTTCAAGACCGTCCTCATAAATAATTAACCATCAATCGCAACCAAGATTTTTAGTCTTCTCTGGGAACTGGTTTTGGCTAAACAATCCATGATCTCATTTCCTTCGATGTCACAATGTGCTGGCACCCACATTACCGAAACGGTTTTATTGGAGCAAAGAAGAAAGTGATTGCAATCCTTATCAAGTTTGGAGATAGTCAAGGAATTATTTAATGAATTGAGTACAGTTTTGCTATCAATATATACAGATTAATGTTATTGTTTTTAACTGCGAAATTCAAACCTTCATTAACCATATCGATTTGTGGCAAAAATGTCCTATGATAGAACCGAGAACATTCCATTACCCAAGGCAGAACAAGCAGTGCCAAGAAGGAACGGATAGATCACCGGGTTGACGTGCAGACCCTTGTCTAAAAAAATTATTATAAATAAACTACTATCAAAAGCTATATCGAGGAAAGTACCTATAAGAAACTCCTTATTATTGAGGGATCTTTCAATCCTAGCTACAGGTTCATGTGGGGCTGTTTCACATGACTTACCAACTCTCTAAGCATGATGCATGTTTTTTTTTTTTTTTTTTTTTTTTTTAAATGATGCGGTAATTAGATGGTTGTCTCTAATAAATCTGTCGACGAATCATTCTAAAGCTTTAAGAAAAGTTGAAGACAGACAAATATGTCGAAAATACTTGGGATTCGTACAATCGGATTTGCCAGCCTTCGGAAAAAAACCACATTATGCTCCAGGATTTTGAAACAGCGCAGAAAGCAAAACACGCCTGGAAAAGGTATATCAAATGATCCTGAATGATAGGAAAGCTGTGCTATAATTCAGCCGGGAAAATACCATCAGGCCCACCAAACTTATAATGTACAAAGGAAAACAGACTCCAGCTCAGAAAAGCGTGATTGAACAGCATATAAGCCAAGTCCTAATCAGCCACAGAAGGAACCTTATTAAATTCGGTAGTAACATCATCTGAGTTGGTAATGGCGCAATCAGGAAAATGAACAGATAGACGCTGCTCACCAACTTCTCTATGACAGGAGGTATATTAATTTCTTCGCAGAAGTTTAACCACGAAACTCTGTGAGTAGATTCTAAACTTCGTTTATAATCTTTTTGTGCCACTGACAAATTATTCCAATCAATCTGGCGATTGAAGTTTTAAGATCAGAGTTACAAAAAGGAATGATATGAGTCTTTTCGTTCGTAATAAGAGGACAAGAATTTTCAAAAGCAATCGAATTTGCCGTCTCAAGTGAAGACGTATGTACTTTAATGTCGTTACTCGACCGGATTACTCTCGGTGATGTAAGTAAAGAAGCCAGCTCGAAAGTCACCGATTGGTTAATTTTCTTTTACGATATGGTTTTATATAGGTGGTCGTTTAAGGTTAATGTTAAACGATATACACCACATCAGAGGTGACAATATCATCCGTCACCCTCCAATCCAAAATTAAATCAATGATAGACATAGAGCATAAACTGATGTCAATAGCCTTACGCCGAATGGAATTAACAAAAGTTGGCTCGCTGCCTATATTTACAACTTCATGCTTAGAAGAGCTTATATAGTTGGACAAAGAAGATCCCCTCTGATTAATATTCGTGCTACACCAAAACGAGTGATGATCATTAGCATCCCATCCGATTAGAAGAGGGATGTGGCTTATGCTTGCTCCATGCCACAAGGTTAACCAGCTAAAAAGTCTTAAACCAAAGGTTTAAATTTAGAAATTTTGATTTTAAATCTCTGAAACTTTACAAGTTTCTTGAATATGAAATTTTTAATTGATATTAAAATAAACTTAATTATTAAACTTTCAAAAACGATTTGTAGAATTGTGAACCAATAGCGATTTTGAAATAAAATGAAGAGTTTGACACAAACAATTCAGAGTCTCGGATCTGAGATTCTGCTTTTCTATAGAATTCAAAAGCAAGAAATGATTAAATTTTGAATCTGGAAACTTTTATATAACCAATGCACTTTATGGACGATTGTAGTTGTAAAAAATCGTGTACGAAGAACGTCTATCATAAAAACTACTTTACTATAGTTTATTAACAAGTACAGCATATTTTTTAGATTTATCACATCGCTGCAAAATGTTAGAAACAACATTAAAAATTGCCAAATAATCATTTGATAGCTTGAGTTTTAATTGTATCTCCTCTATAGTAATGGTATAAATTTCTAGACATGAATTATATGGAAATAAAATAATTTAAAACTTTTCTAACCAACCTTAAATTTTTGAGAGGATAAGTAAGATTAAAATGCATTGAAGGATATTTTACAACTGTCACCGTACATCACATTGAATTGATCATCCCAAAGAAATCTGGTAACCGTAGTTTATAACCTGGTTACAAAATCACACTATGAATTGTTTCCATTACCGACGTTGTCTACGTTGTCGATATTGTTTATGTTGTCTATACGGGTTGTCGATGTGGCACTATACAGTGGGCAAACCAATTTGTCATAATCCCACACCAAATAATAACGCGGTCCACGGGCGTTGTTTTTCAATTTGTTGAAGAGTCACCAAAAATTTACTTCTAAACAATAATCATTAAAATTTGATTCTAGCCCGCATACTAGAATTTTTGTTGGAATTTTACTTAAGAAAATCCACTCAACATAGTTCAAAAGCTGCTCAAATACAAATCCCATTAAACACGATTAAAAATTCACTCAATTTTTGTTCATATTCAGTTGAAATATTAATTTTTTCATCCATTCGTTTAATTTAACTAACGATTTTGTTTCAGCTCTAGTTACATTTCACTCTAAATTGTTACATTTCACTCTAATACCTTAAATTATAATGCAAAATCTATACGCAAACTCAAATAACACACAATATTTTTTTAACTCAATGTTTGATTTTTAACTCAATTTGATTAAATTTTGTTCAAGTCAAAGTGAAATATTACTCTATTTTCACTAATACAATTCATCTAAAAACCCATTAAAAATTTCGGCTCAAATATATACTGGAATTTCTGGAACTTTTGAAGTCTATGCAAACTCAAATATGAGTAAATATTTATAATTTAAATTGCACTCAAACAATAATTGAAATAATTACAAAAGTTTCACTCAAATATATAATACAATTTAACAAGGCAATTTAATGGATGATCTCCTAGCCGGGATCTCATCTTACAGCTAAAGTTTGAGGATGTAGAGAAATCACGCTCTGGTTCAGTTGATGTAGGTCGAACGGTTAAAAGGGGGTCATAGAGTTTTTGATGTGTGCTCGATCGCGTTCCTTTTTTCACAAAGCAAGTAAATTCTTCATTTATATACTTTTATGAAACATTTTTTCCGTTATCTCTTTTGACGCTTCTTGTATAGCGGCTTCCATTTTGTCTTTCAATGATAAATGTGTAGTTCACTGTTGCTCCTCTGTGTCTGTAGCTGGTTGATCACGATTAGGAAATAATCAGTTCAATAATGATGTGCCGAATTTAATGTCATCTTTGCGCGGTTGGCACTTTTTGTTTAAGCAAAGAGGCTCATAAAGAATTCATCTGCGAGTTAAACCTTTCTGTCATTCTTTTTTTTTATTTTCTCGCAATACATTTCCTAAGGAACTTCTTCCAACAAAATTTTCTAATTTGGACTGTAAAAAATTGATGGCTGCTTTAGCTGTTACTAAATTGGAAAGCAAGAACTGTAAGTGCCAACGGTTCCATCATCCCTCGTAGTTCTTCAAAAAATTGGGAATCAATCACCTGCGTATTAACTGAGTTAAGGTCAGAGAGGGCAGCATTTATTGGTTTTTGAAGTTTCAGAGTTTTTTCCAACATTTACTGAATTCAGTTCCATCCGTCTTTACGTCCAATTCTAGTTGTTCCACTTTTTCTTGTAATATTTCATTTTTTACAGTTGAAAATTTAAAAAACTTAACAATCGCTCGTACTTTGTTTAAGGTCACTAATATTGTCATAATCTCTTCTGCCTCCACGTTCATCTCCTCGGCACTCGTTGTCATTGAAGACACATTCTCATCTTTCTCAAAATTATCATCATCATTTTCGTACTCTCCAATGTCGTTGTTAGCTGGTGTTTTCTGTTTCTTATACAATGTGTCACAAACTGCGAGATGGAGACCGTGATTCAGACACATTTGTCGCTCAGCTGAACAATTCCTGTCTTACTTTACCATTACACATGTTCCATCATTGGATATTGCAACGGTAGCAATTTCTATAGAACGATAGATTGTAGTTTAGTAGATGATCGGTAACAATATGTAGCACAAGACCAGTGCTCTGCCACTGAGCTAAAGAGGTATGTGTCAGTTTGTAATGCAATATATACGTAAAATTGTCGGCAATGAAAAATTGAAGATAACAGTAAACACTTAAGGTAGGCTGACTTAAATAAGGTGTTTTACAATTTAATATAGAAACACAGATTTTAAGTCAGAACACATACGTATACATAACCTGCAGAATTGTAGTATCCGCGACTATCAGTTACAAAAATTAAACAAAAAAAACGTTTTATTTTATTAAAATCTAAATTAGATTAAAATTGAGGTGACGGGTGACCCCATAGGGATATATCTTTTAAATGATTTTGTTTCCATACAACAGTTTAATGGAATTTCTCTTGCATTTTGATACATTTGATGCAAGAAAATTATTTTCACACAACCCTAGTTTTCATAACATTCATATGGCCTATTAGCTCAATTGGTTAGAGCGTCGTGCTAATAACGCGAAGGTCGTGAGTTCGATCCTCCCATGGGCCAATTTTTATTTTACTGTTAAATTAAGATGAGTTGAAATAGTATGTGTTAGGTACGCTTAAACATTGTGAAACGCTCACTTACCACATACAAAAATTGAATAACGTCCCTATCGAGTTACAATTTTCTACTGCTTTATGGTTGAATCAAAGGTCATATACATAAACTGAATCTCGATCGAAAAGCAGCAGCATATAGGGGCAGGTTGTCTCAGTTATATTAGGTCATATAAAAAGTCTCGGCGGTTTGCCATCCACTGAAAAAATCCATGAAATACCTTCTAAACATAAACCACATATGACAATTTGGAATCATTTGAAGAGAGCTGGCTATACAAAACGAAGTTCGATGTTTGAGTACCGCATGAATTAACGCAAAGAAATTTGATGAACCGAATTGACATCAGTGAAATGCTGCTGAAACGCAACAAAATCGAACCAATTTTGACGAAAAATCTGTGAAATACGAGAATATCAAACGTAAGCGCTCATGTTCAAATGATGGTGACTCTCCACAAACGACTTTAAAGCCTTGATTTTCGGGAAACAAGGTAATGTTGAGTCCATCAATTCGGTCCTGTACTCGACGCAACTGGACCGTTTGAACGAAACAATCCAGAAAGAGCGACCAGAATTGGCTAATAAAAAGGGAGTTGTGTTCCATCATGACAATGCGCGGCCACACACATCTTTGATGATTCGGAACAAATTGACGGAACTTGGTTGGGAATAGTCTGAAACTTGCACCATCTGACTACCATTTGATTCGGTCTCTGCAAAACTCTTTTGATGGTAAAAAATTGGCAGACCGAAGCGCCGCTGAAAATAACTTGGCCAAGTTTTTTCACGATAAACCGATAAACAGAACTTCTATTAGGTACATTTTTAGTTTGTGGTCGATTTTTTTTTTTGCTCAATGCGTTTTCGATGTTTGAGACCAACTAACACATAATTATGTAATTGATATATATTCATGATTGCTGGCTGCTGTATAAATTTTGAACCAAATTAATTCTTCAAAAAATTATGTTTCAATTGCCTCCTGTGAGGATTGAACTCACGACCTCTGGTTTACAAGACCAGTCCTCTGCCACTGAGCTAAAGAGGCATATCACAGTTTGTCAATATGTATACGTAAAATTTTCGACTATGAAAAATTGGAGATGACAGTAAATACTTAAGGAAGGCTGTCTTAAATAAGGTGTTTTATAAAACCAAATTTAATACGAAAACACAGATTTTAAGTCAGAGCACGTACGTATGCATAACCTGTAGAATTGTAGTATCCAAAAACTAAACAAAAAAAGTTTTTATTTTATCAAAATCTCACAAAAAACTACTTGAATTAGAATAAAATTGAGGTAACGGGCAACGCAGGTAAATGGCTAAAATGAATAAATGATTTTGTTTCCATGCAACAGTTTAATGGAATTTCCCTTGCATTTGGATGCATTCAACAAAATTATTTTCAAACAACCCGAGTTTTCTTAACATTCATGTGGCCCATTAGCTCAGTTGGTTAGAGCGTCGTGCTAATAACGCGAAGGTCGTGAGTTCGATCCTCCCATGGGCCAATTTTTATTTTACTGTTAAATTAAGATGAATTGAAATATTATGTGTAAGGTTATTGCAAACTATTTATGTTATAACCTTCTATAAAATATAAAACATTTATTAATATTTTCAAGATTGGCTGCTCATTTTAATAATCAGGGATGTGCCAGGTTCGAGGTAGATTATTCCAGGGGAATATTTTTTGCCAACGCTCACATTTAAGAGAACGCCAACAGGCTACGATATGTTGGTATGTTGAAATTGAATTGTCACATTTGTGAACTCAAAAAAATGTAACAGATAAAACTTATTATGTGAATATCCAGATTATACAAAGTACATAATTCTAAATTTCTTAAAAATAGATTATAAATTTTTTTTAATTAGTAAATAAATTGAAAAGAGATTACCATGCATTGAAAAAGATTCTAAAACTGTCTCATCCGAATCGCATTAAACTTAAAAAAAAATCTGGTCACTCTATCAATAGTCTACATTATCGATGTTTTCTTCGAATTGTCTATGTTGTCTACCATGGCTACGTTATCTACGTTGTCTACGGATTTTTGACACGTTGACGTAGAAAACAATAGTTGACGCGTAAGACTTACGGAATGTATCTGCAACCTAACACATTTTATTGTTCTAATTACATTACTTACATATAGTTTATCTCTAGAAATTTAGAATTTCATTGTAATCTGAATTTTACCTGTGACATTAACTGCGTCTTCCGAAGTTCAGTGCTTTGAACAATTGGCAGGAATGTGGTAATTTTTTATAATGTGCTGCATTTGTTAATAAACTACGGATTGAAGCTAAAGAATACAGCAAAACCCCGCTTAACGCTCGAGATACGTTCTTGATATATGGAGCGCTAAGCGAATCAGCGTTAATCGAGGTCACTTGTATATAGAAACATATGAGATAGGTATAGCCAAAAAAAAACAAATTTATTTATTGATGGTCCTCCTTGTTGGTTCTCCTTGTTTCTGAGACTTTGATAAGAAACTGTCTAGCGCAACTTGTTTTTTTTTTAAATTCCTTTCTTTTAACATTTCAACGTAGACAGATATTTTATCCAAAACACCTCGCCTCGCTTTAGAACTGCTTTCTAAATTTGGATCAAGTTCCATAAATTGGTCCATAATTTGTGTTACTGTACCAATGATGCTGCTGAGAAATTCAGTTGTTAAACCTTTGTAAATGTTTCCTATTCTAAAGTGGGATTAGTTGCTCGATCATATAAGGTTTGATTTGCCAACAATTTTAAGTCATCATTGCTTAAACACTCGCCATGAAAACTTCCTCTATATCTTGTAGATCCAAATCAGACATTAATGCTTCCTGTGGCAACTCAACGATATTTTGAACAATAAATTCTTCCACTATTTGTTCCGTGCAAATTTCTAGCCATAATTTCATAAGCAAAACGAAGAAAATACGAAAATAAAATAATAAAATTGAGAGAGAGCGTAATAGCGAAACAGTGCTAAACGGGGCAGCGTTAAGCGGGGTTTTCCTGTAGTTCAAACTAAATCGGGAATCACATAACATAACTTGTACTACATTTGTTTGCAATTGTTGTTTCAGTTCCAATATATCGATAAAATCTAGTGTGTGGATAAAATCGGTCATAATAGTAAAAAGTTATTACAGATAGACATAATTGAAAACTAATTGTGCTCAAATATCCTGAACCTCCTTCAGCGTCCTGTTTATCCATTACAAAATCATTAAATAAGACACACAAAACAACGATATATAGCACTATATAGGACCCTCCGTATACCGTGGAAATTACCGCTCGCACAAAAAACGGGGAAACCGCTGACTAACATCTGACACATGGCAACACTGAGGAAAATCTTTAGAAGAAGGTTATAAATAACATTCATTTGAAATATTCCGGGGGCATTGACAATAACCGTGGCACAAAATTTAACACAATTCGGGTTCAGGAAGGCTATAAGATCTACCGAGTTATTAAAAAGCCAAATCGTTCAGATAACCAATACTTGTTCGCTAAGAAATGTACCATACTAAAGACCAAATGTTCACAAAATTAAGTGGATGTGTTTTGATGGTTGACGAAACGTATGTGAAATTACCAAAAACCGTCGCAATGCACCTGCTAAGTATAAGCACTTCAAGTTAGATACATTTGCAAAAAAAAAAATGATATCAGCAATTTGCAGTTAACACGTATTTTGCCGGCAATTTGTCATCCCGATTCAGCTGTAAAGTTTTGGGCATTTAGCTAGTTCACACGACTCTTAAGAAGCAATAAATTGAGATTAATCAAATCGATGTTATCTTAAAAAAGCTGAGTCGACAGATTTTCGACCTATCGAAAAATATTGGACTATATATAGTGAAAAGAGTGCTGAAGAAGAATGGCGGATGCGTTAATAGAACCATTTTCGTGCCAAAGTCACACCGGAAGTTGTCAGACCAATTGTAGTCGTTTAGTAAAGCTATTGGTTGCTACCCTTTTACAAAAACCAGCTGCAAACTACCGCATTTTTCTCAAATCGTAAAAATTTCGACTAAACTACATTATAGCCAGTTGTTTTATTCTTTTAACGATTAAAAGAGTGTCTAGTCCTTTTCATATATGGTTAGATAAAAGGAACAACTTGATTGGGGACTCTGTGATGAAGATTGTAGAAGATTAAACAGCGTCACCGTCCCTGACCGTTACCCTATACCAAACATACAACATTTCTCTATGAGCTTAACCGGTTATTCTATACTCTCAAAACTTTAAAATGCGTTTTTGGTGTTAACTTTCTAAGTCACAAAATTACCCCTAAGAGAATATTCTCATTAGAAGAAAGAGTTAAACCTATATCGGTATTTCCAATGCCTACAGCCATTCAACAGATTCAACAATTTATTGGCATTGTTAATTCATGGAAGTATTCGTTTTGAATGAAAGTGCACTTGCTCATGCATTACTTTTGGGTTATCCTTTAGACGACGTCGAATTCAGTATTACTACTAATTCCTTGAATACCGCAATCGGACCCGTCTTGCAGCAACCCAAAAATGCAACCCCTCTCGCATATTTCTCCAAAAGTTACAACCAGCCGAAACGAAATACTCAGCATTTGATAGAGAATTACACGCCATAAACCTAGCGGTTAAACATTTACGATATTATGTAGAAATTTGAGAATTTACGATTAACACCTAACCTTGATATGCTCCAAAACAGAAAGAAGTTCACGACAACCTCGTCATTTGGATTTTATTTCAAAATTTCCAACGGACATTCAATATATTGTAAAAATAATGTTGTCGCTGACAGTCTGTCACGCACAAGCGATAACGCAACTGCATCTATCGAAAAAACACTAGATCTCATATCTATTTCGGAATTGCGCAGAAGCTTGACGAAGAACTTCTGAAATTACTTTCTGCTTCCACTCGTCTCACAGCTAAAAAATTAAAACAGATCGTTACTTTTGGCCAAACAAGGAGAAAGACGTTAAATTCAAAGGCACACGAAATCAGAATTAGAACAATTTAATCAGCCTTTTGGTTGTTTTGAACACATTAATTTGGACATCGTTGGATCACTTGCACCACTCGCATACATTTTAACTGCCGTAGGTCGGTTCTCTAGATGGCCTTATGAAGGATATTATCACCGCAACTGTTGCAAAAACTTTTGTGGAAAACGAGATATGTATCAAGATTTTGGGTATCTCTAAGCATAACTACATATCAAGGAAGCCAATTTTAATCTAAGCTATTCTCAGAATTAACGAAGCTGCTAGCCACACATCGAATTTGGAAAGCTCCTCGTCACCCAAATCTAATGGAGTGGGACGTTTTCATCGCCAACTAAAAGATAATCATGCCAGATAAAGATAGTGAGAAGAAAGCTGAAGAA
The DNA here is from genome assembly GCA_951394425.1 of Tipula unca. NCBI lineage: Eukaryota > Metazoa > Arthropoda > Insecta > Diptera > Tipulidae > Tipula > Tipula unca. The sequence continues at coordinate 34,480,346 of OX596380.1, read as the reverse complement.
GACTGGCGGATGCGATAAGGTTGTTGAAAATATATGCTTTCCAACCACTTGAAGCTGTGCAGAAACTCACGCGTATGATTTTAAACGTAACAACATAATTTGAATATTAGACCCGTTCGAACATTTATAGTGCAATAAATATTCTTTAATTAAATCTATTGCGTCTGTTTGTATTTCTACACCCCAAGTAGATTTCCAATTTAACTTCAATAATTCTTCAATTTCTTCGTAAACGACTTAACTGAATTATCCTTTTACAAAAACCAGCTGCAAACTATAAACCATCTACTTCGCGTTTTGACCGTAAATCACTGGCATGATTCTTCTTTCAAATGTAAGAAACCATACATAACAACGGGCCGGACAATTAACAACGCTTTGTAAAGCTTCAGCTTCACTTGATAGGTGAATAGATTTTAGCAGTGGCCCTAGAACCAGCCGCTAAATATTTGAACAATATTTCCCTCAAACGTATAGTGGCCACTACCAAAAACCTGATGTGCCATTGTCCCTATATCCAGAGATCATGTATTTTGATTTGGAATCATTGATCTGGAGTCCAACAGAAGCTAAAAAGTCTACAAATGGATCAAGTATTTCCTTCACTCCGTTGCTATTCAGTCCAATCACGTTGCTATTCAGTCCAATCACGTACTCCAACATGAGATTAAAGAGTCTCGGGGACAGAGCATCTCCCTGCGAAACGCCCGAGTTAACTGCAAAAATTGGCGATAGCCTGTTCTAAACTTAAACACAGTATTGAGACTGCGTTATCGTCACTCTACACTGTCGTAGTAAGTTGGTTAGGATTCCTAAATATTTTAGAGCAGATTAAAAACTCTCTCGATTGATCGAGTCATATTTGCTTGCCGAAAATCCAGGAACACCTGATGTACGGGGATGGATGTCACATAATATTTAGATAGAATCATCCGCAGCGAAAATCTGTTCTAACTAAATCTACCTTGATAGTCACCAACCAAACAATTACCTTGTATAGTTTCTTTAAAATGTTCTCGTAAATGTATGATAACATGATTAAAGGTTACCTTCTTCTTTATTTAAAATTTGCAACTCTGTCTTGTAAAAAATATATCAATCGGGATTACTCTTCATGTTAATACAGCATAACAGTTAATACCGTTATGCAGGCTTTTGTGTTCCCAAGCAGGATATATCTTTGGGCGCTGACAAATCTCCTCCAATGGTGATCGGTCTGCCCAATCAGCATATGCGCAAGTCATGGAAATCACTTCATATATTGAAGCGAGTGTGCCTTGCTTCAGACTCCACGTTTTGTTTGCTATACTTTAAAATTGATCATGACACTCTTAGCGAAGGATAGATTTTTATATAATCACTTTCTCCTGGATGTTTTGGCGTGAATTGTCACAAAGAGTTAAGTGTTATGGCGAAATCTTATCATAGAAATAGGGGCTTATTAGTGAGCAAAGAATGATATTGGGCTCACTTTTTGTTTCAAGATATACATAGATTAGCGGTTTGCTTTTGATAGTTTCCGTAGTATTTGCACCGTTTTACGTGTGGTGGTATATAATTCGTGAGACAATGCTTTTTCTTTGGTACATTTCCACAATCCGAAAATGTGGATAGACGGTACATAAAATTTAAAAATAATCCAAAATTACAAAACTTCTTCACAGTTTTCGAGAGCCGAGAGGCTGTACATTATGTGGCTACACTGATATGTTTATGCCTTCTGTGTGATAATGCTACACATGAGCGTATGAAGTGAACTAAAGTCTCTTCCTCCTTGTCATCCGTGCTGCTGGATTATTTAATTAATTTCAGAAAAGGCAGTGTCCTAATTTTGTTAGTAATAATTATAAAATGTATCAGTATTAATTGGCTTATTTTATAAGTACATATTGTGAAAAAAATTAAAAGTGCAGTGTTAGCTTCTTTTTAATTATTTTATATACACTCCCGGCCAAAATTATTGGCTCGATGAGTTTAGTGTCCATTTAAATTAAGGTGGTACACCAATATCAACATTGGTAAATCCACGCTTTATGCAGAATGGATTCTGAAGAGGACAATAACCCGGGAACATCAAATCCGTTTCAAAGAAGACCAAATATAAGAAGATCCCCTACAAAAGAAAAAAGTATTAACTCGTTAGTTGATCAAGCCGATGCTTCTAATGCCAGAAGTGGTGCCACCGGAAATTTTAACTTAGACTTATTATCACAAGAAGGGCTTTCAAGCCTGATGCCATCATCAACTGGTTACTCTCAGTTACAAAGAGAAAATGCGAATCATCTCGCAAAAATCAATGAAATTGAAATGATGACGCATCAGCTTAGTAGCAAAATTATGGTGCTGACGAAAGAAAATGAAGAATTGAGAAAAGGTTTTTTAACCAAAGTCAATGATGAACCTCAAATTAGTAACGAAACTACAGAGTTCTATACTGATGAGGAGGAGTTAAAAAAAGAGACCGAATGGATTGTCAAACGGAAAAAACGTCCAAGCAAGAAAAGGAAAGCAGAATACTCTCCGGAAGTAGCTGGTAGCTCGCAGACAGAATCTACTAATAGGAAGGAGTCAAAGGTACCGCTCTATGAGGATCAACGAGATAAAAGTGAAAGCAAACCACCAAAAGAAGAAAAACCACCACCAATTAATATTATTGGTATAACCGAATATGGAGCTGTACAAAATATTTTGAAATCCATTACAGATCAGGAATACAGAGTAATATCCTTAAACAACAATGTATGGAAACTCTACACACCGAACTCTGATACTTATAGAGCCTTATTAATAAAGCTTAATTTAGAGAAAATCGAATGGTATACATATGAAAATAAAAGCAACCGCCCAATAAAGGTTATGGCAAGGGGCCTCCATCCAACCTGTGCAATAAGACATATTATCGAAGATCTCCAACGACAAGGACTGCAAATTGAAAATGCAGCAAATATAATAAAAAGAGAGAAGGTCAAACAAGGGTCCGAATTTAAAGTAACTAAAAGAGGTCTCCCGTAATTTATGTTAACTTTCAATAACAAAGAAAAGATAGAAGCCATCTTTAATATAAGAGCTATTTTAAATATGAGGGTTAAAATAGAAGCACTACGGAAATCCACTGGGCTTATAGTGCAATGCAAGAAGTGCCAAGGTTTTAACCATACGCAAAAATACTGCAATAGATAGCCAATATGTGTAAAGTGCCTTGGAAGGAATGCTGCTCAGGCATGTCCACTAAATAGAAATTCCCCTACAACATGTGTGAACTGCAAAGAGCAACATCCTGCAAACTACAGAGGGTGCATAGTAGCTAAAGATCTACAAAAAATTAGAGACAAATCACGGCAAGGTCCATCATATTATAAAACGCCGATACCCAATAGTGTAAACACCAACCTAGGAAACTTTACCACATCTATATCGAGTAAAGTAACTGATCGCAAGTCGTTTTCACAAGTGGTGGCATCCGGGCTACAAAGTACGACCCCACACAAATCAGTAAATTTCAAAGGCTCGATAGATACATCTATGCTTGAAAAAATATTTAAAAGCATCGAAGCGCTAAATACACGGCTTATAGGACAAGAGAGATCCATAGATGCTTTGAACAGGCGACTAGATAGCCGAGAAACAGTGGATGAAATAACATCCATATTATACTAAACTAATATGATAAATAAAACATTAAGAATTGTAATCTGGAATGCAAATGGAATAATCTTTATAAATTCTGAAAAAATTGATATATGTTTAATAACAGAAAGCCATCTTACTAGAACCTCATACACCAAAATACGTGGTTACGTTTCTTATCACGCTTTACATTCAGCAGAAAGAGCAAGAGGGGGATCAACAATATTTGTGAAAGAAAATATTCAACATCATGAGGGAATAAAAATTGAAGAAGTATGCAGGTAGCTACTATCAGCATTCAACTTAACAATAAAAAAATGTTCAATGTCTGTTCAATTTATTGTCCTCCAAGATATAATTTAAATAAAGAGGATTATAAAAAGTTATTGAACCAGCTAGGATTTAATTTTATCATTGGAGGTGATTTCAATGCAAAAAATACTTTCTGGGGGTCAAGATTAACAACTCCAAAGGGTAGAGAACTATACGCCGCTGGTCGAGCTTACAATTGTGAATTTCATTCAGGAGGAAAACCAACGTACTGGCCTACTGACACAAGCAAAACTCCGGACTAATTGATTTCTACATTACAAGAGGTATATCCGAAAATCACATTTTTCTAGAACATATTGAAAGTCTCTCATCGGACCACTCGCCCGTCATTATGACTGTTAGTTCCACGATTGTTAACAAGGAAAATCCACCTAGACTAACAAATAACAAAACCAATTGGGAATTATTTAGGAAATTGGTTGAAGATAACACCGATATTCTTGTACCAATCAAGGATCCGGTTCAATTAGAAAATGAAGTGGAACTATTAATCAATAATATACAACAAGCAGCATGGGATAGCACCCCTGTAATCCAAAACAAGGAGCGTAATAATTTCATTTGTCCAGTCGAGATCAGGGACTTGGTTAATGAAAAACGGAAAGCAAGGAAAACATGGCCGAGAAACCGAGCACCACAAAGCAAAATAATTTTTAATTACCTCTGCAATAAGCTTAAGCAAAGAATTAGAGAACTAAAAAATGAATCGGTCACCCGTTATCTTCGTAGTCTTACAGACACTAAAGAGTATTCTCTATGGAAAGCTACAAAAGCATTAAAAGGACCAAATTATCAAATACCGCCAATAAAAAATGATGAGGGAAATTGAGTAACAAGTGCAAAACAGAAAGCAGCACTGTTCGCATCTCATCTTGAAGAAACGTTTCAACCATATGCTAGACAATCAGCGGATGAAAATATAATACCAGTGCACAAGGAGGATTGTAGGAAAATACCACCTGTATTTAATTACAGGTGAAATAGTGAAGGCACTTCCTGAAAAAGGGGTGCGAAAACTTCTTCATATAATCAACGCTTCATTTCGACTGAAATATGTACCTCTGCAATGGAAAGTAGCAGAAATAATTATGATACCAAAGCCGAACAAACCATCTAATAATAAAAAGTCATATAGGCCAATTTCTCTGCTTCCAGTACTTTCGAAAATTTTTGAGAAACTGTTATACAAAAGGATGAAACCTATAATACTTGAGAGAAAGCTAATACCACCACATCAGTTCGGATTTAGAGAAAACCACTCCACCATAGAGCAAATTCAGGGTATTATTGAAGATGCACTTGAAAATAAGAAAATATGCTCAACAATATTTCTGGATGTAGCACAGGCCTTCGATAAAGTATGGCATCCTGGATTGGAATATAAACTGCATCGAGATTTGCCAAAAGAATACTTTCAGATATTGAAATCTTACATTGATAACAGATATTTTCGCGTTAGATGTGAAGAAAAAATTTCCGAGCTAAAGAGGGTATCTGCAGGGGTTCCCCAAGATAGCGTGCTAGGGCCAGTGTTGTATTTACTTTACACAAGTGATTTACCAAACAAAAGCGGCACAACAATAGCAACATTTGCGGACGATACAGCAATTTTAGCTACTGGTTATAAAGTAGACGAAGCAACCAGAAAACTGCAACGGGCTACGAACCAACTTAGTAACTGGACCAAAAAATGGTGCATTAAGCTAAATGAAGAATAATCAACGCACGTTAACTTCACCAATCAAATAGTTAACTGGATACCAATAGCACTAAATTCCAAACAAGTTCCCTATGCTAACACAACCAAGTATCTTGGCATGACTCTCGATGCTAAGTTAAAATGGAAAGAGCACATTAAAAAGAAAAAGGAGGAACTACACATTAAATATAGAAATATGTATTGGCTAATTGGAAGGTATTCAGAGCTGTCAATACCTAATAAGTTGCTACTATACCAACAAGTTTTAAAACATATGGACTTATGGTATTCAGCTTTGGGGCTGTACTAAGAAAACCAATATTAAAATAATACAAGCTTTTCAAAATAAAGTGTTACGTGGAATAGTGAACGCTCCTTATTACATAAGAAACGATAACCTACATATAGGGACCTCCGGATGGAAAACGTCAGCGAAGAAATAACAATTCATGCAAAGAAACACATACAACGGCTTGGTCAACATGAAAATGTTGAGTTACGTGGTATGCTGAGTAACACAAATGGAGTACGAAGGCTCCAAAGAAAGAAACCACTGGAATTGGGAAGACTACAATAGGGTGGCCAAATTTTTAGAGACTAACTAATGGGTTATATCTCTGCAAATTGAACATAAGAAAGATAGAGAAATTACTAGATGATATATGTAATCAGTTGTAATATTTAAAAAAAAAAAAAAAAAAAAAAAAAAAAAAAATTAAATAGTATTTATATATTATATATTAAATATATTAAATAGTATAATATATTAAATAGTTTTATATTTACATCCTTAATATAATATATGCTCGTAACATAACTTCAAACAATAATGGAATCATCTTTAAGAATTCGGATGATACTAATCAGACGAAAACAGGAACGATTACGTTTATTGAGGCGTCGGAGAGAGTTACGGGATTACAGTAATCCTTTTACGATTGCTGAAGAGAGGTTTCGGGGATTATTTCGATTCCCCAAACATTTAGCCATCGAGTTCATTGACGAGGTGTCCATATTTTTAAACAGCCGGCAAAAAATACATGGATTACCATGTAATTTAGGAATATTAACTGCTCTTCGATTTTATGCCACCGGTAAGAATTGTTTTTTTAATTATCTATAAATAAAACATAGTTATATATGAATGAGTATATCATTTTTTCTAACATTTTAGGATCGTATCAACGAATTGTTGGGAATGGATTTTTCGTCGCAATGAGCCAAACCTCAGTTAGTCGCTGCATTAGGGATGTCAGTCAGGCTATTCATGACAACCTTCTTGAGAAATATATACGATTTCCCCAAACACCGTCTCAATTAAATGAAAAAAAAACCAAGTAAATATGAAATACACGTTATAGTTAAAGTGGTAAATAATATGTTTATTTTGTTTCAGATTTTACCAACAATATGGTTTTCCCGGAGTTATAGGGTGCATCGATGGCACGCACGTCTTTATAAAGAAACCCGAAAAAGCGATTGAACATGTGTATGTTTGCAGGAAAGGCGGGCATTCTAAAAATATTCAGATAGTAAGTGATATTTTATTTTTTATTTGATATACGACTAAATATAATTTGTATTTTCACTCTCTAGGTATGTGACGCAAATCTAACCATATTATCTGTAAATCCCAAATTTGGTGGAACAGCACATGATGCATTTATTTGGAAATTGCCTCTATTACAACTTCATCTAATCCAGTTGTACGAGATAGGCGAGAGGAACTTTTGGTTACTTGGTAAATGTTTAGTATACACTGTTTAATTGTACAAATACTAAAATATTTGCTTTACTTTTCAGAAGACAGTGGTTACCCGCAACAACCATGGCTGATGACCCCTTTCCTTAATACAAGTATAGTGATAAGGAAGATCATTGTAATGTAGTCCATAAGGCGACAAGAAATTGTGTGGAAAAAAGCATTGGAGTGTTAAAGGGCCGTTTCCGATGTCTCTCAAAAGAGAGGTTTCTATGTTACTCACCATCAGTGTGTGGCGTGATAATTAGTGCATGTTGTGTTTTACACAACATTTTGGTCATGAATCGAATTAACCTCAGTGAACTTGATATCGTTGTTGATGAAGTCGAATCTGTCGTTCCTGACGAGGCCAATTACACGATTCAGCACTCTCAACATTTGAGTGAGTGTAGGAGAATAAGGGACGATTTAATCCTATTTTTAATAATTAATAAAACTGAATTTAAATTTTATTCTAAACTATTTATTCCATTATTTATTGTTCAAAGCATCGGCTAATTTATTTATTACCTCTACTTTTGCTTTTTCTACTTTGAGCTTTTCTTCTTCTAGCTCGACCCGTCGTTCTAAAAGCTCATTTCGCTTTTTGTCTACTAGTAAATACTTCTCCATTACATCCTCTATAGCTATCGAGGTCCGCGCCTTTTTAGTGTGGCGTGTGGTTGTCTAACTAATGCAGTCGGTCGGCGAACATTGGGACGTGCATTGAGGTCATCATCATTTAGCACAGATCGCACTTCATTCGGCTCTACAACAATTTCTGTAATGTCAATGGGCGCTGATGAAATAGTTTTTGGTTGTGATGATGACGAAGCTGGTGGAACATGATCCATTCGTGATAAATTCTAAAAATAATATAAGTAAAAGTAAATAACATTACTGTTAATCTAATTACCTTTCCTCATTTAATGATTTTTATCTCTGTGGCTTTATTTTTAACGTACAGTCTGAAATTTGATTTCGTCAAAAATTGAGGTTATGTAATTTTATATATATATATATATATATATATATATATATATATATATATATATATATATATATATATATATATATATGTATATGTTTATATATATATATATATATATATATATATATATATATATATGTATACCTTAAATTCGTCCAAGTTTTTTTCCATTTTTCGCCGTCCTTATTCGCACCCCCTGCTCCATTTAATAATTCTGCCACCTCATTCCATTTATCCCTCATTTCCCTATTCCCATCCATACTATCATATCTATAATAAAAGCAAATATGTACCAAAGACAAGAAAATTTTACAAATAAAAACAATATTTAATTTAATACGTAATATGTCAGTCATAACTTACCTTCCACGAGCTAAATCTACATTTTCCTCTAAATACGTTACCATCATTTCTTTTTGATTTATCGTAACCTTTTTGTCAATTTTTTTGGCACTAGGAGTTTCCATCTTTAATTCCACTACTAGATTGCACGACGAGAAATTTTGACATTTCATTCCACATTAGTGGAATTTATTTTCCATTATATTCCATTTAACAAGAATGCAAAAATCGCATTTAGTCAAAAATTTCATTCCACAAAATAATTTCATACAACCGGAATCTATGTACAGGTCTAGACAATTTTTCGTGTATTTCACGATGTAAGTGCTTGACAAGGTGGATTCAAATTGTAAAATTCCATTTACAATAAATTATCAAAAATAATAAAAATAAATATTTCTCGCTACCTAATTTTAGTCGACTTTCCCCAGGACTCACATAGTAAAACACACGAAAAATTATTATCTATCATTGCTGAACAATTTTTCGTGTGTTTTACTATGTGAATGCCTGGTGGGGTCAACTAAGTTTTGGTGTTCAATTGTATAAAGTATATGGCTCGTTTAATGCTGCTAATGCATCTGTTTTTATAAATAATTTTTTCTGGAATAATGAAATTTTTTGCATGTGAGCACAGTTCACCTTACCTAATATGACGCGTCGTCCCAGCTAATTAGCTACAGATTACATATATACGTTACTTTTGGATAGAATAATTTTAGCAGGGGATCGTAGCACCTACGTCCGAATATAAGATATATATATGTGGGATCACCCTGTAATATACTTACCAATAAATCTTTCAAATGTCTATGCAATCCACCTATAATAATAATAATGTTTCATGTATACGTACCTTAAATTTCGATGAATTAAGCCTGTATTCCATTGTGAAAAATTTACTGACAACATTTTTTTGTTGCCATAATGAAAGGAGAAAGAAAAGAAAAAATTCCATTAGTGTGACAGAGATAGTAGTTTTTTTATTTTTTATTTTATAGCGAAACTTTTATGTCTAGAGTGCGAACATAATTTTATTCATTTATTCATATGCTATTACATAATAAATAATTTATTGTAATATAATTAATAATAATAATAATAATAATTTATTATTATAACGTCTGAAATATTAAAAAAAAATGTACAACAAAATAACATTTGACCATAAAAATATCCAAACATGTGTGTGTGTGAAAAAAATTTCGTATCCGCACACAATTTTTATATCGAAGTGTGTAAATGTTGCCATAAAAAACACTCAACTTTATACTTTTCTATAATAAATTACGGCAACACACTAACACAAACACATTTTTCTCTCCAGTAAAATTTTGCTGATGAAGTTTTTTGTTTCTTTCGCACCACCAGCAAATCTATATTTTTATCCCATTTTGGTTTTGCTGACAGTAAATTTTTCACAATGGAATAGAGGCTTTAGTATTGGTACTCGATTCATATGTATAAAAACGAATATAAAAAGATAAAAAGACAAGTCGCCGATGAGTTGTTGCATTGTAAATTGCATTTAAATTAAATAAAATCAAATAAAATCCTACAATTGGGGGCTCGTCCGGGATTGCTCAAAAATTTGTAACAAAGGTGTTGGTACAAATTAATTAAGGCGGGAGCTCTTGCGATTCGTAAGGTGTGCGAAAAGCTAAATTCGTGTTAACAAAGGTTACCGCAATATTTTAAACGGGATTTTGTTTGTTTTGGCGTCTTGTGGTGAAAAACGTGGTGAAAGAAATAAAGAATACAGTTTTTTCTGTTGAAAATTTGAGTGAAAATTGCGTGGTGTATGCATGACCTTAAATTAATTAAAGAAACTTTTATTTAAACATATCAGTGAAAATCCGAAAAAACGTGTGAAAGTTGGCGTCATTACAGTTAATCGATCAGTTTCGATACATGTCAATTATAGCGTTTTGTAAAATACGGTATTGTATAGGACACATTTTTTTTCGTAAGCACATTTTTGTTTATAAATACGGTTTTGCTAAGTATTCCGTTATCGTAATTTACCGGTAAAATCATACAATTAATATTGAGTGAAAAGTGAAGTGTCTTACACGTGATTTTAAAATGGGTCGAGATAAAAAGAGAAGTAAAGCAAACAGTACTCAAGAAATTGATTTTTCTCGAGAAAAGTTTGAAAAATTTCGAGAACATTTGGACAGTGAATTTATGCAAAGCAGTAAACATTTAAACACCAGTCAACAACACAAAATATTTCTGATGTGAGTATACATAAAGATTATGCGCAAAGTCGTTTACGCAAAAAAGTTGTTATGTGGTACGGCGAAACAAAGTTTGCGAACTACTAAAGATGTTGGTACATGGGAGAAATTATCTCAATTTTTACTAAAGGAGTTCAAAAATCATACGATCTGTTCAAAGGTGCATATGAAGATGAGTAAGCGGAAAAAATTACCCAAAGAGACATTTCGCAGTTATTTGTTAACGTTGCAAGAGATTACACTTGTTGCAAACAAGGATGATGCTTCTATAATTGATTATTGCATATCGGAGATTAACAATGTAATGGCGAATAAAAGCATTTTACTTGGTGCTAAAGATATAGCTGACTTTAAATCAAAATTGAACCTGTATGCTGAGATGAAGGAACGAGAACAAGACGTAGGTACAACTAAACAAAAAATAGATTTTCCGAATATAAATTCAAGCGAACGTCGGACTGTAGCTGTCAAATGCTTTAACTGTGGTGATATTGGTAATCGTGGCAAAAATTGCAAAAACAAAGCAAAAGGACCAAAATGTTACAAGTGTGGTGATTTTGGCCACATTTCGCCGAAATGTAAAAAGGTGCTGGAAGTCGAAAAGAAACCAAACGTATGTGCTGCAATCAACGAAGGGCAATTAACGTTAATTTCAAACGATCTGAAAGAAATCACTATTGGAAATCATTTATTGTATGCGATGGTAGACAATGGTTCTGATTTGAACTTTATGGCACTGAAAAAATATTCAGCAATTGGAGCTCCTGGTTTTGAAAGCCTAATTACAACATTTAGAGGTGCGGGTTCTAATAACTTAAAAACGTTGGGACGTTTCTTTTCAGATGTAGTGATTGATGGCGAAGTTTACAGTACAACGTTTCACATTGTTGGCGATGATGTATTGCCGGTAGATATCATACTGGGAAAGGAGTTAATTAATCAAACGATAACAATTTTAACACCAAACAACATTGTGATGAAAAAATTCGTCCCGAATAACTATACGATGATAATTGAACGAGGAGATTTGACACTAAACATTGGCGTTCACGGTGACGATAATTACAAATAAGTAAAGGCGGTTAAACAAATGGTGGCGAATTACAATCCGAGAAGTATCCAACCAACCGATGACATGATGATGAAAATTGTAATTACTGAGGAAACACCGGTGGCGCAAAGTTGTCGTCGACTGTCACCACTAGAATTGGATATCGTGAAGAATCAAATCGACGAATGGGTCCGAGAAGACATCATACGTCCGAGTAAATCGAGTTTCGCTAGTCTGATCGTTTTATCGAACAAGAGGGATGGTACGAAAAGGCTGGGTATCGATTACAGGCGTCTTAACAAAGTAGTGGTAAAAGATCGATACCCACTTCCACGTATCGATGACCAGATTGATCAACTTCAGAGTGCAAAATATTTCACAACATTGGATCTGCGGAATGGATTCTTCCACGTACCCATAGCTCCAGAGAGCATTAAGTATACTGCATTCATCACCCCTGTCGGATTGTTCGAGTTCCTGAGGGCTCCATTTGGGTTATGTAATTCTCCAGCCACATTCCAGCGGTATATCAACAATGTTTTTGCCCCGCTTAGTTCATAGAAGATAGTCTCCATTTACATGGATGATTTAGTGGTGCATGCGAGCAGTTTAGAGGAGCCACTTGAAAGGCTCGCGACTGTTTTGAAGACGAGTGAAGATAACGGACTTCAAATTAAATGGAGCAAATGTCAATTTATTAGACAGCAGCCTATCGAGTATTTGGGATTCGAGGTGGGAAATGGCATTATTAAACCATCAATAAGAAAAAAGGAGGCGATTAGTAAATTTTCGAGGCCGGCTAATGTGAAAAATTTGCAGAGTTTTTTGGGTTTAACAAGCTAATTCCGGAAATTTGTAGAGGGTTATGCGATTATTGCAAAACCTCTAACAGATATGCTACGGAAGGGAAATAATTTTGTTTTTAAGGATAAAGAAGAACAGGCATTTGCAAAATTGAAAGAAAAGTTACTTGAAGAACCTGTATTACGAATTTACGCAGTAGCGGCCGAAACTGAGCTACACACGGATGCTTGTAAGATAGGTATCGGAGCAATTTTGCTCCAGAAGTCAGACGAAGACAACATATTCCATCCAGTATTTTACTATAGTAAGAAAACGACGAAGCGCGGAGGAGAACTATAGTAGTTATGAACTGGAAGTCCTGGCAATTATTACGGCGCTTAAAAAATTTCGTATATATCTTTTGGGCTTCAACTTTACTATCGCAACCGATTGCGCAGCATTTAAAGCAACTATAGAGAAACGGGAGCTTACTTCTAGGATTGCCGGATGGGCTCTTCAATTGCAAGAGTTCAGTTTTAAATTGGAGCATCGTCCTGGAAATCGAATGCGGCACGTCGACGCCTTAAGTCGAAATCCTGTGATACTGACTCTTCAATGCAACCTTGTTACAAGAATCAGGGCTGCACAGCGTGAAGACAATGCACTTAAACCAATATTCGAGCTGTTAAAATCAGGTGAGTTCGATGATTACTCTATTAATGATGGTCTTCTTTTTAAGATGATCAAAGGTAGCCTCTTTCTGGTGGTTCCAAGAGCAATGGAACGAGAAGTGATCTCAGCTTACCATTAACAGGGTCATTTCGCAGTAAGAAAAACTACAGAACTCATAGAGCGTGAATACTTTATCCCGAAATTAAAATCAAAAGTCGAGAAGGCAATAAGGAACTGTGTGCATTGTATTTTGGCCGAGAGGAAAGCTGGTAAGAAGGACGGTTTGCTGAATCCACTACCAAAAGGAGACACACCTAGTAAATTATCACATCGATCATTTGGGCAGCCTAACAGCTACTAAAAAGTCCTACAAATACATTCTGTGCGTGATCGATGGATTTCTAAATTTGTTTGGCTTTATCCGACGAAATCGAACCAAGGAGACATTGCAGAAGCTGGATATACAGAAGGCAGTATTCGGAAATCCAGAACATATCATCACTGATCGGGGAACTGCATTTACGTCATCCGAATTTGAAGATTACTGTAAAGCAGAAAACATAAGGCATTCGAAGATAACGACCGGTGTACCCACGGGGAACGGGCAAGTAGAGCGTATTAACCGTTTAATTATTCCAGTGCTTATCAAACTCGCCCTTAACGATGAGGAAAATTGGTTTAAATACGTAGGGATGTTGCAACGGTACCTGAACAACTCTTTCCAACGAAGTATAGCGATGAGCCCATTCCAGTTATTAATCGGAGTTAAGATGAGATGCCCTGAAAATGTCCAGCTGAGCGAGTTAATCAAACAGGAGGAGGCCTTAATATTTAATAATGAGCGACAGCACCTGCGAGATCAAGCAAAGCAAAACATCGCAATATGTATTCATGACGAAAATAGGAGACACTATAACCGACGAAGAAAACAGGCGTATCAGTATAAAATTGGAGATATCGTAGCAATTAAGCGAACTCAATTTGGAGGTGGTTCAAAAATCCAGACAAAATATTTGGGTCCGTACGAGATTGTGCAGGTGAAAGACAAAGACCGCTATGATGTTCAAAAAATTGGGAGATTTGAGGGTCCCAATAACACTTCCACAGCGGCGGAATTTTTGAAATTGTACTACGACGGTATATCCAACGAAGACGAAGGAACCGAGAATGAAAATTCAGACTCATCTGAGGCGGATGAGGGAGCTGGAGGGCCGTGTGGGATCACCCTGTAATATACTTACCAATAAATCTTCCAGATGTCTATGCAATCCACCTATAATAATAATATTTCATGTATACGTACCTTAAATTTCGATGAATTAGTATTGGTACTCGATTCATATGTATAAAATCCTACATATATATATATATATATATATATATATATATATATATATATATATATATATATATATATATATATATATACATATATATATATACTTATATATATATATACATATATATATATATATATATATATATATATATATATATATATATATATATATATATATATATATATATATATATATATATATATATATATATATATATATACATAAGACATATATTATATAGAACATGAACATAGAGATTACAATGTCCAATTTCCAATTTTTCTAACCTATAACCTAAATTGAAAAGAGTTTAAAATGCATTGAAAAAAATTCTAAACTGTCTCACCCGAATCGCATTAAACTTAAAAAAAAAAAATCTGGCCACTGTAGTTTAGAATTAGTTCACTAAATCACTCTATCAATAGTCTAAATTATCGCCGTTTTCATTGAATTGTCTTTGTTCTCTACCATGTCTACGTTATCTATACGTTGTCTAGGGATTTTAGACACGTAGACGTAGGAAATAATAGATGACGAGTAAATGCACATCTCTGCTGAGCCTAGCCTTGTTCTTCAGATTTTTGCAGATACATCCCGTAATCGATATAAGTAATGCAATTAACGTAACATAAATTTTATCCATAAATATATCAAAATATGTCCTCATTTTTTCGAATCCAACTTAATAAACAAATAACTATGCTAAATATCACAATATGTAATGATGAAATCATATAATGACATATAAATCCGCATAAAGCATTTACTATATACATAATTTCCAAACATAACCTTAATTTAATGAAAATTGTCCAACAATCATTATCTGTATATAAATCGTATCAATCAATCACAATTTCAATTGGCATATCGTATACTCACGGATAATTGGCAATCGCATAAAGCATCTCGACAATTTTAAGGCAATAATTTTTATGTTTAAATGCTAAGTACATAACTAACATTATAATTAACCATTACATGTACTTACCGACTCATTATATTCTAAGTTTATGTACTTATGTGTATATATTGATGCGGTTATGTTAAATTTGTAAATATAAACAATTGGAAGGCAGATAGTAAATTTAATAATGGTAATATTTAAATTTTTAAAACTATCATTATTGATTATGAAATTTTTAAATTAAAATTTTGTAAGCGTTCAATTTAAATTATGTTATTTCCTTTTTTTTCGATTTGTTGTTGTTGTTGTTGTTGTACATCACAAGCCACCAATAAATTTTAATACAAAGTCTTCGCGGCAAACAAAAAAAAAAATTATTGTGATATGTGATAAGAAATCTTTTTGAAATAGTTTTTTTTGTTGTGTTGTACTTCATTAAAATTTACATAACAATCAATTACATAATAGCATTAGCATTGTTTATGAAATAAAATTAAAAAAAAAATATTTTCGAGAATTAATTCTATTCACGCATATATACCTAAAAATTTGAAATCAATTTTGAAAATTTTTGTTCTGTATTCTATTGATGGCTGCGTGCACCGGTTGGTGTGACGAATGGACATACAAGAAAATATATTGTAATTTACATAATCTTTAATTGAATTGTATATACAATATGTACAAAACTAAATAGCTAGATATTTCTTTTTTGTGTATATACACATATATGGTGCTATGTTATAGATGTGTAAGCGCCATTGTTGGCACCGCAGCTTTAATATTTTATGTTATATGAATTTTAATCAGCCTTCCTCAAAACGTATTCGATGCTATAATATGCGGATGAAAATACTTATTGTGTTAATATACAAGAGTGTCGGTGGTCGTAAGATTGTGCGAATAGATATGCTCAAAATATATTTTTAGATATGTATACGAACATACTCGTATACAACACAATGTTATCATGGTTTGAATAGGCAAACATATCTCTTAGGTTTTATAAAGAACCAACTACCCAAAAGGTATAGTATTTTTAAACATGAGGTGACTGCCCAAAAATAGTTTGTAATAAACTAACAAATATAGTTTATAATTTAAAAGTATGTACTGGCTAGGCCCCGCAGCTGCTAATTTCTATACACAAAGAAGTCCATCAATTTTCGTCATCTTAAATAATTTATTTATTCACATATTTATTGAATTTATTTATTGAAACGGTTGGAACCTACTCAGGTTCTAGAGGATCTATTCTAAACCAAAGGAGCACAGTGCAACCTTAGTTTGAACAAAGAAATGAACACTTGGAAAACACTGGGAATCTATAGCTTCGATAAAGGCCGGATAGCTGCAAAAGTAGTGTAAGCAGTCATCACAAAGAGCACCCTAAGTTAGTTCCATGCTTATTGGATATAAACCATGAATCGTCCATGGCCAGTAATAAGTGCGCCCAGAAGTCTTTTTTTTTTAAGGATAACACAAATTTAGTGAACGGCAAGTTCGATAGCTAGGAGAAAAACGCCATGCCTCAGTTCAAGAAGAGCGAACTTTTTAATGGCGTCCTTACCACCATTGAAGGATAGAGCAACTGCTGGTTCGAAACCAACATCATTTCCCTCAATTCCACAACGAGCGTAGGCACCAACATGATCCTTACTGTAGTATTGAAGCAAATGAGATTAATGGTGCTTGCAATTTTTGATCAGCTTGGACACAGTAAAAGGACTATTAAGTATATTAACCACAGCTTTACTATCCGTGCAGAGAATAATATCCATTCCTAAATCACTAAAATTAAACGCCCTCCCAATCGCACTATGGATAAGTGCAATTATTTCAGCTTGAAAAACCGTGCAGTAGTTACTCAGACTAATTGAGAATCTGAGCCTGCGACTTCTGAACAAGAGCCATCCACAAAAAGGACTATCGACTCATATAACTGTTTAACGAAATCAGGAGAGATTAGGTGACGCTAAATTCAGGCAACACCCTGACATTTATCATTTCAACAAATATAAAGAAGAGGAGTAGCAGACATAGCGGCAGTTATAGCCCTACAGACTATCATCTGCAGTCCATGCAGCCTTGCTACAGAAGATGTTAGTTTCCCAACCGGCCACTATATAACTGAGAGATTTACGTACAACCCCTTTTCAAGACGTCAAATTTCCACTATATTAAGTGCGTTACGAGTCAGATCAAATAAGATGTATTTACCAGAAACTGTCTAAACGAGATCATCCGCGCAACGTTTGCACGATAAATCCAGATCGCCTGAATTTGACAAGTAATTCATCGGTAACCTTGAGCCGCATCAACGATGAGAGTACTCTATCTTGCGGGCAGGCCTTGGCCACTTTAAAAATACACTGATAAGCCATCCATCTCAGGTTCAATTATGCGCGACTTGAGCAAAAAATCGATGAATTTAACAATGGTTTGATCAATATTAATTGGTACTCGTAAAAACCGAAGTACTATCAAAAGCTCCCGTAATGTATACCTATACTAGAAGGTATACCTATACTAGAAAAGACTTTGTAATTAAGGGATCTTTCGATTCTATAAAGCTACTAGTTCATGTAGAGCAGTTTCAAAAGACTTGCCAGCTCTGTATGCATGTTACTGAGATGGTGAGGTAATTGAATAATTATCCCTAATAAATTTGTGAGGTCAGACTAACGGGCAGGGATGGGCATTTACGCATCATCTATTATTTTCTACGTCGACATGTCGATAACTCGTATAGTCAACGTCGACAACGTAGACAAAGCCAATAATAAATTAATTATAAACTACGCTGACCAAATTTCGTTAGGGTCAATTTGATTCGAGTGACGACAAGTTTATAGAATTGAGTCTTCAATGTTTTTTAATCTACAATTTTATAAATTAAAAGTGTTTCGTTTTAATCTGCATTGTCTGCCAAGCAATTAGTACACATTTCTTAAAGTCGGAATTAAATACGAAAACTAATTGTGCACAAATACCTTGAGAATCCATTGGCATTCAGTTAACCCATTACAAAATTTAGCGTTAAAAAAACTGTATAAAGAAGGTCACAGTTGTGAGCTACTCTACAAAAATGATAAATAATGGCACAACTATGATAAAATTCGATACAAGAAGGTTATAACTTACATTAAAAATAATACGAGGATCTCTAACTTAAACTGCGCCATGAAATGTAATCCATCCTGCTCCATGGTATGAGTTGAGGAAAGGCTATAAGAACTACCAAGTTATTAAAAAGCCAAATCGTCAGGTAAACAGGACTTTGTTAGCTAAAAAAACATGCCACATGAATATTTTAATGAGGTAATCTAATATGAGGCTCGGACGCAACCACACCCAAATCAACAAACCCAGGAAAGTGGACAGACAACAGTAGCTCACCGACTTTTCGTCTGCCAGAGGTATCATAGACATTTTTCCACGAAGACCTGTGCGTTTTAACCCGTTTGAGCTATCAAACCGATCGCAATTCGAAACTAAATTCGTATTTTTGGCTTTAGTTTTAATTTTATGTACACTCTTATTCAGTTTAGGCTGCTGCAATGACAAGTTTTGAAAAGGAATCAGCATACGAGAGAGTGTGTAGCACCGTCGTTAGATCACCAGTGCTACACTCAATAATAAGAGAGATACCGTTAATGGATTAGACAAAACTTTTGTATGCGATACTGACTTGCTATGCAGCAGGTTGATCTGTTTAAAATCAAGCTTGGACGACATCATGAGGACCAGCAATAAACAAAATATAATAATAAAATAACACCCTCTGGCCTTGAGATAACAATGAAACGGATTCTCTCAAGAACGGCTCAAAAAACCATGAGTGCAATATAAGAGGTTTCATCGGATCACTTTAGACAAATTTCAGCTTTTCACAGGACATATTTTAAATGACGTAGACGAGCTTTTAGTAATATGCAAAAACACAAATTATTGATCTCAAATTTAATACATTTTTAATATAATTTTTAACCTATACAATTTGTACTTTTGTGTTTTCCCAAAGCTTTCAAAATGAAACTGCAAAGAATTTGAAAATGTGCAATTACCCGAAAGCTACCCATCTAGCAATTTTAAGTAAGTTCTTTAGCTCTAAACTTTTGTTCATTAAATCTTTTTGATCATTATTTTTTCTTTTATTAATTGGGAGATGCTCAAAAAAATATTTTTATTTGATTTAAAGTTGAAAAAACTTTACTTAACAAAAAAGAGCAAATAAGGACATATAAGTTTGAAAGTGTTAGTTTTTGAAAATGAAAGCGTTCAGAAAATTAACATTAAATCTTAATACTTTCGGACCAATCATCTTAAATTGTAGCTGTATTCATTAGAGCTAATAAGCTACAAAACTATGTAATTGTGTCAAAATAATTAAAGTTTTCATTAAATTTATTATAATGTAAGCCCATTCGAAGCTTCATATTGTTCAATTAATTTATAAAAAAAAATAGTTTTATAAAAGCTTTATTTTTAATTAATTAGCAAAAAATTAATTGTAAGTCAAGTGAATTGTTTAAATTAGAATTGTTTAAAAGCTTTTGTGGTATTATACGTCGATCCAAACTACTGAAAAATTTTGGCTTAGTTCTTTAGTTAAGCTTTTACTATAAAGGTTTTCAAAATAAAATCTTTCAGGGAAAAAACTAGAAAATATTAAAAAATTCGTTACGCCATAATCTGAAAAGATTAGTTCATTAAAGCTATTTCATTTTTACTATTTAGAAGATCTTTACTTTTATGCTAACTGAGAGATGTTTAAAAATTATTTAAAAAAGTTTAAATAAACTTACACTTTTTTCGTATACAGAGCCATTACCCCATCGAACCTTAAACTTACTTAATTTATATATTTTTGTATAACGTTTATCCTAAAGTTCAAAAAGTCTCTGCAAAAACAAATTGGAAGAGCTTTTAGCTAGTTAGACGTTTTTTATCGTTTTTTTAAAGTATTCCAATTTAATTCTATCTTTTTAAAATGTGAGCTTTTAGTATTATTTGCAAGTATGTAAATTGTTAAGTTCAAAGTAAAATCAAGCATTAAGTATCAAGCAAAACTATATAAATAATTTTCCTCCAACACAACTGTAACACAATTCAATTATATTTCTGTATTTTCCAAAAGCTTTCAAAATTCAACTGCGCTGAATTTAATATGGAACTGTTGAAGAACTGGTGATCACAGTTTTAAACTTAGCCATCATAAATCAAGTAAAAATGTAACTTAGTTCATAAAAGCTTTTTAGAAGCTTAAAAATATGCTTAACGATAGTTACAAATTATGTTTTACCAAACTCATTGTTGACCTTCAAATTTTATTTCTGTATTTTCCAATAGCTTGCGAAATCACCACTTCATATTGAACTTCAAAATATATAGAATTGTTCAAAAGCTTTGGTATTATAAAACGATACAATCAAAAACTCAATTTCATCAAATTTGTTTAAACATCAATTAAAGTTTTCTAACCACAAATTCTTATTATAACTAATTTTATTAAGTTTTTTAAAATTTTTGTCGGAATAGAATCTATTAAACTAAATTTATTTCGCACACAATCTAACAAATTTTTCTATGCACGTTATTTTTCTTATCTTCAGTACAATACTTATTTCTAGGTGGCAATAACGTAGGCCCTATTAATATATTAATCTGCCCTGGACTAAAAATATTAGGTGACCTTGAAGGAAACAACAACAATCTTTCATATACAGAGCCATAACATTATGATCTTTTTATCAATTCCAGAAACGTAAATTTAAATATAAGTGGTTTCATAATTTATATTTAATTTGAATTAAGCTTTTAAATAATACGTAATTTATTAACTGTAAAATATTAATTTTATGCCTTTGAGGCGAAAATACCAAATAATTTAATTAAATAAAAATGTTATGTACACACCAAGATTCCAATGAAGCTTATTTTTCATCAACAAAAATTTAAAAAGAGGCTACATGATAAAAGCATATACACTATAGTTAGACTCTTTTTAGCTGCTCCTACAAAATAATACAAAAGCTTTCAGTGAAGGACCGAAAAATTTAAAGGATTTACAATAATTAACAACTTATAAAGCTTGTCAATTTTTTTTTATAAATTATTAAAAGTTTCTAATTGGGCAACATACAATATGTTTGTATCTCATTGCTAAATTTTAGAAAGCCGTTAGTGGTAAAATCTGGATTAAGTAGTTATTCTTTTAGATTAATTATACAGGCGAACTAAAACCGTACTAATGAAGTTTTAAAATGGTTGTATATTCAAGTTGTGTCCATATAAAATGCTCCTAGAGACAAAAGTGTTATTTTAAAGAATTTTAAACGTAAAACGATTTAAATTAAAAGTTTTTAGTAAGTTAAAGGGTTGAGCTTTGATGATTTGAAAAATAACAATTTTATATTTAAATTCACTGAATACATTTTAAATCGTTTGATTTATGGCGATTATTTAATTACAATACATATTTCCGATTCTATGGCAAGAATGCTTGAATTATTCACCTCTGCCGTAAACATGAACAAAAATCATTTTTAATTCTTTTCAATGTAGAAGAGGATCTTCCACCGGAATAGTTAGTGCTTTTCAAGTTAAACTCGGCTTTCGATGCAGTTTTGTCATTGAAAATCATTGTTGGTATTTATTGAACCAAGCTTTCTGTTTAGCGGTATTATAATCATATTTTACTAAATTTTTGAATACATCAAATACACATTTTGTGGCGGCCTAAAATTAAATGGAGGAAACAACTGAAAGTAGTGATGTAAAATAAATCGTGTTCCAGAAGGCAAAAAATGCAGTCCAAGTAAAACGGATGCAAGATGAAGCAGCATCACATTGTGGTGTAGGAATGCACTACATTTTGGGATTTCATGTTCGAAATTCGAATAGAAAAAAACAATAAAAAACATTGGGAATTTATAAAACATTGGGAATTTATATATAAAAGCTCAAATTTATAATGAGAACAACCAGTTGGTTTTAAGTTTTAAATAAAAGATTTGGTAAAAATTAAAGTTAATATTTTAACAATAAATTATATAAATTAATTTTGTAATAATTAATTATAAATTATAAAATAAAAAATTCAAAAATGTATCACTTATAAAAATAAATATATCACCGAGTTTTTGGTGTAGATAAATAAACAAACTATATATTACAATGGTGGCAGCGAAAAAAAAAAGAAAAAATCAAATGTAATTCAAGTGAAAATTCAATAAAATCAAGTGAAATAAAAATTATAACAATAACGTCATAATACACTAAAATAATAAATTTATGTAAGACTTATAGAGTTACGAAAAATAAAAATAAAAATCAGTAAAAATCAAACATTGAATATGTTCATATATTAATATGTATATACGTATGTAGCAAGTATAAACTAAATTATTTAATGATTAAATTAATCTACATAAAATTAAAAATAAATACATAAAAAATAAGTGTAATCAAGCTATTGTGATTATAATGAAAATTTTCAAGAAACGCAAAGAAATTGTAAAATCTCGTACGATATTTTGAGATAGAATCATCTTGAATAATTTAAATCTAACACAATACTTTTATTGTTACATCATAAAAACCGAAATTTACAAAACAACAAAAAAAAAAAAAAAAAAGAAATATCCAGGCTAAAATTATTGATGACACAAAATCAGCTTATTCATCAATTATAAAAAAACAGCTTGGCATAAAGCATCACCAATAAAAATTCAACTGTAACTCAACTGTTACTAATCATCGTCAATCAACTTTAGTCTTAATACCATCGTTCAACACATGGATATAATACAATATACAGCAACTCACCATAGACGAAATCATTTTTGTTCATAAATTTTTTAAAAATTTATAATTTTGTAAAAACTAAATTGTAAGTTAATTTCTAATTTTTATTATTTAATATTCATATTTATTATCTA
This sequence comes from Tipula unca, assembly GCA_951394425.1. NCBI lineage: Eukaryota > Metazoa > Arthropoda > Insecta > Diptera > Tipulidae > Tipula > Tipula unca. The sequence continues at coordinate 34,456,677 of OX596380.1, read as the reverse complement.
TTTATACTTATTTTTTCGGCAATTTTAAACATTACACATTTTACAAAGTTAAATTACCCAGTAAAATTCATATTTAGTTCATTCAATAAATTTACAAACTCATGTGTTAAATGAAAATCTTTCAATAGATAAATTTTATGTCTGAAAAAATTGAAAAATTAGAGCTCCGAAATCGTGTTGTTGATCGTTTTGTTTTGGATTCTCCTTCAAATTCTATTTTATCTTCGAATAATAACGAAGAAAATATTTTTGATAGTTTATTTGAAAGTGAACCAAAGGTAAATTTTGAATCAGATTCGGACGAATTTTCTAATATACATAACGTTGCTATAAAAAAAAATCAATCTGAACGTAAAATGGATTTAAAAACTAACTTGTGTGACCAAGCGTATGAAGTTGTCCGTTATAAAAATTTTGATAAGTGGGAAGATTTAAAATTAGCCCTAGAAAAAAAATTTTTAAAACAAAGATCTCAAGGTGCAGTTTCAGCCGAATTAGTCTGCTTAGTCCAAAATAAAAATGAATCTGTTAAAAGTTATTCTTCTAAAATTGAAAGTTTGTTGAATGAACTTAACGACATTAGTATTTCAAAGCAAGGTTTAGAATGCGCTGATATCATAAAAAAAATAAATGAATCCACTGCATTAAATTCATTCCAAGATGGACTGAAAGATAAATTAAAAATCATAATAAAAACTCATCATTTTGAAAATTTGAATGATGCTATTGCGCAAGCTATTGAAGAAGAAATTAATCATAAACCATTCCAGAACTGCAGTAGAAATGATCAAAGTGGAATCATTTGTTCATTTTGTAATAAATCGGGTCATCGTATATAGATAATTGCTTCAAAAAAAGCAACCGAAATTTCCGTTCCTATAATTATAACCAACATAATGTACCACATTTCTCTAATTCTAACCAAAATAATGAAACACATTTCTATAATAATCAACATCCAAACACAAATCCAAATCGAAGTTTACCAACGAAAATCTATCACAATACTCGTAACTCGAATTATAATACAAATTTAACTTGTAATTATTGTAAACGCGATGGACATAACATTTCCGAGTGTTACAAAAGAAAATTCAACGCGTCTAGACAACAAGGTCAAACATCGTCAAATATACAAGTAATCAATCAATCACAGACGTCGGAAAACCAAGTGGGATCCGAAGAATCGAACACAGCTGTTCGGATCCAAAACTTAAAATAAATTCGTGTTCAAATAAAAATTTTGATAAAGACATGAATCGTAACCCAGCTAGAGTAATTGTTCTTGATTGTTCAAATTCAAATTCTAAAACAACCGGTATATTTTCGATTGGTGGGGATTCACCTGTTTCAGGATGTGTTAAATTAAATTTGGATATCGGGTCTAGTGATAATTGTAACTTTTTGATTGACACAGGTGCCGATATAAGCCTTATAAAAAAAGAATGTTTACATCAAGAAGCAATGTGCTATCCCAAAAAAAAAATCTTTATTCAAGGTATAAGCCCAATTACTACAGAAACATTAGCCCTGGTACATGCTAATATTATATTATCCGATTCTACAAAATTATTTCAAAAATTTCATATTGTTCAAAATTCATTCCCCATAACTTGTTCAGGAATTTTAGGTAAAGATTTTTTGGAAAATTACAAATGCAAAATTGATTATGAAAATAAAACTTTAGAAATTATAAGTAATAACAATAAATTCAATATACCAATTATTTCACATCAAATTCAAAAAATTATTATTCCTCAAAGGTCAGAAATGTATATTAACTTACCTATTAATTCAACTAATAACCAAGAATATTTCTGCCCATCTCAACAATTAACACCTGGAGTTTTTCTCGCAAACTGTATCATTAAACCATCAAATAACAATGCTGTTTTTAGTATAATTAATAATAATGAACACGAACATAAAAATTTTGTTATTACTAAAGAAAATTTAGACAATTATGAAGTATATCATCTATCAGAATGGACAAATACATTTGAAGAACGTCTTAGAAAATTAGATGAAGAAATTGATATAAGTCACTTAAACAGCGAAGAAAAAATATCAATACGAAACATTTATCGCGAATTCAATGATTTTTTCTATTTACGAGGTGATAAACTATCTGCAACTAACACAGTTTATCATAAAATTCCAATTTTAAATAACGCTCAACCAATCAATAAAAAACAATACCGATTACCGCAATCTACGAAAGCGGAAATAAATTCGCAAATACAACAAATGCTGGATGATTCAATTATCGAACCCAGTATTAGTCCGTGGAACTCCCCATTATTAATAGTTCCGAAGAAGTCTGATTCTACTGAAAAAAAATGGCGTTTAGTTGTAGACTTTCGGAAATTAAACGAAATAACTATTGATAATGTATTTCCCTTACCCAACATAAACGAAATATTGGAACAATTAGGTAGTTCAAATTATTTCACTACCCTAGACCTCGCTAGTGGTTATCACCAAGTCATGATAGACCCGGATGATAAAGAAAAAACCGGCTTCAGCACTGACATGGGCCATTTTCACTTTACTAGGATGCCTTTTGGATTAAAAGGGGCACCAGCTACTTTTCAAAGACTAATGAATCATGTTTTGTCAGGACTAAATTGTTTTAAATGTTTTGTGTATTTAGATGATGTCGTTATCTATGGATACGATTTAACCGATCATAACCAAAAATTAGTCGAAGTTCTTCAATGTTTTCGCAAATTTAATTTAAAACTACAACCTACTAAATGTAATTTTTTACGGCGCGAAATTAAATATTTAGGTCACTTAATTACAAGTGAAGGGATAAAACCAGATCCAAAGCTAATTGATTCAATTTTAAAATTTCCTAAGCCAATAAACAATTCCACTCTAGAATCTTTTATCGGACTTACAGGTTACTACAGGTCATTTATAAAAAATTATGCTGATATAATCGAACCTTTAATCGCTCTTAAAAGAGGAAAACCAAAAACATTACAGTGGAATGCTTTTGCAGATGAATCATTTAATATTTTAAAAACACTTCTGACTAGTTCACCAATTTTACAATTCCCCGATTTTTCAAAAACATTTTATATAACAACCGATGCATCAAACGTAGCTATAGGTGCTGTTTTATCTCAGATTACAAACTCAGAGGATCTTCCAATCGCTTTTGCGAGTCGCATCTTAAATAAATCTGAGCGTAACTATCCCACGATAAAACGTGAGCTATTAGCAATAAAATGGGCAATCGTTAATCGTTTTCGACCTTACGTTTATGGACGTAAATTTATTATTATTACAGATCATAAACCACTAACCTATTTATTTTCAACTCCTAATCCTAATTCAATTCTAATCAGATGGCGTATTCAACTAGAAGAATTTGATTTTAAAATTCAATATAAACCTGGAAAACAAATTATCCATGCTGATACACTTTCACGAATTGAAATACCCAGTGACATAAATGTTAATATTGTAACTCGTGCTCAAAGTAAACTAAATCTAGAAAAAATTACAAAAACTTATAATTCAAATCAAAATTGTAATGAAATTAATAATTGGTCGGATTAAAAAAATTAAAAAAAATCAATCTTTAATCAACAATTCTAAAGAAATCTCTATTAATTCAAATTTAATTTTAAACCATAACCAATTTAAGTCGAATCTCAAACTTTATAAAAACATGTGAGAAGTGCCAACATAATAAACATGGACTTATACAAAAAATGTCTATGAAGATAACGTCAACATCAATCAAACCATTCGAGAGAATTTCATTAGATATTGCTGGTCCATTACTATCATCTCACAAAAATAATAAATTTATACTAACTCATCAAGATGACTTAACAAAATTTTCGTCAGCAATCCCTATTCCGAACCTAGAAACCACGACGGTTGCTAAAGCATTTGTGGAAAATTTTATTTGTTTATTTTGGATGATCCATATTAACAGATCAAGTACAAAATTTTATGAGTCATATGTTTAAACAAATATGTAATATTCTAAAAATAAAAAAAATTAACTGTACGGCGTATCATCCTCAAAGTAACGGTGCACTAGAAAGGTCCCACAAACCTTTAGGAGAATATCTACGTAATTATGCACAAGCCGACCCTTTAAGCTGGGATCAATGGATTCCATATGCAATGTTTGCCTATAATACCACTCCGCATACTTCAACAAAATTTATGCCATTCGAATTATTATTCGGCATTAAGCCAGCAATTCCAAACTCATTGTTAAAAGAACCTGATAAAATTTATAATTATGAAGACTACTCCAAAGAACTAAAAAATAGATTACAAACTTCATGGAATGTAGCTCGAAATATTTTAAATGAAAACAAACAAAAATCTAAACTTCGTTACGATCGAAACATTCATTACGAAAATTTTGAAGTAGGAGATGAAGTGCTTTTAAAAAATGAAATGAATAACAGCAAGATCGAACAACTTTGGTTTGGCCCATATCTAGTAACAAAAATAATATCTGATGAAAATACGCAAATTCAAATAAAAAATAAACATAAAATAGTACATAACAATAGATTGAAACATTTTCATAGTACTGACGTGGATGTTGAATGAAATAGATTAAAATACAAATGAATGGAAAAATTAAATTTATTATGTATTTGTAAAGTGTGCATAGGGTTAAAATTAATTTATTAATTTTTCTTTCTTTATTAATTTTTTGGTATACTAAAATTATAATTTATAATTATGAATATTAATTAATATATGAATTATTACAATTAGTTTTTTCCTATTTTATATAATTATAAACAATTGAAATTTTTTTAATAACATATGTATAAGAATAAAATAAATGAATAAATATAATAAAAAATGTATGTGAAATTATACAAATAAAATTTAAAAAATTTAATTATATAAGTTATATTACCTAAAACAAAAACAAAAACAAAAGAAAACAAATAAATAAAAAAAAATAAAAAAAAAAATGTTTAATCATTTTTCTAAAATAAGAATTTTTATATATTTTTAAACTAAATTATATTTTTTATTGCATTATATAATATTATTAGGATAGTTTATTAAAAAGAAAACTACGTTTTCTTGTCTTGGGGGGTGAGGTGTGGTGTAGGAATGCACTACATTTTGGGATTTCATGTTCGAAATTCGAATAGAAAAAAACAATAAAAAACATTGGGAATTTATAAAACATTGGGAATTTATATATAAAAGCTCAAATTTATAATGAGAACAACCAGTTGGTTTTAAGTTTTAAATAAAAGATTTGGTAAAAATTAAAGTTAATATTTTAACAATAAATTATATAAATTAATTTTGTAATAATTAATTATAAATTATAAAATAAAAAATACAAAAATGTATCACTTATAAAAATAAATATATAACCGAGTTTTTGGTGTAGATAAATAAACAAACTATAAATTACAACATACCGAGGTAATGCTGTTCAAAAGTGGTGTAAAGGCATTTAATTCATTTAAGGTTATAATCAGAGGACGAATGGTTCAGATTTCAAACCCATTCTATCAAATATCAATAGTTAAAAACTTTCTATCCTTAAATATTTCCAACCAGTTTTTGTGAAGATATGGGTTGGAAATTATAAACGTACGTGCGTGCCTCTCGTTGTGTTCGAAAATTGATTGAAAGTCGTTATAGAAGGGCAAAAGTCGGAATAAATGTAAAACACGTTCTATGAATTATTGCAAAATAATATGTTAATTATTTAGGTTAGGTTATATAGACGAGAGTGGATGTCTCAAAGCACTAGCATAGACACAAATTGGTTTGTAGCTGTAGCACATTCAACTTCCTATTCCTTATACTCATCGAACCATCCCGAGTTTTGAATGAAGCGTTGAATATCACGATATCACGATATCAGCTGACCAAATCTGGACCGGTTTAGTTTGGGCCAGTTGTGCCTAGTTATTACTAGTTGGCGTTGGACAATCTTCCCATCTGAAATGATGTAGGCTGATGTTAAACTGGTCAGCGAAATTCTTTTTTAGATGATCGACCATTCTGGGCTTTCTTCAACGTATAAGGCTGTGTAATTGTAGCATATAAATTGCAGCAGTAAGTAAATTTAATGAATCTCGAAGATGTGGTTATGTGCTCCTAAAATATCTCACCAATTTTACCGAACAACATATTAATGAATACACATTCAAATCGTGCATCTAGAATAAGTTAAAATAATTATAAATATAAATTTAATAAGCTTTTTAGTATTTTAGTAATCCAACGCAAAAGAATAATTCTTGAATATGATTTGCAAAGATTTCAACAAGTTTTAATTAGTTTTAAAAGTTTTAGTCTTAATATGTCTCATAAATTACTCCAGAATCTTCAAGCTTCTTATAAACATACCAATGTTATGTAAATACGTATATTTGGGGAACGCAAATATTATTTTAGCAATAGATGTCAATAGCAAAAAAAAAGCAACCAATAAGATGACAAACCCGCAAGTATATCGATTTTCACCCGCCAAAATTAACGAAAATCCAAAATGGTGAATAAACCACAACACACACAAAACTATCTCCATAAACAATATAATATTTTTGCATACATAATGTTAATAAAACATGGGTTTTAACATAAAATATATAAATTTTAACTAAAACGGAAAAGCAACGACACCAAACAATTTTCCAAAAATAAAAATTTGCTGTCGTGTATATGTATATAGTCTTTAAACCATACAAATAATACGTACAGTATGTACTTAGTATATATATGTAGACTGGTGGAGCAAAAAAATTAACAAATGTCACATAAATTCATATATATATAGTTGGGAGCGAACAAATTTTCTTTTTTTTACATCCACCCATATTAGCACCATAAAACCCAAGCAGTTCAATCCACCAAACGAAACAAAAACAAAAAACTTTGCCATATAAAAAATAATAAGCAAAAACGCTAAGAAGAAAAGCAATAAAATTTTCTTAACTTTTCTATCACGCCAAACCTCTTAAATATTATAAGCTATATGTACATACATACGTATATACAGAATAGAGGTTCTGCTTTTGTATTTTTATTTTTTATTTTAACAATCACAAGGTGCCTCCTGTCACAGCCACATATTAGTATACCAAACAAATAAAATAAATTATAACAATTTATTTGTATACGCTATAGTTTCTGTTATTATAGTTACATATATATGTATATGCATAGAGAAAGGGTTATGTATATGATGTATGCCCGCGCGATTTCAATAATCGTGGGGTGAAGAAATCCAAATTGCCTTATACATATCAATATATGAATATATATGTAGGTATATACGATTGTGTTACGCCATTCGAATAAAAAAAAATGTACCTATAAACTATAAACATAACCTTAATTTTATGGCAAATATGATTTACTGTCTTGTTGATAGGTTAGGTAATTAGTTATGGTGAAATTGATGTACACGAATTTTATGAATCGCACGAGCCCCATATTAAATCAATTTAGTTTACTTTACTGCATGAAAAAGTTTTACTCGTATCACCAATTTATAGGTATATATAGAATAAACTTATCAATCAGTATCACACTGTATCCTTTATACACTACGACTACAATTTTTGATCACCAGAGTTCCGAAGATATAACTACTGCGTCACCTATATGCGACGTAAGTGGACATACTTAGATTACCGCACATAAATTTGAAAATTTATTTGTTTTGAAATTATTGGGCAGTACAAAAGGAAATTGGTATTTTTAAATTCGAACGAAACCTATAACTATTTGGAATGTGGATACTCCTATATATACAGCTTCTATGCCTTGGTTTATATAGCAAAACACCGCGCCATCCGTCTAAAATCATTCGAACTTACACTGTTCAATGATTCAAAATCCAACCGCCGTCGGCGCATCTGTTCCCTATCCAAAATACAACACGTATTTTGGAAACGAAGGCTATACGTTGCAAACAAAAAAATCAAAAAAGGCAACACAATAAAGGTGATGCCACATGCACAACCGTCAAACCGGCATTGAAAATCGAAAAATACACGTTTTGACAGAAAAATAGGATTTATACCATTGTTGTACACTCCTGTATAAAATAAATACATAAACGCCTAAATGTTATCCACAAAAACATACAAAAGAACACGCGTTTCAATATCATAATAACCTAAATAATAATTTAAAATAAATTACAACTTAGCATTAAAATGTTTTATAAATCTAAATATTTGTACTATGCAAAATATTTGTACTTAATTTATAAACTCAATTATTTTTTATGTAAACCAAAAATTATATAATATAGGAAAAAATAAGTCAACAACCAAAGTTGACATACTAAAATTAATATATATATAGTCCACTTGGACTAATTCAAGTAGTTCATTCAAAAGTAGTTCATTCAAGAGTTCATTCACAGTAGTTTATTCAAAGTAGTTCATTAAATAAATCAGGTGCCCTACTATCACTTTCGACAACGATTTTCGACGACGGTCGTTTTCCTATAGTAGGCAAAGGAAGAAAAAGGTAAACAATAGTAAATTTATAATATTGTTTTCCTTTTTTTTCCTTTGCCTACTATAGGAAAACGACCGTCGTCGAAAATCGTTGTCGAAAGTGATAGTAGGGCACCAGCATAGTAAAATTTAAAACATAGTTTTTATCACGAATAAGAGGAATCCACCTACAAGTACATAAGTATTCTTCATCTATCGATATGTCCAGCCCCCACCAGTGGTAAGCGGGTATCGACAAATAACAAACACCCTACTAACACTAAGGCACCGATTCTAATCGACATTGATGCACGAACCTCGCATGGCAAAGCGAGGAGGGAAGCAATAAGAGTGTTTCAGCGCTCCACTCCCCTAGTAACAGGTGTCAATTAGAATCTTTCTCCATACTACCCATAATATCAAAGTCGATATTTCTCCTGACCACATATGATCCGGTATATTGACAATATCGAGTCATATATATCCAGAACAGTTTCTACTCTAGTTAGACTTATACAATATTAACACGATCAAACCCTCACGTATAAAAACAACGCATTTATACAATATTGGCGCAGTAGAATTCGCACCTGTGGCGAATTAGTTAGGAAATAATTAGGCAAACAGAAACCTCCATGCAAAATAATTCACCATTCGCTTCAAAATCCAACTTGACATCGCGATCCCCAACTAAACAAGTTGACGACACACCAATACACGACACACACATCTTCTCACAAGAACCACAACCTACAAACGCAGCCAACAAACAAACAATCAAAATGAATCAACAGCATATCCAACAAAGCATCGCGAGTTTCGTACCAGAGTTCAGCGGAAACAGAACAAACGAAATAATAAGATTTTTGGGTACTGCAGACAGCATATACGAGACACTAACCACAAATGAAGAAAAGAAAATCTTCGATAGACTAATCAAACTAAGACTAACAGACGACGCTTACACGAGAATAGCAAACAGAATCGTAGAGAATTATAAAGCATTGCGAGACATACTAAATAACATCTACTCGAAGTCATACTCATTGGAAGAATTAGAAAAAAAGATTACGACCACAACCCAGCAATCATATGGTGAAACAATCAGAAACTATGGATACAGACTAATGGAGGCATTAGAACAATATAAAGCAGGATACAAAACCAAATATAATCTACAAAACATTGATGCAACATACGCTAATCACCTCAACACAACATCAGTACAAGCATTCAAATGCGGACTAAATAACATTATACTAAAAGAAAAAATTGCAACTATAAAAGCCAAAAATATCGATGACATCATAAGTGAAACAAAAACAATCGAAAAACTACTGACCCTAACGACAGGAACACTAGCAAACCAAGCAACCCAAGAAACAAGAACACTCAACCAACCATTATTGAACTCACAAAGAAACAACTACACCAGAATACCAATAACATGCAACTACTGCCAACGAACAGGACACACATGGAACATATGCCGTACACGAATGAACCAAGAAAGACAAAGAAGGGACACAACAAGAATGCAACCATACAACCCACCACAATTCCAAAGGAACCAAATCCAGAATACATACCCAGCACACCAAGAACCCTTCAACAAACAATACTCACCTCGAATGAACCAAAACTATCCATCATACACACAAAATCATCCCAACAAAGAGCAAAACAGGAACTTCAATTCACCACCACAACAAGCATATCCTCAACAATACAACAGAAACCGACTCCACCCACAAAAATACTGTTCCCACTGCAAGACAACTGCAGGGCACACATTTGATGAATGCCGTAGTAAGTTCTTCAGCAAAAACACACAACATCCACCAAACCATAACACACTACCTTCACCAGACGTATACAGGAATGATAATAAACAAATTCAGTAACATGAGGATCAACACGATAAACAATCAGCAAACACAGAATCAACCGGAACAATACAGGAACCAGGGAAATTCCAACGGATCCGACCAGTCATAGGAGAGTCACTGTCATCGGATCAACCGCAAACAAACCAAAAACTAAATCAATTCAAAATCGAACCAGGATATTCTCTCCAAATGGGTACTATCCCCGAAATGTACCTCAACTTTTCAAGAACAAACAATCAAACGAGCCCAGACGCTCACAGACATAATCAAACGAGCCCAGAGACTCACAATCAATTAAATATTCAAACGAGCCCAGCCGCTCCCACAAGCAATTTAGTATATAAGTCAACGAGCCCAGACGCTCACAATCAACCAAATAATCAAACAAGCCCAGCCGCTCATCCAAATAATTTAACAAACAATCATACGAGCCCCGACGCTCATCCAAACAATTTAGCATATAATCAAACAAATTCAAAGTGCTCCGACGCACATCGCAAACAAATGAGATCATTTCCTCAAATTAACGGACAGAGAACAACGAGTTCTCAAGTTAATGGGACAGAGTGAAATCGATACTCAAAACGTAGTATATAAGCAATTAGATTCACAGAGCCAACAAGAAGCTCTTAACCACACACTAAACACATTTTATAACCAAACAAATTCAAAGTGCCCCGACGCACATCGCAAACCAACGAGATCAAAAACCCACAACATACTTGATGAAGAATTCAATGAAACCGATACGTATAACCTGACAAAATTATTCTACACAGACACTATACCAGTTAAAGTTAATTAAAAAATAGTTTTAATGAACAATAACTATGATATTGACGATTGGAGCATCTCGGATTCCACGTAGCGGAATTTTTCTAAAATAAAATTATCTATCCATTGCCGTTTAAAAACACACAGCCACCTAATTTCGAATACAAAAACAACAACACAAACTTCAAATGGATCGTTTTTCCTTTTTAAATCATTTTTTCCGCGAGAGGAGCTTAGCCTACTTTTACAATCGTCAATTGTTATAAAGTCCGTCAAATCCGGACGGATTTGCCGTTTTCACATTTGCATGTGGAGTTTAGTGAGCCATTCGTATATAATTTCTTTCTGGAGAAATTGCAATGCATCTTCACATCGTGGTGGTAAAATTAAAAATAACAAAACAAAAAAGAACGAAATCGAATTATTGGTTTCAATCAGGTTTTTTTGTCACTGAAGTGGTTTTTTTTATTTCTGGTGGTTTTTAGAAAAATCGTTTCGTTTTTCTTTATATCACATTTTTTTTATTCACATTCAAGTTTCTACGAGTGCCCCCAATATTAAAGTGCGACATCGGACCTCCTATACTCGCTCGGTAACCATTCCGCCTTATTATTATAATCTTATTTGCAACGACTCAGAACAGAAAACAGACCAAACAATGGACGCAAAATCGGTAGTTATACACCACCTGAGATCTAGGCAACAACACCAACACTGCAATTAATCGCCTTCTGTCACTAAAAGCCTGCAAACTATGGTTCGTGCTAGCCGAGATTCACTTCGACATGCAAGGGATCAAAAGCGACAAGCAAAAGTTCAACCATCTAAAAACCTCATTGTGCCCGGACGTTTGCAATAAAGTCACGAGCTTACAGTTGGACCGACTAGCGCCGTCAAACGAGGTACAACTCCAGACTCTCCTTTCTGGCCAGGATCTGGATGACAGGAAACTCACAGAAGCACTCTTCAAAATTCGATCTCTCGCTGGGAAAAATTTCTCAAAAAACGTAATTCGCTCATTATGCAATTGCAACGCGCAGCCAGAGAGAACACCCATCAAAGTCCTCGCCAATACAGCAGTCCGAATGTATGACGTAATAGGCATCGGCCAACACCACCAGTCTGCTTCAAATGTTTCACAAGTTTCTCTGTTCAAACGACAACATATAGACCCACATGGCCAAAAATGACCGAGGCCAATGGTCTCCAGCAAGTGCCCGAACACCCAATTCGGTCTCTAACGGATATCGACTTGTAAGTTTGATTTTTTTTTCTGATTCACTATTTTTAAAGAATAAAATTGAATGTTAAATTTGTAATTTTACTTTTACCATTTCTTTACATTGTAGATCAATATAGATTTCGGAATCAACTCCCGAACTCCAGCACCTTATTGTTAAGAAATTGGGAAGGAGATTAAAATGCAGTAGCTCGAGTATCAAAACTATAGGAGAATTAGAAAATAGTAAGTTTAGAATTTTAAAAAACAGATAAATAAATATTTATCAATTTTGTGTTATTCCAGATCATAAAAGTTTGGAGATTCTAAAACTCATCCATTTTTGTTTGCCTCCAACAAAAAACTAAATAAAATATCGTTTTGGAAGCTTTCAATTGAAAATGCTATTAGTTCGAGCTTTCGGGAGCTGAATAGCGTGAATCCGATTACACCCATATTGGACGACCAAAGAGCAAAATAAGCTGAATTTGGAATAAATTTGCAGCCACTGATTGTAGTATTAAATGTAGAAAATCACAAAACTCAATACGATGTGGAATATGATGCACCATTCTCTACATGTTTGATAATTTGTTAACTATCCGTGCGGATACCTGCTTTCGGATTAAATATCCTTTTGAAGCAGAAAAGTTTTGGTATTTCTTACAAACTATTTTTTTATGGCATCAAAACCAAGTATGATAAATTGGACTCCAGTTGCACCATATTTAATAGCAAAGAAATGTGCCATTCAATTTGCCTACTCAATTTTGATTAATAAAAAATTAGAAAGCACATTTAAGATTATAAAGTTCAGCCCCAACACCAACTATTTAATAATATATTATTTTATAATTATAAATATTAATATAATCCAAAGCATCTAAAACTACTAATTTTGCAAGATAATTCGACAGATCTAGAATAAAGCTTGATGTTAGCAATACTGCTGATCTTTTAAATTTGCTTTAAAATATTAAAATATATTGGGAAAGCAATGAACATTTCATAAGCAACGGCGTTAAGTTCCTTGTCAAGGGCTAGATGCACATAAGCGTAAATGTATTTTACAACTGTCGCCCAGAATACCGAGCACATATGGAAAGAGATTCCGAGCAAAAATAGCAAGCGAAAAACATTGGTTGAAATCGAAAGTGGGGGTAAAAATACTCGCTTTACAAAATTTAATTTATTTATACTTATTTGAATTAGATATTAAATTATAATCTTGAGTGGATTATTTTGAGTGAAATTCAAAGAAGATTTGTACTACGGAGTTGAGTTAAATTTTAAACAAACCCCGTTTAGCAGACTTTTCAATGGATGGATTTCACCAAATTTGAGTGCAATTTAAATATTAATTAAAACTCAAACATTCATTAGAATTGAGTAGAATTTGAATTATATATTTTGAATGGAACTTTTTAAGTGAAAGTTAGGATACAATTTGTACCACAAAGTTGAGTAAAATTTTAAGGCGAATAATAAATTATTTGAGTGCAATTTAAATTATAATAAATTATTCGTATTTGAGTTTGCGTATAGACTTCGAAGTATATATTTTACGAGTGGATTTGGTTAAGTGAAATTCTACAATAGAATCCTAGTATGAATTTGAGCCAAAATTTGTAATGATGAAACGTCTGATAAATAAGAAAATAAAGTAGTTTTTTAACAAAATTTGAGTACATTTTAAATTTTAAATTTAGTTAAATTAAATTCTAGCGAAAATTCTAGGATGGGCTTGAATCAAAATTTAATTATAATTTCAATAGTATTTCAACTTCGATTTGTTACAGAATCTAAAGTGGTTTAACCAAAATTTGAAAAAATTAGAAATTGTGTTTGAGAGCAATGAAAGTATAATAAAGCTTTCATCATTCGGGAGGAAAATCTTGAGCACATTTCATGTTGAGGTAATTGGCCACAATTTTCTGTATTACCTGTAAGATTATGCAATAGTTTAAAGGATTTACTGGAAACGAATTTCGATGCATTTCGATCAGTTTTTAATATTATCCGAGCCAGAACTATTGGTCAAGACCATGGGGTATGGACCAGTGAGAATGGTTTGTCCTTGTAAATATATTACAGGTTATATTACAGAAACAAAAATCGAAAGGTATGTTGCCAATGGGGTCGTGAGCAACTACGATCCCACAGAATTTATTTATCGTTCTGCATTATTTGTTTGGAAAATCTGATTTAACAAAGCATGTGAACGATAAATCGGCGTAACGCATGCATTTTTGATTAGATGGTCGTTAGGTTAGAAAAGTTTTAAATTATTGTATTTCGAGAATGCAATGTAATCTGAATGACCTGTTTTATTATTTACTACATATATATATACAAATAAAATTAAAACTAAAACAAACAAATTATTAGTTGTCAATTTTTAATATTTTGCAAGGATGTGATAAATTTAAAGAAAACGCTGAATTTGTTAACACAAACTAGTAAACTAGTTTTTATGAAATAGCCTTTTTACAAATCCAACTGTGAACTGGTTCATTCGAGTTCAAACGCTAAAATATCGCAGGTTGTTGACGTTGTCTTAATTGTCAACATTGACACAAAATACTGTCAAGTAATCTACGTAACATTTTACGTGTCAACAAGCGCGTAGATTACATTGCGTAGTCTACCTCGCCCATCCCTGATCAAAGAACAAATTATCAATCAGAGATTAAATATTGAACATTTATTAATCATATATGTATATTCGAAGGTAGAATGAAATAAATCAAAACAAGAAATCCATTTTCTTGAGGTTATTGAATTATTCTCAATAGAAATTTCATTACAATTAATAAAGTTGATCATGATATTCTCAACTAATGTAATAATATACATAGCACACATTCAATCGGGAAATTTGCTTGAATCATACCGTTACCACTTAATATGAGCATACAGATCAGTGATATAAGCTGTTCTATACCGTTCTAATTTTATAATGGATAAACATGACGCTGAAGTAGATTCATGATATTTGAGCAAGATTAGTTTTAAATTCCGCTCTTTTTGAAAAGCGATTTCAATGCATTGACGGACATTCTATAAAACTATCATCAATAACGCATTGTTCCTAAAGAAATATGGTCACCCTTTAGTTTAGGACTAATTCACAAAACTACCCTAGGGAATTTGTCTACATAATCGATGTTGTCTACGTTGTTGACGTTATCTACGGGTTATCGACACGTCAATGTAGAAAATAATAGATGACGCTTAAACGCTCATCCCTGCTTTTCAGAAATTTTGGACATGGCCTCAGTAAATTTATATATGCATTATACACAACCGATTGTATAACTGAGTTCCTCCTAAATAAAGTTTTTATACCAAAATCAAATTTTCTGCCCTAATTAAACTTACTTACCCTTTTTGTCCCAAAAAACAAAAACATAAGTAAAGATTTGAAATTACATAAAAAAAAAACATTTGAATATCTTATATTTTTATAAATAATTTAATTCGAAAAAAAAAAAAAAAGTTTTGATACGACTGGATAATTCTTATGAATAATTACATAATTTCATTTTATCAAAAAAATATTTTCTTTTGAATAAATTTTAACTTAAAAGTTTAAAATAAAAACAATAAAACACAAGAAGCTTTTTTACGTAATATTTACGTTATATAAAATATTTTGTATACAACAACAAAATAAAACGTTTTAGATTCTTTTCTATGAATTTATTTTAGCGGAAATAATAATTAACACAGTCAAATCAAATAAATAAAAAATGAAAACAGCAACAATTCACTAACCATTTTGGCACCTTATTAATTACATAAATAATAAAATAACAGAAATTTATAATGAAAATGACGTAAAGGATTTCATTTATATGGTTTTTGTTTTACAATTTTTCAAGTTTAATGGAATTACGCAATTTTACGTGTACATAGTTTGGATTTTGTAGAATTTGAATTTGGCGTAAAAGGCCCACGTGACAAAAGAATTGGTCAAACAATAATTGAAATATTATTTTATATTACGTCCGCATAAATATATTTTTAACCGGAAGCTTAACAAACTCAATAAGCATTTATAGGTATTATCGCACCAAGCAAAGCTGCACTCTAAGAAATTTCTGTTGTAATTCACTACGATTATTGGAGGTTATCTGTTGCCTTCAATTTTTGTAGTAAATTTCGATCGTAGCGTGATTTATAAAAAATCACACTGAAACTGTGTGAATTTTTCGATGTGGTTTACACTTCAAAGATGAATAATCGCACATTGTGAGTGTGAAATAGTTATTTTAAATGTTGTAAAAATACTCGGGGATTACTTCTAAGATTGCTGTGAAATATCATCTTATTAAATGAGTTACTACAAATAGCACTCAAATTCAATTTAAAAAAAGTGAAATTGTCTTCTTTTTCATCAATAATTTACTTCAATAAAATGAGAAAACCAACTTCAAAAGTGTAAATTAATAATTTAGTTTTTGTAAAATGTATGTAGTTTCAGAGTGAAAAGCAGCCGAAATTGTGGGAACAAAAACTGATGGTAGGGGTAATAATTAAAAATACATTAAATTTCATTTAAATAATGGCGAATTATTCACATTTATTTATTTTGAATAAAATTATAAATTTTAATAAAGCTTATAAATAAAATAAACTATTTATTATATTCCAAATATACTTAAGAACAAATAAAAATAAATAAAAAATAAATAAGAAAAATAATGTTAATTAAAATTATATTATATTATAAATAAAAATTAATATTTCTTAACTTAATTTGATAATAAATTGTTTAAAATTTAATTAAATTAAAAATTTATTTAAAATTTAAAACTAAAAGCAAGTTTTAATTTTAAATAATTGAAGAAGATACGGTTAACGCACGAACAGTTTATTATCATATAAAGCCAAAATGCACAAATTCAGTTGTTTATATTAATTAAACATTTATTTAATAATATTAATAAAAATAGCGACATATAATAATTTTTTCAATAAATTTCCAATTGATTACATAAATCACAACTACTGATATAACATTAGATCACAAATAATAAATTAATTAGACGAAATTAATGCATATTAAGTTCACTTATCAAAGCACTTATTTTGTTTAAATTGCTGAATTGTTTTTTTGGCCCCCATGCAGAGTCACATAATGTTTTAGTAAAAATCAAAGTAAAAACTGCAATGGTTGAGAAATTTGGTTGGATACATAATGTTGTAAAAGTTCTACTAGATGCATGGACTCGTGCAACACTTGTTGTTTCTCAACAAATATATAAACAATGTTGTTGTCTGCTGGATCAAAGCTATCTGTAATTAGAATTAGATTTATATTTATTAAAATATTTGGCTTTATGGCAAAAATATATTTGTACATATGTAAATACTTTTGGTTTTCATAACACATAATAAATCGTGCTAACCGTTAACAACCAAATTGATTAAACATCTTATAAATTAATTAATTTCACAATGAACAAAATTATAAATTCACATCAACCTACCACAAGAATTATTTTTAATTATTTATTACGATTTCTTAAAATCATTGTAAAAAAATTAGGTATGTGTACCGCCATTAGAATATTCTCGTTGTGATGTATATTTTATGCAATTTCGTATTATTTTTCTAAACACAAAATGGAATTATTACAACCCAAGATGTATACTCAAGTTTAATTTATATAACCCTACCAATTAATTTTCACAACAAACAATTTTCACTATAGTTTTTAAATTTATTGTTAGTTTATTAAAATTTTATTTCAATTTTTTTATTATTTTAATCAACTTGCACTTGCACTATATTTTATTTCACCTTTGTTCCTGCACGTTCGGGACTGAAATAATTTTTCTAAAATGCGTTTTGCGTATTAATATTTTTTACATAAAAGAAGCATTATTTACCACAAAAATAGTGTGAAAATAAATTTTTGAGTGAAAACGCATAGATAAATTGTAAATTACTTACACAGTGTAAAATACAAATAAATTGTCGGGGATTCACATAATTTTTTAGTACGTTACGCATCTAAAAATGTAAACTGCAATGTTTGAGTGGTTTACGTCATTTTTTGATAAATCACAATTCGTGAATTCATTATTACACGTCGATGTGTATTTTAAATTAATATTTGATATTAAAATATCCATTTTTTGTGATATTTTACAATCACTTTTTAGAGTGTGTATATACAATATGCACCACGGTATTTAACGCGAAATGAATTTTGTAGTAAGTAAATGAACATATTTTACAACTCAAATACCACTCGTGGACCAAAACTTGCAAGAAGTGGCTGGTCACCAGGAGGAATAGCTTAAAACAGCGTCTGTTTCTCATGTAAGAGGAGGCTGATTTTACCTGGCAGGAGTATAAAACGCTATAGAGGAAGGGTACCTCGAACAAAAAACCAACGATGAGCCTGAATACAGGAAAATATACGGTGCCGGGACTCGGAAACCCGCAGCACCGGCGACGTTGAGGAGTGAGCAAGTCGGCCCCCAGTCACGAAATCAAATCACCACAATGTCCCCGCAGTAGTGTACTTGGCTGCTGGGACAGATAATAATACAAGCTTAACATAGGGATAATTAATATCCTTTTCATAGGTGTAACAAAATTTTAAGATCACCTACTATTAAAAAAACGGAGATATCTATAGGAGATATTAATTTGACTTTGTCTTCGCCAACAACTAATTTAAATGTTGAAAGCGAAAAAAGCACACTTCATAACCAACTATAAAGCCTAGAAGAGATGGTCTCAAATCTGAGTAATTAAATTACCATATTAATGAGAGAAAATGAAGACCTGAAAAGGATCATCGAATCAGGTAACGAAAAAAAAACAAGTCTCCACCAATAAACGTGGTTGGTATTAAAAATGTCGGACAAGGACATCAAGCTATAGTAACACTTAATAATGATGTTTGCAGGAAGGTATAAATGTCCCAGACTCAGATACTTATAGAAATCTATGAAGCTTGATACTGAGAAAGTTCAGTGGATATAGGTATTCCACTGAAAAATCAGGAAACACCAATTAAGGTTATGGCTAGAGGACTACAACAAACATGCGAGAGTGAAAATATAATTTCCGAGCTGCAAAGTAAAGGTTTTCATCAAAAAAAAAAACAGAAAGGTAGATGATAAAGTCAACAGTGTCGTCACGGGCTACCGCTTTTCATGCTAACGTTTAACGGCAAGAAGGAAAATATTCAAAAAAAATTAATGATAATCGAGCAGTTCAAAATATGAAAGTCAGAATTGAACCAGTGAAGAAAAAGTCATTGTTGATAGTCCAAAGCAAAAAATGTCAGATATTCAATAATACTTAGAGATATTGTGGACGGATCGCAGGATGCGTTAAATGTGCTGGTAATCACATTACGAGCACGTGCAGATTAGATAGGAACTCAGCTGCAAAATGCATTAATTGTGAGGGCCAATATCCATCTAATTATCGTGGCTGTGAGGTAGCTACAGAATTACAAAATACAAGAAATCGAGCCAGAAAGTCTGATCTAAACCGCAGAAACCCTGCTAGTGATGCCCCAACCAATCGACAAACAAATCGAGTATCATATAAATTACGAGGATAAGAATCATATGCACAGGTACTTCAAGGTCAAGAGACAAAAGCAAAAGATAGCAAAAATCTATTGAATTATAACCACAACACGTTTGAGGGAGTGAAGTGGTTGCATATTTAGGCTTTCTTGTCACTCATGATAACAGTGTGTGTATGTGGATATTAAATTGTGGCTGGTAGCATGCAGTCGTGCTATGTTTCTTCTAAGGCCACTGCTAAAATCTAAACACCTATCAAGCGGCGTGAACCTGAAGTTTGTGAAAGTTGAGTGCTGTCCTGCATGTGAGTCATGCGTGTGATTTATGGCGCAAAACGCGAAGCAGATGGCACATACCGAGCTCTATATACAATATCTAGATCAGATAAAGATCCCCGATATTGTACATGAAATAAGATTTCAGCAAGTACGCTGGCTCGGTCACGTTCTGCGTGCTGATCAGGAACGAATTGTACAGCGATATCTGAAAGGAGAGCCACCACATGATAGGCGCAGAGGTCGTGTAGGATGATGGTGTAGGGAACGAATTAGCTTCTTCAGATTGTCTAAGACAGTAATAATAAATAATCATAAATGCTCGGTTCCGTAATGAGTATATATCAACATTTCATATAGTTTCATTAATTGGTCCTAGAATGTTAATAAATTTAACTACCTGCTATAGCTAAAAACATTGTGATGTCAATAATTCCATTGCTACAGTAATTGTCACCTTAGAAGTATTGATGGATCATTGTTTAGCTCATACTACTAACTTCATTTTAAATTATTTAATGAAATTTTGGCTACGATTTTGCCTAAAAAGTGAAGGACGTATAACGAAGAGATTCTTCAAAAAGCGTTATTGCAAATTAGAGAGAAACGTATTACAAAGAAAAATGCATCACAAATAAATAATAATGCCAAATAAAAGAATTTCATAAGAGAAAAGAGGACGTTTTCGGGTGTGTTCAGGAATTTATCAACGCAGACCAAAGAACAACCCCATTTAAGAATAGCGCACCTGGAAAGGAATGGTTTAACAATTTTCTTAAACGTAATCCGAATGTAGCAATCAGAGTTCCAGGTCAAGTGACAGTAGCGAGTGCCAGAGTAAGTGCTAGCAACATTAAACGCTGGTTTAATTCCGTTGACCGATATTTAAAAGAAATCAATAACTTAAATATTCTGGAATCGCCAGAACGAGTTTTAACGGCAACGAAAGAAATTTTTTGTTGTGCCCGAATATTATTATACGTTATATGTGGCTGCCAAAAGATCACGAAATATTTACGAAGTTGACTGGGGTGCACCAAAATCCAATTTAACTGTTATATGCACATTTAGTGCCAGTGGAGAATCCAGTTCCATCGATGATCATTTTCCCGTATAAAAGAGTGACAGAGAAAATCCGGAAATCTGTACTTGAAAGATGCGCATTGGCAATTTCAGAAAATGGATGGATGCCCATAATGAGGTGTGTTATGAATATACATCGAAGCACTTCCACCCATATCTAGTAAGTCACATTTTTTTTGTATCGTCTCGATTCTACCGATACAATTTTTTGTGTAAACATGACTCCGAGATCTCTTAAATCCAAAGTACGTTATGTGAAAATTCCATTAAATTCGACGCTGTAGATCTACCACGGAAAAACCCTAAGTTGTTCATCAGGACATCAGCTATATATGACTACAGTCCGAAATACATGTGGTCACAAACAATTAATCCGAATAATTTAGGATCGCTGACACAGTAAAGAAATTTCCCTATAATTAGAGACATCATTTCTTTATTACCAGATTCGGAAATAGGGACGATATCAGGGGATTTCCAGATAGCTTTCCCGATGAAAGTGATCCATTTGAATAAAATTTACAAAGGAAATTCCAACTCATAACCAAGTTTTTTTAGGAAGCTTGAAGGAGCACATCTGAACCACAACTATCTTTGAATTGACGGAGTGAGTCAATAATATTCTTTGGGGTAATACAAGGTATTCCCAAGGTGGTATTTATACTATCATATTATGTTGTATCCTCAAATCTTCCCTTATCAACATTATCTATAGTCTATAAATATGTTGAAAGAAAGAACCAAATAAGTTGGCTTTATCCACAGAATTAGTAACATTTATTGTACGACATTGTCGACGGAATACCACATGCTTTCCTCTTCGATGCTTCAACTACCGTATATATATAATTAATCGAATTTGTAAAAATAAATCCATAAATCTACCAATAAATCATTAATCTGGACCAATCCATAAGTTAAGATGGAATCAATACATGAAATTTGGACATATACATCATATACCCATTTGACCTTAAGTAAATTAAAGATTATTGATTTCGAAGCCATGCCATGAACATTTTTAAAATACAGATGGAATTTGAGTTAAAATGAACAGCGACATTACTATAGCGGACAAGATTACAAAGGTGTTCGAGGCTGCTGCAAAGCACTCAACAGGAACACCAACCTTATATGAGAGATATCTAGCAGATTAATTTTTATAAAATGTTTGAATTCACTGTCAGTAACAGTTGGTTGTAAACGAGACAGGAATATCCATTTTCAAGGTGGGATAGCTCCAATAAAGGCACTACCCTATGTAGCTATTCAAATTATAATGTGTTAATTTATACAAATAATATCAGAACGCTTTTTGTTGCATTTACGTGAGTTTTGAAAAGAATTCTTCTGGGTCTATATTATCAATAACTTCGGGATTTTACTGTTCGATTGGACATCACAATTGCCCTTAAGATCATTTCCTATATATGAAGTCTGAAATAAAATAATAATAAAACAGTTTTTACCGGCCATTACAATCTCCACAGTCTGTATTAGAGGGGACTCAACAAAAGTCTGTGAAGCATGATGAACACCAAGCAGGTTGGTAAAGTATCCACTCCAAGCGTCGAGTACTGCGCCGATCCCAGTCCGAACGGCGGTTGACGCAGGCCTGAAAGTATGGACCTATCCGTTAATTCTTTTAAAGAAATTATGCGAACTTCGCTCATTCTTCCACCATTCTCGCTTCTTCCGTCAACAAACGGATTTGTTATGTATATCGGCCCTTCCACGTTGTTGCCCTTCACTATAAGTTATGTTTTGTTGACCGACTGCAAAACGACACTCGGAATCAAACCAATCATTCTTTGGTGTGACTTTAACTTTACCTAAAGACTGTTGAGTAGCACTGGCAACCGATGTTTTCAGTACCTCCCGCAGACAGATTTCACACAGTCATAGACTAATTAGCTTTTTCAATGTTGTCGCTGACAAGATTGATATATCGTTTCTTTTAATTCTCATCTTCCATCGTAGCTTTGCAGCGACCAAATGATGATCGCTCTCTACGTATGAGAAACCAATCAATCTATAGATGTATCTATTTGGGAAGAAAAAACGTTCTTGCTACTCTAAGATTGTGAGCAATTGCAAAGTACATCATTCTCTCACCATTATCGGTCGCAGTTTCGTGTTGACTGTACGAACTTATGTTTTAAATCCAGTTCCAAGATTTCTGACGTCATCTCCACTATATAAAAACATATAGCTCTGGGAAACACGCTCTCCACTTTTCGGCCACCGAATTTCTTAAAGAACAACGAGCAACGAGTTCCAGTCGATATTTCAACATGCATGTTCCTGGTTTCTTAAAACCGCGTTCCACGATCCTAAATCTCGTTTCCGGGTACTTGAGCGGGGGCCCGGTGTTGTTTTGGGGGAAACAGATTCTTTTTTTTTACGGATGCAGGTCGTGAGCTCAGCGATCCAACCATTAAGTCGCTGCCTACCACAACCAAAAGATACTGTGGTGGTGGTATGCTATAGGAATACATGTTCGTGCAATTTAGGTTTACGAGACCTAATTGCCTCCGATCACAGGGTTAGACAGCCAAATTTTATTTTGTTCGATGATGCTTTCGTACAAATTTATATATTTTTTGAAGGTTGATTGAGCGGCGTTGTTGTCACCATTTATATCGTAATTGTGGCTAAACACAATTTTACCCATATCAATTTAAGAGTTTTCTTGGCAATCAGTATTTTGTAAATGAAAATTTCAAAATCAAATCACTTCAAATGTTGTTCTGCTTTACATAATAAAGAACCTAATAGTTTATAAATATTTACAATTCTTATGAAGAACTAAAATTTTGGAAAGAGTTTTGATAAAAATACGCAGATTATTATGTGAACGGCTGGTCCATCATCATTAAGTCATTGATCATACACATATATTTATCAATTTAAATCGAATTCATCACACAAAATTGATTAGAAGTTGTTGTACATAACATATTAGATATGTATATGTATATAGTATATGTGTGTATACATAAAAAATCCATCTGACCAAACAAAGGATCTAATTTATCAGTATCAAAAATAATTTGTCCATTTCTCTAATAAAATACAAACACAATAATCAATTTTAACAGACCCACATCTTATATTGAAATGCTAAAAACAGTAACCAACAAAAAAATTGTTCATTTGTAATATGCTCATATTAACAGGGGTGATCAACCATGCGAACTAACCGGATAGATATAGATATATACGCAATATACATACATAGATTCGGTTTTTTTTTTGAGTTAATTTGATAAATTAAAGTGTGAGTTACGAGATAGGTTCGTAAATATATATTCGAATATGTTGTGTATATATCGAAAATAATGGGGTGACAAACAATACAACAGATATTCGAAGAGATAGGAGCAAGAAGGATATACATATATACATTAGATAGATAGCAATTTATTTAATGAAAATTATATTTTAAGAAAATTGATGAATTTCATTGTTGATTAATTTTTATTATAATATATGAAGGCAACAAACTATTTATAGATAATATCCACCTCCGCCTCAAAAATAGACTTTCAGCCATTTTTACGTTATATTTACGTTAGATACGTTCGATTAATTATTTTAAAGTTTAATCACGCACACATTAGTTATTTTTGCGAAATACGAGATGTTTGGTTAATTTTTAAATCCCCTAAAATGTAAACGAATATTAAATTATCATCTTTAAAATGTCATACAATCAAAACAACTTACTTACTTATACATATAATGTTTACATTGTAACACAACCCTATATATATATAAGATTACGAAGATAAATATTGAAAATGTAATTCGAAATCCCCTTAATCAATTTTGCCGAATTAAAATCTTTATATGGATGATTTATGCGGATATAACCAGAACAGATGATTTGTGTCATACAAGAAGACACAATAATAATTTTTGTGTATGGGACCATAATCTTCTACATAAAGTCAATTTGACTTTTCTATCGATCAGCAATACATTTATACAGAAAACAAAACCGTTTCTATGACAAATAGTTTTTAAATAAATTAATTTCCCGCAAACATTAAAAAAATTGCGTTAGAAAATAATCATTAGTCAAACCACAATTTAATATAGTGAATAAAATAGGGTATTTAAATACGCCTAGGTAGTATATAGCTATATAGACTGTGAATGTTCATTTAAATAAATGATTAAAAAAAACTTCTAAACGCAGAATAATAAAAATAATTTATTTGTTTACCCCTTTTTTGTTTGACAATAATTTATAGATTTAGATTCAACTAAAAAATGTTACCACCTACAATAATTTTATGTTAGTTTGTTGTCGGCAAGACAATTTTAATAAATTTATGATTCCAACCAAACTGAGCTGGTGTTTTGGATCAGATATATAGCTTACACTATTTATAAGATTTTTTAAGATTTGTTAAGAGTCCTGATAGATTTTCCATAAATATTTTGCAAAGTACGATTTACTCGAATGAAATCCAATTTTCTCGAATTGATTCAAATCCGAACCAAACGCACATCCTAACCCCAAGACTGCCATGAAGCCTAACATGCACGTGTAAAAATGAGAATACATATATATATATAGTTTCCTTAAATAATTGATTAATTCAAAATTTAATGCCGCCAAAAATTACACAAACTGTACTCACTATTAGGAAATTCTACTGATTCAAACAATACAAATACTAAATATACGCGACTATCATCAAACGAAGGTGGCGTCGGTTTCTGTGCCTATATTGAAAGAGAATGAGTTGCCATAACAAATGAATAGCCTACTTATAAATAGCATACCAAAAACGCAGGTATACATACATTAGAAAATTTATATTAGAGAATTAGACTCGCAGTAGGCCTTGGACAGGGATTAGTGTTTACGCGTCATCTATTATTTTATGCATTGACGTGTCGACCACGCGAAGATAACGTCAAAAACGTAGGTAACGTCGATAAAGTAGACAATTATAACAGTTATTAACTAAATGATTGAGCAAAAATGGACAATTTTGAGCCGTTTTTTTATTTTGTGAACGTTAAACAAATTTCCATATTTTGTAACAAATTTTAATTTAAATCAAAGTTTGTTTGGAAAAATTACAAGCAGGAAGTAAAGATATTTAAAACGCTTTTTCCTATATGTATGCTCATGTAATCTATTAGAGGCATGAAAAATAAATAAATACAACCGCGTATCTCACATAACTCTATTTCGAGCATGCAACTAAATGATTGAGCAAAAACTGATAATTTTGAGCCATTTTCTTTATTTTGTGAACGTTAAACAAATTTACATATTTTGTAACAAATTTTAATTTAAATCAAAGTTTGTTTAGAAAAATTACAAGCAGGAAGTAAAGATATTTAAAACGCTTGTTCCTATATGTATGCTCATGTAATCTGTTAGAGGCATGAAAAATAATAATTCAGAATGACATTTTAGTTTGCATGAATTATTCTAACACATCCTCCCCTTCTTTGATGCTCAATGTGAATGGCTTACTTATAGACTTCCACATAATGCAGGCTCATTCTCGTGCTGGGACGATTTCTTTTTTGAATATTTGTATGTTGATAATTGCAATCAACATGTGTGCGCTGTAGCGGCAAGATTCTGTATAATTTATGAACATATGTTGAGTGAATTTATTCCATATAAAATTTGATAAGTACAATGTTTCTAAAATTTGGTTTTACGAAAAAAAATGTAAAAAATTTTCACCTGAAAGCTATTTTTTTTAAAAATTATGTTAAATATACAAAAATTGTAAAGCGCATTGAAAGGCGTTTGACAGGGTTCTTAAGCTTAACAAATTTACTAATGATTTATCAGAATATAGTTCCGCAATTTATCCAGAAACCTTTAATGATATATGAATTAGTTTAACGTAACATTAGTTTAACGTAACATTCGTTTAACAGAATGATGAGTTTGAACTAGCATAGAACGTATGAGCAGTAAAATCAATGCTGTGGGAAGGCTAAATGCGTCCAGATAAGATCACCAACAATGATCTGTGAAATAGTTAGAGATACTCAACTTATTTATATACTAATTAAAGCATCACAAAAATTGTTATGAATTAATCATAACGCAATGAACCAAATGGTAATAACAATAGTTTAAACTAATAAATTATAAACTATATATACTCTGTATATAAAAATTATGTAATAATAAATAATTTATTATGTTAAATAAAAAATTAAAAAATAAAATGAAAAATTAATAAACAAATCATTTTTTGCGGTAGAATAACTTACTAAATAAACTCCAGCTCATACATGCTATTATTCCTACTGTTATAATAAATAATATCTAAAGTGACGAACTATCAGATACACAAGTAAAAAAAAAATTAAATTATTTTGTTCTAAATAAAAAATTATTAACCCATTTGGGATCGGAGTAATTACACAAAATAAATTAATAGTTTTAAAAAAAATGTTTTAATGTAATACCTAAGATACCCTATTATTGAGTTTTCTTCGCAAACGAAAGGGTTAAAACTCGTACATATTATAACGTTTAAATGCTTTATACGAATATATAGTTGTTTTTTTTTAAATTCTTTATTAAAATTCTTTGATTTTATCGAAACCAAACTAAAAAAAAAGTTCTAACTATAAAACAACACTAGGAGTGGCATTAGACTATTTTCAAACTTCCTGCTATTGTTATACAGCAGAGAATTTTTATTAAAAAAAAATCAAACTCCTTTAAAAAAAAACAAACTAAAAACTAAAATAATAACGATAATAATTTTTGTTATTATTTTGCTTTAGTTTATTTGTTTAAATTACCATGAAAAATTAATGGCTTAAAAAATCACATCTCATTATTTTTTCATAATTTTTTGATTCTTGATTTTATTTGTGTACGAGTATAACTATATATACGAGCACATACATAGTTGAATTCAAAATATTCTACCATAATTAATTATGTATTCATTAGCATATAATTTCGGTTTCAATTGATTGATTGGTAATGATACACAAATTGTGATTACTTTACTGCCTGCGAGTCGTCGGTTTCACTTGAATGGTGTTTGAGTTTGTTGAATTCAAAATTTTTTGTTTGCGATTATAATCGAAATTGTTTTTTTGTTATTTGTTCGAGTATACTATTCGTCACCCGCAGTATTTGATTTAATGTATATATGTTTGGATAAAAAATTGGCAAAATTGTGTGCGTGTCAACTTTGCGGTCATGCTCCGGAGATTAACGCATTTGTCAGCGTGCATGTGTACCAAATACAATTTTATTCTGAAGTGAGCATATTATTCAATGTAAATTTAAATTTGAAATTAAACTTTTGCAGTTCTCCAAAAAAACACGAGATAAATATGAAGTGTAAAAATAGTTTGACGACTTTCGTAAAAAATTAATCCATATATGTACATATTTTCATCTAAAACTGTCAGAAATTTTTTTCTCTCTTCTAATTTGTATTTGTCAATTTTAATATTAAAGAAAACAATTGAACGAAAAAGAAGTTTATTTTCGAGAGAGTAGGGAAAAAGGACGCTTTTCAACGATTGTAAGTAATTGCGAAATTAGCTTGCATAAAGCAGGGAAAGGGACCAGAACATAGTCAATGACATTCTCCTGACCTACACCTGCTAGATGTAACAAATCCACCCTCTATGCGGAGGCTGGCCCAATGGTTGTGGAATAGGCCATTCATTCATTGTATAACCTTTTACATGAAGCTCCAAGGCCACAAAATCAACAACATCTCCAACTAGAGAGGCTTTCCAGTTTGAAAAGAAAACCTTTGAACTCCGCCCTAAGCTAAGCGAAATTAAAAAGTTTACTGCTCATCTAGTTATGATGCTTATGAAAAAAAATGAACATGAAAAAGATTTGCAAGCCGAGGCACCTGATAAGCAGAAGACTGTTATTCATGAAGACAACAATCAGTTTTTACTGACGATCAAGAACTGGAAAGAGAAACAGAATGGATATTAAAAAAGGAAAGAAGACTGAACAAAAATGGAAAACAGAACGCTCTCCAGAAGTGGCAGAATGCTGCAAAAGACAAAACGACTTGTTAAACCTAAAGAGATTGGGATAATCGAATATCATTTCATTAAACAAGAATGTAAGGAAAATCAATACGCCAGATTCTGAAAGTTAAAGAGCTTTGGCTACAAACATATAGAAGAGATCGAGTGGTACACATATGAAGATAAAAATAACCGCCCAATAAAGGTTCTGGCAAGAGGCTTTCACACAACCTGCTCAAAGGAACATATATATTGGAGGATCTACAACAAAAAGGTAACATGAGAGTTAAAAAAGAGCCACTGAAAAAATTAACTAGCCTGATGCCCCAATGCAAAAATGCCAATGATTCAATCATACGCAGAAATATTGCGGACGGGAGAAATATCCCTCCAAAATCAACTATATAGGACAACATCCGGCAAATAATAGAGATTGTAAAAATCTTAAAATGCCACTATAGGAACGAAACCTAGTAGAACCAAAACCGCTGGCAATCAAGATACGTGAACAAAAAACATACTCGCAAATTGTCCAACGGGAACCATTCCATGAAAATCAAATCTTTGAATAGATACTGAGAAGCATAGGAACCCTAAAAACACAGCTAACTAGGAGAGAAGTCAAAAAGCTTTAAATAAGCGACTAAATAATCAAGGAACAATGGATGAAATCACCTCCTTTCTATATTCCATATCATGCACACAATACTAAGAATTGCCACCTGCAATGGAAATGGGCTAATGTAACATATTCCAGAACTAGAAATCTATCCAAATACAGAGAAAATGGATACATGACTTACATCAGAAATCCAAAAATGACATATGCTGAATTACATAGATAGACTTTTGTTACAACTCCATAACAATATAAGGAATACATTATCTCTTCAATTTATTGTCCTCCTCGTTTTAATTTAAATAGAAATGACTATGTCACGTTATTCAAATCACTTGGACCCAACATTATCATTGGTGGTAATCCCAAAGGATAAGTGTTGTTTAAAGCAGGATGAATTTCCAGAAGTGTATTTCATTCCGGGAGCAAATCAACATTCTGGCCTCTAGACACAAATGAAATACCTAAAGGAATATCTGTAAATTATATCTCTAGATAACAGCGATATACTATCATCAGATCACTCACCTCTCATCGTGACTATCAGTGCAACTATTGTTAATAAAAAAAACCGGCCTAGGTTAAGAAACAATAAAACTAACTGGGAACAATTCCGGAAGCTAATTGAACACAACATCAATTTACAAGTTTCAATTAAAACGTCGGTACAGTTAGAAGGCGAACTAGACCTTCTTATCAACAATATTCAATGCGCAGCGTGGAAGAATTTTGGCATTATCCAAACGGAAATTAAGAAAAAAAGAAGCTACCAATTGCAAGTTAGAGGATTAATCAAACAAAAACGAAAAGTAAAACTTGGCAGAGGAATCGAGCTAAATAAAGCAAGAAAATACTTAATCATCTATGCATAATAAATTAAAAATTGTAATCAAGGTAGTTTCAAAGCAAATCAATTAACAATTACCTAATTAGCGTTACGGATCAAAAAGATACCGATTACTCTCTTTGGAAGGCGACAAAAGGAATAGAACGACCCAAATAGTTCCTCCAATCAAAAATGACGATGAAAGCTGGGCTAGTAATGCTAAACAGAATAAGATGCCTTGTTTGCAGCATACCTGGAAGATACTTTGCAACTCCTATCTCGGCCAACAGCTGATGAAATTATAACACCAGTAATTAAAGTGGATGAACATACTATAGTAACACAAGAGTACAAAAAAATCTCCAGGATAAGACTTACAGGACGGGGCGTTATGGCTTTACTCGAAAAAGTTTACGAAAACTACCTCGCATATAATTGACGCAATGTTCAAACGAAAGCATGTTCCACATCAATAGAAGGTAGCAGAAGTAATAATGATAACAAAACAAAATAAACCGCCTATAACATAGGCCTATCTCGTTGCTCCCAACAAAAATATTCGAAAAACTACTATTCAAGAGACTCAAACTATAGAGCAAGATGCACTTGAAACCAAAACGATATGCTCCATAGTATCTTCTTGCGGATGTAGCTGAAGCATTTGATAAGGTATGGCATTACTAGAATATAAACTACCCCGAAATCTACCGAGGCAGTTTTACAAGATCTTAAAATATTACACTGCTGATCGGCACTTCCGAGTAACATACGAAGAAGAAAACACGGAATTAAAAAATCAATATCGGAAGGAATACCACAACGTAGCGTTCTGGGACGAATTCTATATATCTTCTATACACCAGAGCTCTACCAAAACTCTCCTTATCCCCTGTTTTTTCATAACTGAAATTATTTCAGATATAGCTTACACCTCTGGTCACATCTTTGAATTTTTGGCATTATGGTGTTAGCTTCCTAGGATCTTCTTATATTTGATATATATGAGTCCTAAATTCTATAATCCCTTACTTTTCCAAAATTGAACTATTTTTCAGATAGTTTAGCCCCAATGACATCTTGGTATTATCTTCATTAAGGTGGTACCTTTCCAGGATTTTCCCAAACATATTTGAATTTTTTTTTTATAAACCTACGCTAAAAGTATAGTTTGGCAGGAAAAATTCACATAATCGGTTAAATTATTAGATTTGTGAAGCATGAAACAGGGTGGCGGCTTCGGTATCTGCTGCCCATCGCTTGGTCTGAGAACTTCTGGCAGTTTCGGGTACTTACTGTACTATTTCTCAAGCGGAATTAATGGTGGTTATTCGATGTGCCATAACCGCTATTTATTTCGCAGTTCATGGTGTAGATATTATATTCTGCACTAACAGTAATCTGTCCTAAACTCCTTGAACAATCTTTTGATGAACTCAAAACTGGTGCAGGATTGTAAGAATTGTTTGAATGTTCCCTTCAGTAATAACAAAGTTACGGTCTGATAGGTATACCTGCGTATTGTAACATAGAAAGTAATGAAATCGCAGACAATTTGGCAAAAATTTGCTCTCGTTCATGTTTCGTTGAACCTGAACCTGCTGCTCCGTTGCCTCTTTACTTTGGTAAAAAACTGATCAAAAATGCTGCTCTACTTCACTTTAAGGAAGCGTGGTCATTCACCCCCACCTGCCGTAAGGCGAAATATTTTATTAGTTAGCCCAACTCGAATAACTTAAGAATACTAATATCGATTCTTACTGCGGTCATGGCCGTTTCCAAGGTCATTTCCTAGGTTTCATGTGTTTAATTCCAGGACAATTCCTGTGCATCTACTATGCCGTGGTTCAAACTTCTCCAATTTGCGAACGATGCATAACGCGTGTGCATGATTTGATAGAATCCAAGGTTTGCATCATGGGTCGTTTGTGGCATTAAGTGCCGCACCTTAATGGGTTCCAGCCAAATTTGAAAAAAAAAAAAAAAACTCGTTGATTGTGAGTTTTGCCCAAAAAATATAAATATATATTTTTTTTAGGACTGCTTTAGTACAAAATTCTAACTGGTTTAATTTTAATTTTATCTTTCTTATAATGGTGAAGTAATGTCAGAACTTTAAAAAAATGTATAACAGTTAAAACTAATTTTGTCAGTATGTTCTAAATTTCTAAAGATAGATTATGAAAATATTTGAATTTAAAAATTTTCTAACCTAACCTATAGATTATAAAATTCGTCGCCGCCTGTATCGCGTTAATTAAACTTAAAGAAACCTTGCCACCAAACTGTAGAACTAGTTCACTAAATCAAATCAATCGTCTTCATTATCGGCGTTTTCTACGAATTGTGTACGTTGTCGACGTAGAAAATAAGAGATAACGCGGAAATGCTCAGTCGTGTTCCCAATGATCCTCTTGTTCCCACCTCAACGGCCTATATATGACAAACCGCTTCCTGACTTCGCGCGTTTTGTAGTGTGGTACCTTTACCGTTCCGGCTTTACTTCAATGCTTTCCAGGCTGTTTTATATTCTTCAGCTGCATAATTTATAAATTAATTATTTATTTTCCACAAATTTTTTATGTTGAATCTTACCGGTTTTTTCCAATTCATCCGCCATTACTTTGATTTGTCACTGTTGATTTTTGAGGCAACTGGCTTGGTTTTCTCCTCGGTGGTTAGTTTTATTTTTCTTGCCAAGAGCATTTTCGCAAGTTTTAATAAAATGTTGATAGTCTTTGAAGTAGTTCCTGCTTTTCTTCGACCAAATACTACACCTCTAAAAATTGGCGACCAGTGCTGATATATTGTACTACTATAAAAAAAAATAAGCAAAATTTATTTTAATATTGTGACGATAATGCCTAATGTTAAACTTAATCAAATCAGAAACGTCGTTCGTGTGGCGGTTAGAGTCACAGATAAAGATTTGCATGATGTGATAACGATCGATAGTTCGATTTTCACCAATGCAATTCTAGTATTAATAATAATGGACATATATTTGAATCGGCGACCGAGGTTTGTGCTTTATAAAGGCCAGTGCTGAGATCTTCTACCATCGCTATTTTAAGAACATCTCAGTGTGCTAGAATAACTTTTCCCACCTTCTTCATCATTTCATTGGCTATCACGTCATAACACAAACAACTAAACAATTTAATTTATTAAATTAATAATGAAACCAATTTTGTCTCAAGAACCGATTTTCATTTCTATTTATCAAACGTAGATGATGAATATAATAATCTTCCACGATCAAACAATAAAGATGCAGTCCGTTTCGAACAGCAGTCTAGTTCAGAGTTCGTATAATGAAAATAGGTTATAATGGGCAACGAAAACTATTCTTCTGGTCAGAACGAAGATAAAATTAATCCAGACTATAAAGTATATAAAAACTACATATTGCCATCATAAATAACTATTTTCAATTAGAAATGAATATTTTCATTCATCGCACTTTTAAGTCTTGGCCAAAACGTTATTTTCAAATAGGTAACTTGCTTGTGTAATACACTTGTGTCAGTCCCATTTGAACTTTGCATACAGATTACGTATATATATAGATACTATTTTGGAATCACTCTAAGTTCGCAGTCATTTCTTTCTCTATTTTATTTCTTCAGTCGTTTGAAAATGTATATAAACGAGTATTGGAACTAACACAAAAAACTTTATCAATTTCTAGGAATATGACAAATATTTCAATGAAATCTTATATGTACTTTGTAACAATTTTTTGAGAAATTTCATCGTTTGTTAACATAAAAATTATTTCGCTTGAAGTTTGTTTTTATTTTCCAATTGGAAATGCAATTTTAAATTCTGAATTCCTCACATTCGACATATTCGGAATTTTCGCAAGACTTTAAATTGTAATTTAAAATTGTAAAGTTGGAGATTCGACAATATATTATGTACTATATAAGATTGTAATTTGTAATCCACAATTGTAAATTCGTTTCAAAAGTTCAAAGTTCCAATTTTTAAAAGCTCGTCGGTTGAAGTTGTAATTTACGTAAATAAATTATGTTCATATTGCGTATATGGCTTTTCCACTGCTCTTTGAAATTTTTTATATGTCACAGTTTTGAAATAATTGACAAAACCACTCTAGTAATTGTTTACACGTCGACACGTCAATGTAGAAAATAATAGATGAGACGTAAACGCCCATTCCTATATCAACAAATTTAAAAAAAAATGTGTAGATAACAACGGTAAATTTAACTCAATAATCGATCACTTCACACCGACACACGTACCTGAAAACCATTTCTCGTTGCTATTTTTAAAACCAAGTTATTAATCCAACCTTGTGCAATCCAATTTATTGATCTTTTTATTTTATATTTAAGGTATTATGTCATTATCAGTCTGCATTTTAAAAATACGATTATTTAAATAAATTGATCTTGACATGAGTATATGGCGCTGTTAAGTAAGCATGTCATATTTTATATTCATGCAAATCAGATCATAAAATTTAAATAACGCGGAGCTCTAAAAATAAATTATGAAACAATAAAATATATAATTAAAAATTGTTATTGATATAAATATTTTTAATATACAGTCTAGGTTGATGGTGTTTTTTAGCGTAATTGGCTGCGGTCATAATATTCAATAAATTATTCTTTGAAACCACGCTATAACTTGATCCGCTTATTCTTTTAAACTTCCGTGTCCGGCTAGCGTTCAGCGTATAAATTGAGCTCTAATTGAGAATTTTTCCGGCATTCCCAGTAAACTATAACAACATGTCCACGTCTTTTCAATTAAACTGTATAAAAACACATATTAGTTTTTTTTTTTTTTTTAAAGTAATTAAATTTAATTTTATAGCTTGTAATGTGATTAACGATTATTTAACTCAGACTGAATAAAACAAGGGAAAAATAAAACTATAAAACCAGCACATCAAAAACCCATGACATACTATATTTTTTAGAAATATTTTAAAGCCTACTTGAAGTTAATATATTAACGAATAATAAAAAAATAATTGAATTCGACAGTAAATTTTCATACGAATCTAGTTTTACAATTCCTCCAAATTTTCTTAAATTAGATTTATGTTAAATCATACATAGTCAGTAGCGATCTGTTGCCTGTTGATCTTAATCTGACGTGGGCAACCCAATTTTGCATTTTGCTGTTATTAATATTGTGCAAATAAAAATATCTCGGCAAAACACTTTACAAAAGTAAATCTGTAACAGTTTTCATTTTTACCATATAACTAGAGAAAAATAAATCTGTTATAGGCTCTCCTTAGTTGACTCACGCAGCATTTTTCAGCCGGCTAGCTTTCAGTGGCTGGGGTGGGATGTTAGGTGAACCAAGGAAGAGCTTGAATTTGCTGCATTTTTTTTTTTTTTTATATAAAGAAAAGTTAGTTCAGGTGCCTACTGTAAGTGCTCAGAAGGACTACTTCACCAGTGGAAATGATAATAAATTTAAATATGCATTATCTCAATTATAATAAAAATGTTGATTTAATATTAATAAAATATATAAAGAAAAATTTATTCAAAAAAAATATTTGTAAATAAAATTATTTGCATTGGTTTTTTGTTTAACTTAACAAAAAAAAATGTACTTAAATCTAACTATTCAAATTATGGCCATAAGCAAATTTAAATAAAAAAATATAATCTTAATTAATTATAAAAAAATTTAGTCCAATATGATATTTAAATCTTAAATTTTTTAGAAAAATATTTTGGAAGCAAAAAAAATTATTATATATAAATATTATTTCTTAGCTGTTTATATGCCGTAGTAACGTTGCGGATCCGGTAAACTATGCCACATTAATTGATGCGAAGATATGCGGAACTGCTATACAATTAATCGCAATTTGTCATATGTTTTTGCGATACTTTTAACATACTTTTAGCAATAATTATTAAAAAATATACGTAATTATTTATTTAGGATATGTAATTATATTATAGTTTTTTTTTTTTTTTATTTTACTAAATTAATTTAGATGTAACTTATATTATTTATTAATATGTTAACACACTTTTAATTGTCCATAAGCGCAATGCTTTGTTTTTATTTATTTTAAGCAAACACATTTAATTAAGTCACAAAATGCTATCAGTCTATAAGCACAGTTTTATACACATGTGTTAATTTAATTTTACTATACATTATTAATAATTATAGGATTATTAAATTTATTTATTATATATAGTTTATTATTTAATTTATTTATTTATTATAGTTATAGTTTTATTTATTATTAACTTTCAATTCATCATTATCTTAGATGTATTATTATTTACTTATAAAACACTCATTTTTTTTTTAATTTTAACTTGCGATCATATGATCGACACCAGTACATATTTTTATGCATTCCGCTTAAAGATTCATCACCAACTGTCTCTATATCTCCAGGACCGCCAAAAAAAAACTCTTCCCGTAGCAAAACATGTTTTTATTTTTATTTTATGTATTATTGTATGTATTAAGCTTCCAGTACTTCTCTATGTATTTATCTAATTACAAATTATGTACCTACGTTATTATGTACAATACATTATAAATTTTATATACAACATAATTGTCTATACAGTAGCCCAGCGCTATGTATATACTGCCAAGCTAATAAAACATCCAATGCAATTTATTATGTAAGTGTTGAGTAATTTTCTTCGTATATTCAAAAATAACTTGAGATAGTGGTTTGAACACGTTATAAATCACACAAACTTTGCTGTTAAAACTATCAGTTTTATCTATCAGTTTCCCCAAATACAGTAGCCAAAACGATATACAAAAATACAATCAATAAAATAATAATACCAAATGTTAGTCGGCCTTTTCAAGCACTCACATAATAAAACACACAAATACACAGGGATGGGCGATCTATTTTCTACATTAACGTGTTGACAACCCGTAGATAACGTCAACATCGTAGACAACGTTGATAATGTAGACAATTCCGAGAGTGGTTTTGTCAGTTAGTTCTAAAGTGGTTGACGAATTTGTTTTAGGAACATTGCGTTATTGGTGTAATCTATTTTCAAAAAGAGCGAAATTTAAAACTGATCGTGCTCAAATACCAAAAACCTACTTCAGCTTCATGTTAATCCATTTTAAATTATTAAATTGACCCAAAACAACGATATATAGCGTTATATAGAGCGGGGCCCTCTTTATAACGGTGGAACGGTATAGAACAGCTCACAGAAAAAACGGAAAAAAAGGCTCACAAAAAATCAGACAATAAAATTATAACATGCATTAAAAGTAATCCGGGGAACTTTAACTATGACCGTGCCATAAAATTTAACACACCCTACTCCATGGTAAAACAAATTCAAATTCAGGAAGGCTATAAGTGCCACCGAGTTATTAAAAAGACAAATCGTTCAGATAACCAACACTTGTTCATTTGATTTGATTTGATTTGATTGGAATGTTCGACCAAGCATTAAGCAGGATCTCCCGGAGATGGCCGAGTCTCACCGAACACCCGTTTACACATAACATAAAGAGGATTTGGATAGGTTCAGTTAGAATCATAGAAATTGATTCGGTTAGTAACACAGGACGATACAGTTCTAATATACTTTTAAAAAAATTTTCAGCATCACTGGGCTCTGAAATAAAATTTATTAGTTTGCTGGGTCAGACTTATGAGATACTCCTGAAAATTCAACTCAAATTCATAAATCAATTTGTTATTATTAATTCCATATATTTGAGCTGTGATAGACCCTATAGTGAATGATAGTTAGTTTGTTCCTCTTTTTCTAACCCTCGATTTAAACATATACCCATTTACCCCTTGTTCATACTCCGTCAAATAACTTATTACACCATAAGGGAGACCACTTCAGATTCCCATAGTAATCTCCCCCGTCCTACTACAAGTCAATTGTACTCCATATACCTATTCAGCCAACCCACTTTCTTCGTCCCTACCATGCAACTAACAATTAACTACCACTAGACCAAAAACTTTAAGAGTAAAGCTACTGTTGACATCGATAGTTGTCGATCATCCCCAATCGATTTCTCTCATCTTTTCGTTATTTCTTCATTGAAATTATTCCTCGTTAGGCATTATTATTATTAAAGTTGGCTGGAACCTAAGCAGGTTCCGCAGTCAATGCCACTCTGGGCCCATGGTGCAAAGTTCGTTAGACATTAGTTCTGTTATTGCTTTTATGTGATTTAAAATCTAAAAAAAAACCTACAAAGCGTTTGTTAGAAGAGTGATATTATTGGTAATTGCCTTTTCTATGCAGTGAAACATCAGCTGCAGCTGGAAGAGATTAGTTCATACGGATCATTTCATGAATTAAGATCTGTAATTGTGAACTTTATTATCGAGCATCTTGAGGTTTATTTACCAACATTGTTGGATTCCCCCCGTATAGTTTATGGAGCAAACCAGAATATGAATTCAACCGATAGTGGATTGATATTGACTATTCCATTTTGTTTGTTAGAATTTCTTATATACTACGTGCTTTAACTAATAGCCTAACGTATTTAAATATCAGTTTAAATTAAAATTTGCGATTTGTTCCAGATATTTGTCGGATGTTCGAACTGATTGGCTTCTGAGGTGATGCTGAGTATATTTCCGCATATAATCTATCCTACTTCCCATCACCTCCTAAATATATTTTTTTTTACTATACTTTACCACCTCACAAACTCCGTATATATAGATCTATTGCTATACTCATCCTATATATTTTCCAATTGAAGGGAGAAATTACCGTATTAACCATTACCGTGTATTTTGATTACGGTCACACACAAGAGATGGCTCTTATACTTGCAGAAATTGAATGTAGATTTCA
The DNA here is from genome assembly GCA_951394425.1 of Tipula unca. Taxonomy (NCBI): domain Eukaryota; kingdom Metazoa; phylum Arthropoda; class Insecta; order Diptera; family Tipulidae; genus Tipula; species Tipula unca. The sequence continues at coordinate 34,417,102 of OX596380.1, read as the reverse complement.
ACAGAATCTGTCTTGAACCAATTTTACAGAAGAAATTAAATTAAAACTTTTTTGGCGCTGACTCTTGAACTCGAGTCCACAATTCATTCCACCAGCGGATTAAAAATTGATATGCTGATCAATGACCGTGCCATACAATTTAACACACCCCATTCCATGGTAAAACGAATTCAACTTCAGAAAGGCTATGAGTGCTACCGAGTTATTAAAAAGCCAATTCGTTGAGATAACCAATACTTGTTCGAAAACATATGTGCCAGACTGATGACAAAATGTTCACAAAATTTAGTGGATGTGTTTTGATGGATGACGAAACGTACATGAAATTGGTTTTGAAACACTTCCAGTTAGATACTTATATACAGTTGTGGTGCCAGGTTTTTGTCACATTTTTCATAACGTCGTATTTTGCCGCGAATTCTTCAACACGATTCAGCAGTAAAGTTTTGGCTATATAGCTCGTTCACACGACTCTAATCCCAACAGAAGCAATAAATTTACACGAGATTAATCAAATCAATGTTATTTCAAAGAGTTCACAGATTTTCGATGTATCGAAAAATTTTGGGGTATAGTGAAAAGAGGTGAAGTGCAAAAGTCACACCGGCAGTTATACCAGAAACAGGGAGCATCAAACTACATGTGCGTGATTTTATCCGTAATAACGAAATCTATAGAGGTGATTTGTACAAAAATTAAAAAAAACTCAAAAAATTCAATTTAATCGTATGGAAACTGTATTATTATCCGAAAGAACATTTCTTGCCATTTATTTTTTAAAGATTACTTCTTTCCAAATGATGGCCGCAACTGCGATGGTCCTTTCTCAAAGTCCAATTTTTGATGACGCGTTCGAGAATATCGAGTGATATCTAGCGAATGACACGATTAATGTTGGCTTCCAATTCCTCAAATCTATCTGGTTAATTCACATAGATTTTGGACTTTGCGTAGCCCCAAAGAAAAGAGTCTAGAGGTATCACACGATCTAAATAACCAATTCTACGATGCGAACTGTGAAATGAATTACCCGCCAAGTTCATTTTACAATAAGTACAAATAGCGCCGACTTCTTGGAACCAAATGTCGTCGAGGTCTGGCTTCAATTTCAGGCAGCAAATATTCCGTTATCATGGCGCAATAACGAGCCCTCATCACATTCAAAATTAATTTTGAAAATATTGAATTTTTAAAAATGAAATGGAAGATATGGTGGAGTTCTGTAAAATACTTCACGAATTCTGTTTTTAAAAGATTTTAAATTTTTATGAAATGCTTACCGAGTGTAAGTTATAATTTTCATAAATAGAAAACTAAAAAAAATATTTTTTTATTGAGGTGAAACAACCTCATACTTTATTATTACAAAAAGAAATCACAATACATTTTTGATTTTATGATTATTTATAATCTAAATATGTTTGTTAAGCATAATTATCGTAATGTACTTAATTATTAAAAGTTGGATTGCAATAAGATCGCGGTCAAACACTTATGTTGGAATTGTATGTGCAATATGATTATCCGCCACGCGCATCCGGTACGTGTATTTTGATTTTGCTTATCGTGAGAATAGTGGTGTGATAACTCCTCCCTACTTAAATATGATTGTCCTCAATCTAAGATTAAAAAAATGGTATGTCGTTAAATTTAGGTTTTAGGCTATTTGAAGATTCTGGCTTATCTTCAGATTGGGGTATGACTTTTGGAATTTGTACTGGTTCTTCGTTTGCGGTTTGAATAATAATTTCTGGACGTCTCTGTCTTAAAAACTTGAAAACTACTATTATCAGAGTGAGGCTTATAATCAGCACAACTCCATAAATTGAAACTTTATTTGTAGTTGCTTCTACCTGAAGCAGTTCGATGGCGTTTGTATTATTTATGTGAAGTTCATCCATCATTTCTAGAGACAAAAGTTTTTTGATTTTCTTTTCATTAGGAAACGGATGTAAGATTGCTGGTAGTATTTGGGATATTGACTCTTCCCGAGAAGTAAATAGTTTGCCTTCGACATTTATGGAAATATTATTAAATTTTATTAGAAACGTACCGTTTAATACTTGGGGTACTGATTCCACTAGGATAGTACCAACGAAATCATTTAGGAGGATTATTCCAGGGGATATTTCTTCTACTGATGGGATGTGTTGGTTATTTACGATATTGCAATCCGCTTTTAAACTCTTAAAAATATTAGGAATACATGTATTATTTGATAAACTTATTACATCATTAGACTTACAAATAGAAATAAAATTTAGTGTTTTACAATTTTCTTTCAAAGCAAAAATTTCGTTATCATGTTTTAATGACATATTTATTTCATTGCTTATTCTAGTTAAACTATTTAATCTTTCAGTGAACATATTGTTTATTACTAACTGTCTATTATTATTTTCCAATATCTGATTCATTTTTTGTTTGATTGTAATGAAGTCGTCATGGTCGGGATTACCCGCAATCCATTTCCATGCGCTTCCTATAAAATTAAGGTTTTAAATTTTAGATTAGGTTATTAATTTGTTCCAGTTCAAAGGATATGTATGGAAACAGGTAATGTCGTCTATTTGCGTCCGTATTGACAAGTGAGTAAATATCGGAAGTTGCGTTCTCATACTCATCCAGGTCAATTGCGTGAATCACTTGAAGTTACCGGTTTGAATTTTACCTTGGCCCGTGTGTATCGATACTATTAAAGAGTTTGTAAAGTCGAGTAATTGGATCCCTGCATTTATGTCATGGAATAAATGGAATAACTGATTGTTATTGGTGTTATTAATTTCGGATATTACTTTTGTGAACAGTTCTTCCTGATGCGGTAATTACAATCGAGTTTTTATTTTCTTTAACTACTTCCTTCACATAACGCACAGTTAATTTCGAACCTAACCTTTTATTTTGTTTCACATAGATTATATCGCCGGGGGAGTACTGTTTAACTGGTTTCGTTTTTTGATTGTGATATTTTACGTCTTTTTCTTGTTTGATTTTCAGCTTCTCTATATTACTTAGGCGAATCTGTTCGAACTGTTCGGGATCTACGTTAGGAGTGCGTCCAAAATACAATTCGACTGGCTTTTTACCTGTTGTAGAGTGAATCGTATGATTGTATTCATTAACGGATCTCTCCAACAACTGTTCAAAAGACCGAGGTGGCCCGTCTGCCTTCAAGCATCTCATGATTTCGGACAGTGTTGAATGGAATCTTTCAACTTGTCCATTAACCTCACTCTTATATGGAGGGGTTGTGAAAACTTTGATATGGAGATCGTCACTCATCATAGAGATGATTGATGCTGAGTTAAGAGATTTTTCGTTGTCAATCACGACTACGGCTACGGGAACACAAAAGTAGAATAATATATCTTGAAGTGGTTTTTTTACATGTTCTACAGCTCGAGATTCGATTATTTTTGTTTGTGCAAATTTGGTAAATTTATCAATAGCAGTCAGGACCAATTGATTTTCGGTCGAGAATATGTCGATGTGGATAGTGTGGCCGGGATAAGTAGGAATAGGAGTTGCATGAATTACTTGGTTATTCGGGTGGCGATCATATTTATTTTCTTTGCATACCGTGCAGGTTTTGATAATGTTAGAAATCTTTGATGCCATTTTCGGGAAATAGTATTTTTGAAGGATTTGCATCCGATTCTCGCAAGTATTTCTATGTGCTCGTTTATGTTCCGTCAGGATTATTTCTTCTTGTTGAGTTTCGTCTTCAATATCTTCCACCATATTCTGAGTAAAGTGAATTTTATAGTATTTGAAGTGGAGTGGGTAGATTTCTTGAATTTTCCCCATCAGTGATTCCGATGTAAAAAGTCCATTTACAATGTTAGGATTTAAGTATCTTTTGAAAATATTGATAATCTCGGATTCGGTAAAACTAGGCTGTGTGAAAATGTGTCTAGTGTGACGGGAAGAAAAAATTGTTTTTACTTGATAGCTGATCTCGTGTTCGTCAGTTTTGAGCACCAGTTGGTTGTGAAAAACATTGATGGGAACTTCCACAGATGGTATCAAATTGTGCGATGAGCTCTCATCACTGTGTTGGGTTACGGATAGGGTATTCATTTCGCAGGAGATTGGTAATCTTGACAAGGCGTCTGCAACTACATTTGTTTTTCCCGGTTTGTACTTGAGTTCGTAGTTGTATTCCTCAAGTATCGCCTTCCACCTTTTCATTTTTGCATTATTATTTTTATTACTAAGGGCGTATGTAATTGGTTGATGGTCAGTGTGGATATTTACTTTTCGTGATCCATATAAATAGTTTCTTAGAGAATTTAACGCCCAAATTATAGCCAGCATTTCTTTTTCATTGGTGGCATAATTTTCTTCGGTTTGCCTTAATGTTCTAGAAATAAATGTTATGGGCTTATTATTTTGCATTAGGACGGCTCCGATTGCAACATCAGATGCGTCCGTAGTTAAGTCAAACTCAATTTCGAAATTGGGATGGGTTAGCATTACCTCTTGATATATTAGAGTGTTTTTTAATTTGTTGAATGCGTTGACGGCACTTTCATCGAGGTGAATTATTTTGTTTTTCGATAGATTTTTGGACACTCGTCCATCCTCCCCTCGTAAAAGGGATGTCAGGGGTTTAGCTAGTTTCGCATAATCTCGAATGAAACGGCGATAATAACCTGACATACCCAAACACGATCTCAGGTCTTTGAGATTAGATGGTTTTTGTAATTTGACTATTGCCTCAATTTTTTTCTCATTTGGCCGTATTCCTTTTGTTCCTACCATAAACCCTAGGAATTCTACTTCTTCTCGCAGAAATTCGCATTTATCTAATTGCACTTTCATGTTTGCGGATTCCAGTGTTTTAAATACCGCTTTCATGTTTTCGAAGTGCTCCTTTTCGTCTTTGCCAAATATTATTATGTCATCAATGTAGACATAACATCTTTTGGCGATATGTTCCCTTAAAATGACATCTAAAGTTCTTTGGAAGATTGACGGGGCATTCTTGAGACCAAAAGGGAGTCGGATAAATTCAAATTTTCCGTTATTGATGGAAAAAGCTGTCTTCTCTATATCGGACTCTTTTAGTAGAATTTGATGAAATCCACTTTTAAGGTCAATGGTAGTAAAGTAATTATTTTTTCCGAGGTTCGCAAGAACTTCATTAATTTCAGGGATAGGATATTTGTCTGGAATGGTGATTAAATTTAGCTTTCGATAGTCAATTACCATCCTGTACTTTTTCTCACCGGATGCGTCTAATTTCTTTGGGACGATCCAGACCGGAGAGTTATACGGGGATTTAGAAGGTCGTATAATACCTTCATTTAAGAGTTCGTTAACTTGTCTCTCAACTTCACCTTTCAGCGCCATAGGATATGGATAAGTCTTCGAGTAGACTGGAGTGTCTGAATAAGTGCGTATTTCGCCCTTAATTCTTGTCGTATAAGTTAGTTTTTTGTCCGGATCAGCGAAAAGCTTAGGACAGTTTTTTATAATAGCGTAAAGTTTTTGTGTTTGTTCTTCACTCAGATGGGCAATTCTAAGATCTATTTTATTAACATCTTGAGAATTATGTTGTTTAAGAGGAATTTTAATATTTGAATAGATGGTCATATGGCCTTCGTTGGTGTGGATAACGGCCTGAAGTTTCCTTAGAGAATCGTTCCCTATAATACCATTTAAAGACGTTAAACTAGGTAAAATGTAAAATTTTAATTTTTCTTTATTGTGTCCAAAGATGTCTATTAGAGAATAGTGAGTAATTTTTATGCTTCCTCCAACGGAGTTAGAGAAGAATGGTTTTGGATTAATTATAGGGTTCCTGACATGTTTAGGTTGTATGTAATTCTTATTAGAGCCTGTATCAATTAAAAATTTAAGAATCTCTCAGTTCCTAATGCGAAATTCATAATACGGGAGCGAAGAGCGATTTAATCTAAAAAATAGATGTCCTCTAATTCTTCTGGTTCGTCGTATGTAGGATTTTCGTAGGACTCTACGTATTCGGCTAATGACTGTCCATTTGGGCTGTCTTCATTAGTGCCGTCTTGTAGTTCGGGTTCTTGTTCTAAAGAAAACGTGTCTTCAACATTTGGTTCTGTATAATAGACTCTTTGAAACTTATTTGGAGATTGGTTGGTTGTAGCTTGATTCATAAAGGGTCTTTTTTGCGGAAATTGGTGATTCCGTGGATGATTAACGTAATTAATTTGTCTAGAACGAATCCTGCGATCTACGTCCATAGGTTCTGGTTTAGGTAGAGGCTTATGTGGTAAGCCGAACTGAGTTCTATTGAATGGTTGAAATTGATTTTGGGGAAATGTGTTTTGTGTAGGTATGGGCATATTAAATGGTTGTCTTTGAGGGGATGGATTTTGTGGTTTGTATGTGTTTTGTGGATTAGAAAATAATTGAGGATGAAATTGGGTTTGGGCATTAAAATTATTTCTTCGAGGAGGAACAGGTGGAGCGATCTGCTGTCTTCGTTGAATGTTATGACTATTATTATTTGCATACTGGTTCTAAAGTCAACGTTTTGCAATTTAAGACATAGATGTAAGGCTTGTGGTAAATCGACTGGCTCTCGAATGCTAAGCAATCGAGGAAGGTCTCCTTTTAATCCACTGACTAAAGTATCGAGTGCTTTATCTCGATAGGATTGTGTCATGTTGCTGAGAGACTCTTGTCCCATATCCATACATGACAGTTTGTTCAAAATAAGCGATAAATGTTGATATACTGCCTGATAAAATTCTGGTACTGTATGATTACCTTGTACTAAGGTTGTCATCTGATATTCTAGTGTTCCTAGATCCCTTTTATCCGCATAATGCAGAGTCAGGCACTTGGAAATTTTGTACCAGTTCAACGGCGTATTATAGGACTCGAGTACAATATCGGCCTGTAGCCTAATTCTATAACGAATAAGATAACGTGAAAACGCGAAAACGAGTACTTTACACGTTTTCATACCAAAATGGTATTCTATAACTTTACACCAAGATAAATTAAAAAATCGGTAAGATATTAAACGTCAATAAACTACACATACAATTTATCTTGTGTAGTTCGTTTTCACGGATAAAACTTTAAAATTTAAAACTAAAATTTCACGAAGAAGGCGGGCTAGTGCCGAACAAAAAATCCATGTTTGTCCTTGTTACTCTTTATATTACATTATGAAATGAAACACTAACAAAACGTCAAAGTGGTTTTAGACACGATAAAATTATTCAGCAAGAAAAAATTTACACGCTGACTACTTTGTTTTATAGAATACCATTTAACCTAAATAAGATAGAAATTGTGTAAATTTTTTTTGTGTAAACTTTTTCAATGTTTCGTTTTTTCACATTATCTTGTTTTTACAGAATTAGACCACAGTCCTACTATTTTATTTCTTATGACGCTCAAAATACCATAGTATTTTGGCGTGCCTTTTAAGTGTTCATAAATTTTTAAAATTCTATCAACACTCTTTCTCCAAGAGCTGAACTCTCCAGGCTGCCCTGAGAATTCCCTAAGACTCTTGACGATATCTGGAATTTTATCCAACTCTGAAAGGTTTTTATCTGTCATATTTATTATTTGGTCAGTATCCTCATTGATGTCAGAATTGGGATTAAGTATGTTTGAAATTATAGCGGGACCGTCTCGGATCAGAACGTCCCTAATTATTTGTGTTACTTGTTCTGTTAAGTTTGCCATATTAAGAGGATCGTTGGGGGCTGTATTATTATCTAATAAGGATGGGCGAAGAATATTATTATTGGTGGATGAACTAGGGTTAACCATTGTGGAACAATTTAAAAATTCAAATAGAGAATGAAAAAAAAGAAATGTAAAAGAAAATTCCTTAAATTTTTTTTAAATATAATTTAGGAAAATGAAAATTTGAATGTAAACTTAAACAAATGTTTCTTTAAGATTCTAAATAATAATTTATTTAATAAGATCTTTATTTGTCAGATCTTCTGTTCAATTTAATATTTTAAATTTAATAATTTTTTACTTATATTTTTCGTTTCTTTAATATTCTTTTCTTTTAATTAATTCTTGAAAATATTTAGATTTACTTTAATTTCACTTAAAACTTGATATATTTATTTATTTTTTCTTTAATAAATTCTTGTAAATAATTATATTGATTTATTTCTTTAAAAAAATTATTTTCTTAATTCTTTATTATTATTATTATTATTTTATTATGTTAATACGGGGGAATTAACTATCGCTTACAGCAATATACAAAAAATAAAATATTACTTACAGTAATATTAAGGAATGTAGGACGATCATTCCTGTTGGTGACTCTTATTTGTAGTAGTACACACGTTAACGCGGTGAAAACTGTCCAAACGTGTGGAGACTGAGTGTGGTCTTCCGATTCCAACTGCGTAGACGGCTGCCTTTAGACTTTTGATGTCTAATATAAAGACTCCGTTTTTTCCGATTAGATGCGGTGACTCCGGGGCCTCGTTTCCTACTCTTTGATGTAATCGGTTTCGAAGTTTTTTAGGCTCTTAATTGCCACGTTGGGTCGTGCTTTGTTCTTTTTTTTGAATTAGAGAAGTATACTCTAATTTATAGCGCGGTGGATTATTTTTAATCTTATTAATATTTATTCTTATTAATAATATTTTTTACATGCACTTCAACTTTTGTATTAGATCACAATGAACAGTTTAAAGCACTTCCACTTTTGTATTAGATCACAATAAACAGTTTATTAATTTTTATTTTTTTTCAGATTTTAACATTTAACACTCGCGTACACTTTTACTTTTACCGTAAACAGTCCCTGCTCGGGCGCCAGTTATAATTTTCATAAATAGAAAACTAAAAAAAGTATTTTTTTATTGAGGTGAAACCACCTCATACTTTATTATTACAAAAAGAAATCACAATACATGTTTGATTTTATGATTATTTATAATCTAAATATGTTTGTTAAGCATAATTATCGTAATGTACTTAATTATTAAAAGTTGGATTGCAATAAGATCGCGGTCAAACACTTATGTTGGAATTGTATGTGCAATATGAATATCCGCCACGCGCATCACGTACGTGTATTTTGATTTTGCTTATCGTGAGAATAGTGGTGTGATAACTTGTATGAATCGGAGCAGTCTAACTACCGTTCGTAGCTGCCGGAAATGCTAGAAATAGCTTTTAAAATTTTTTAAATTTCTGTGGAAATGCTAGACTGTGAAATGCAAAAGCTGAATTAAAATGTTAATTACAAAAGGTGATTCAAAAGGAGGTGAACGTTTTGTTTATTATTTCATTTTCGTTCTGTCAATTTTTATTATGTTTTTTCTTGACAGTTGTAATCTATAAAATTGAGCAATTTATTATGGAGCATTTTACCATTCACGACGTCTTAAAATAGTGCAACTTTATTATCGAAATGCTGGTTCAATGTCTATAATACATATCCCTTCTGCGACCACATCATTTTCCAGTGTTAATGATGAGCGCGAATAAGTAAAACTGTCGTATTTGGACCACTTTGAAGATATTCCAGATTTTCATCTCTTACAACACGCGAGTGCAAAAAATCCATCCCAGACTTTTTCAAAATATATAATTTATATACAGTTGGTTCATCCCAGGTTTTTCGTCATTAAAAACCAATGTACAGTTGGTATAAAAATCCTCATCCCAAACTTGGATCAAATGAAAAAAAATTTTCAAGACCAGAGTTTGATTCGAAATCACGTAAAAAATTGTCCGCGGTATACTTATGAATAAGCCGAATGACATGACGAATTTATCATTGCAGTCGTAGTTTCAAGTTGTTCTGATCTATGTAATGCGTATTATTGAACCATAAAATAGGTTACAATACACATCCTATTTACTACAACAACAAACGTATTATTTAAAAAATAATAATAATAAAAATTGCAATATTCATCATATATATACATAAATCTATCAATCAAAAACATAAAAACATTTTAAATTTATATACATATACAGGTACTATATGCACAAAACATAAAATAAATTTTAATTGAGATGATTTTTTTTTTTATGTATGTACGTACATACAAATACTATACATACAGTATTTTATGTTCAAAATGATAATGTCAAATTCATTTATATGTAATTTATGTAAAATAAACACAAAAATATTTTATTATTTATAAATAAACGATTGATAAATTTATTTATCATGTTTGGATAAAATTTTAATGAATCAAAACTATATTTATGCCAGTATGTTTAAAAATATGCATTTTATGTTGCATATATATGTATGTACATATAGGTACTACATATAAATGTCTGTGCACATTTATAGCAATAAATTTGTCATTATATTTTATATCATTAACAAAAGCGTAATATAGTTAATTGGGACTGCTTGTAATGTTTTAAATATATAAAACCTTTTATACCCAGCGAAATTTGCGCCTCATATCGAGTGGACGTTTAAGACGATATAGTAGAGCGAGCAAGGAATAATACCCCTAAATTATCGGTAATAAATGTTAGCTCCAATGATGGTAGAGCAGCATATTCAGGGATGGGCATTTACGCGTCATCTAAATTTTTACCTCTTGTGCGCAGAGCACATACATCAATGTAATATTCGAATTTAGGTTGCACCAGGGCTAATGCAACCGCTTTACCTAGGCATTGATTTCTGGGACCTATTTGTAATAGCTCCATTGTTAGGGAATTCTATCGATATACTGATGCCTAAGCCAGCTTCAAGTAATCGTTGCCAACTTTCTTCACAAGAAGAGACTCGACTTGCCCAAATCATAGATACCTTTCCATGCTCTCGTAAAAAAGGTTTAGGACGTACCAGTTTGGTAATGCAAAACCAGTAAAGCAGCGATACTACCCCGTGTCTCCAGTTGTTCAAGTTGATATTTACAAAGAGTTGAATAGGATGTTGGCTCTGGGAGTGATAGAGGAGAGTCAAACCGCCTGGTCATCACCATCACTTGCTGTTTTTCGCAGGAGCAGTGGTGGGATGAGGTTATGTCTTGACGCCCGGAAGGTCAACGAAGTAACAATCAAGGACGCATATCCGTTGCCACTGATTGAGGGATTGCTAAGCCGCCTTGACCAAACTAAGTATATATCGTCGATCGACTTAAAATATGCCTTTTGGCAAATCCCTCTTGACGTGGCTTCTCGTGATAAAACTGCGTTCACCGTTCCGGGACGCCCCCTCTATCACTTCACAGTTATGCCATTCGGTCTGTGCAATGATACCCAGTCATTGTGCAAACTGATGCATAGGGTGATTCCGTTCCATTTACATGACCGAGTTTTTGTTTATTTAGACGACTTGCTTGTTGTTTCTGCGGAACAAAAAGAACATTAATGTTTATTGGCTGAGATCGCAAGATTATTGAAATACGCTAATCTTACGATTAACGTAGAAAAGAGCAAGTTCGTCTTAACCGAAACGAAGTACTTAGGTGATGTGATTGGTAACGGAATCATACGCATGGATCCCGATAAAACGAAAGCCATAGCAGACTATCCAACTCCGCAAACTGTAAAACAACTAAGAAGATTTTTAGGAATGGCTGGGTGGTATCAGTGCTTCATATTTTGTTATGCTTCCATTACAACTCCTCTAACTGACCTATTAAAGAAGACCCAACAACTAATATGGAATGATTTAGCAGAGAAAGCATTTACTAAGGTTAAAAACGCGTTAATTACAACACCTGTTTTGCGTAATCCAAATTTCACAAAACCCTTTTTTATTCAGTGCGACGCGAGTTCAAATGGAATAGGGAGCGTTTTATTCCAAAAATCGGAAGATGATAGTGAACATCCCATAGCTTATTATAGGCATAAGCGTGACAGAATTGGAGTGCTTAGCTAGCGGCAGTTTTAAGTGTAATGAAATTTAGACCATATGTGGATGGTTACACTTTCACCATCATCACAGACCATGCTAGCTTGAAATGGCTAATGGAGCAGAGAGACTTATCTGGAAGGTTAGATCGGTGGATCCTACAATTACAAGGATATGATTTTAAAATTGAATACAGGAAAGGATCTCAAAACGTGGTACCTGATGCCCTTTCCAGAATAAGTCTCGAAGCCTTAGATGAACTGGATGGGGGTGATGATGATGCAAGTGTGCCACCGCCACATGTGGATCTGGACTCCGCTGCTTTCCTTGACCATACTTACGTTGACACAATCCATGCTCTAAAACAGAATACCTCGGCTAAAACGAACTTTAAAGTACTCAATGGGAAATTGTATATACTTCCAAATTGCAATAATTCATTTAGTGATATTTCTTCATGGAAATTGGTTATTCCAGATTCTATAGTACCATCTCTACTAAAACAAGCACACAATTCTCCGACCGGACCTCATTCGGGTCAGACCAAGACACTAGAAGTCCTACAACGTCTATACTACTGGGCTACTATGGCTCGTGATGTGAGAGATTATATACGTAAGTGTGAAACATGTAAATCCACGAAAGCCGTCAATTATTATCCACACAGCCTATGGGTAAATTTACTATAAATTTACGGAGGTATATCGCCCATTCCAAAAATTATTCATGGATATTTTGGGACCTTATCCGCGGAGTCGGTTAGGTAACACACACTTACATTTTATTGGACCAATATACTAAATTTGTTATACTGGAGCCACTTAGATCGGCTACGGCTCAGAATGTAGTCATCGGACAGGGTGAATAGAACGATTCTCGCTGTAGTATACGCTCATATATAAAAGATAACCATAAAAACAGGGACGCGTATATCGATGAGATTGGATCGGCACTAAGAAATGCGGTTCACAATTCTACCGGTTTTTCTCCAAACTTTTTCACGTTTGGCAACCCATGGCTCCTCTTTCAAACTTATGCGTAATCTTAATCTTCTAAGCGATAGACAAGCGTCCGTAAGAGACATCAATAATCGACTTTCAACCGCTCAAGAATTAGTTTTATCACATCTGCATAACGCGTACAAAAGCATTTTGTTATTTAAAGAGTTATATACATTATCTAGTAGGCAATTAATGGCACCCTCTGTATTTTTTTGTTTACGAAACCCAAACTGAGAATTTGACAAAAAACCTATATATTCAAGATAACCTAAAAGCCGATTATTGACACATTTTTCATTTATTTTAGAGAAAACATAACTAATAATAAACTAATAGGTCTATAGTTATTACACTGCATTGAGTCACCTTTCTTAAATAGTGGTATCAGTTTAGCGCATTTTAAAGAAGCCGGAAATACTCCAGACGAAAAACTTCTATTTATGACATAAATGAGTGGATCTTTAATTATGAAGAAAATATTTTTTATGCATGTCATGTCAATTTCATCCATACCAGTGGATTTCTTATTTTTCATACCAAAAATAATTAGTTTTAGCTCATTTTCGTTTACTGGGTGCATAAACATACTACTGTCACTTGAGAACTCATCATTGCTATTTCGGTCCCAAATAGTACTCAAATTATCGGGTATTCCATTTTCTCTTCTCAGAATTTTATCAATATTTGAAATGTGAGAACAAAAAGTATCAGCAATACCTTGAGGTTCATTTAAAACAAGATTCCCATCGAAAATGGTACGGATTTCGCCATTAAGTTGCTTACAATTTAGGATTTCATTCACCAATTTCCATTGAGACTTCTGATTACCACGCCTGTCATCAAATTTTTCACGATAATAAGCTGTTTTAGCTTCATCACATTCTTTCCTAAGGTTACTTAGTCGCATCAATTTAGTTAGAATTACTGTGCTTTTGGAAAAGTCTGGAAATTCGTCTCTTGTACAAAATTTTGGATCGAAGTTTATAGTTAATCCAAGGTTTGAGATAATCTTTTTTATAAACAGGCGTCTTTTTGGTACAATTTGATATGCAATTACGTAAAATATCGAGGAAGTTGTCAAAAGCAATCGAAGCATTACTCTCAAGTACAACATTGGACCAATTCTGCTAACGTAAGTTTATTATAATCTATATAACCACTCAATATAATAGGTTCAGGTTTTTTCAGTATAATATTTAAAGTAAGTTCAGTTCATATGATGATCGGTTATACACAAATTCATTGTTGACCCAAATCCAACAATATTGTCTTTAGTAATTAGGATTACTTCTTAAAAAAATATGATCAATGCAACTACTGCTATTATTCTGAATTCGATTTCATCAACATTGATGAAAAACCTAAACTGGAAAGCATTAGTAAGTATTCATTTACTTTTGAATTATTCTCTAATATGTTGATATTCATGTCACCCAATATTGCAGCGTTATAAGCAGTTGAATTTAGTAACACGCTACGCAAATCATTTATAAAATCAGAAATTTCACAGACGTTAAATCTATAGACACCAAAAAATTCAAAAAGAATACCGCTAAATGAACAACTAATTAACAAGACGTCAGCACTCGGACTGCTCAGAATATTGGCCTTGAACTCAATGTTAGATTTGATATATCCGACAATCCCACCTGATCTATAAGAATTATTGCAACAATCAATAATTACATATCCATCAATATTATAATGTGACAGCTCACTGGTACCAATCCAAAAAAAAAAAATATATTAAACCCGGCTTCCACATGAACGAGACCAAGTGACATACAAAATTGTCAAAATTTTTGCGAGCACTTCGGATATTTTGATGTAGAATATAGAATTTATCTTTATTATTATTATTATTGAAGGATTCTGATTCTGATACCTAATTTTGCCTTCAAAACCTTGTTATTGTTATTAAATCCAAATTGGTCAGCTGTTAATTTTTTTGTCTTTTTAGCTTTCTCCATGATATTCCGTTTTATGTGATGATTGACCAAATTTATTATTACTAACGAGTCAGTAACCGTTTCGTTGCTTTTGTTAGTGTTCTTTAGTAAAACCTTATGACAGGAGTCAACATCCATCATTGATAAATTTAGATCAAACGCTGTGTTTAATGAATTATTGAAGACATTGATTAAATCATTATTATTGGTAATAACGTCATTATTGAACGGTAACCCTTTGATTTCGATCGAGTTTTTTAATTTATTTTGCTCAAGGTCAGAAACTTTTTTTTGCAAAAACAATACT
Source organism: Tipula unca (assembly GCA_951394425.1). Classification (NCBI taxonomy): domain Eukaryota; kingdom Metazoa; phylum Arthropoda; class Insecta; order Diptera; family Tipulidae; genus Tipula; species Tipula unca. The sequence continues at coordinate 34,402,021 of OX596380.1, read as the reverse complement.
TCCGATTTCAACACAACATTTTCTTCTTTTAAATTATCCACAACAAGCACTAATTTTTCAACCGAACAAATTCTAGTTATTATTTCTTTATGTTTAACATTACTATCTTTTGCAAATGATTTTAACTCTTCCATGATAGATTTTAAAGAAACCACGTTCTGATTATCTCCAAAAGCAGCATCAAAATTAATATCTTCATCATTCTCGAGTATCACTGAACTATTTAGTGCCATGTTTTCGTCACTTTTCACTTCTTTGATACATATAACACAAAAATAGGGTTGCTTGGAGGTGACGATGTAATCAATATCACCATCGTTCATTTTTACACATTCACGATCGGATGTAAGAAACTCTTACATTTATTGCACTGATGTTTCCCATCTAAACAACGATCAACTTTTCTTGAACAAATTTTGCACACAGACATTTTATAAATAATAATAATAATAACAGTGTTAAAGGCCATTACTGGCCCCTTACTGAATCAACAATCTGGCTCCAACGGTTTCGATCCTGAGCTTGGTCTTCATACTGTCTAAGACAATCTGAAGAGGCCAAGTCGTTCTCTACATCGTGGAGCCATCGTCGCCTGCAACGACCTCTGCGCCTACCATATGGTGGCTCTCCTTTCAGAGATCGCTGCACAATTCGTTCCGGATCAGCACGCAGAACGTGACCGAGCCAGCGTACTCGCTGAGATCTAACTTCATGTACAATATCGGGGATCTTCATCAGATCTCTGATCTCGAAATTGTACAGAGCTCGGTATGTACCATCTATTTCGCGTTTAGGGCTGTAAATCACACGCATGATTCTTCTCTCAAATGTAAGGAGCCATCTCTCGTACTCATCCGTCAGCGCCCAACTTTCACATCCAAACATAACAACGGGCCTGATCAACGCTTTGTAAAGCTTCAGCTTCACGGCACTTGATAAGTGTTTAGATTTTAGCAGTGGCCTTAGAGGATATAAAGAACGACTGCCAGCTGCCAGCCGCACTTTAATATCCTCACCCACACTGTTATCGTGAGTGATAAGAGAGCCCAAATATTTGAGACATTTTATGTACTGTAATATTATTTTTCTATGCTTTAACTGTTATAATAATTTATAAAAAAAAAAAAAAAAAATTTTTTTTTTTTTTTTTTTTTTTTTTTTAAATTTTGAAACAATAGAAAATTGTGTGTTACCCCACAACGTACAACGATATACATTAACTAATATCTTTTTGTGTATATATCTACATAATACTAAAACTATAAACTATTAAAATAAGATATCACACTAATTTGAAGATATCACAGTAATTTAAAAGATATCACAGTTACAAGACAACAGGTTGTTTTTGTTGAAACGATCTAAAGTGGCGCCAAGGACGTACATATATTATCGGATCCGCAACGCTGCTCTAATCTTAAAAGTTAGACTATATTCATTTCATGATTTTATGATTTAGTAATTAATGTTTCTTATGGCCATAATTTTTTTTAGAATTAAGTTTATTGGGTTTTATGTAAAGCTAAATTAAGCAAATTATTTTTGAACCTACATGTTGATATTATCATTTCGGTTATGCTGTTCTTTATTGTTAATAATCTTTTCAAATCTTGAATAAACGATAGAATCATTAAAAATTTATTATATTATGATAATTCAATTTTTTTTATTTATTAATGGAATTTTCCAAAGCCTATACAGTATGAAACCTCTGAAACGTAATTATATTTAACATAATGCAGCAATATCTAGCTCGACCTTAGTCCACAAAAAAAAACCCCAGCCACTGAATGCTAGCCGGCTGAAATATGCGGCGTGGATCAACCAAGGAAGAGTCTGCAACAATTATTAACATGTGGATTTGAACAATGTTAAAACTAACTGTTACATAGTATCAACAACTCGTCGATAATGTCAACAATGTAGACAATGTCTTTATTGTGTAACCTCTAGAATGGTGATTTATTGAACTAGTTAAAAACTACTGTGATCCAATTTTTGTAGAGTGAATTTGTTACATTTCATAAATGTTTCGGATTTAAGCGTAATATCTGAAACTATCGAAAAGCTGTTAGGCAGTTTATATAACAATATATGAATCAATGGACTTTGCTATGGCAAGTTGTACTTATCTAAAACTATCCCAGTCGTTAAGTTGTTGTGTACTAAGGCTTCGATGTCTAAGCTATAGTTCTCATTTTATGTCAGCAGATTCCTGCCTCGGAATTTCTTCTTAATGTTTAGTAGTTTGGCAGCTTTTGATGATATTAAAGTTGCTTGTGACCCAGAATCAATTAGTACCCTTATTGTATTGAGTTTTCCAGTGCACCACGGCTGTTGGTAGCAGTACGGGACCTTGTTGTTTGACTATGACAGTTTGCGCTGTCCACTGGTTGGTTGATGCCATATTATTACCATGCAGAAGAGTGTGGTGTTAAACTTGACATACAATACATCGTATTGTGGATGTGCACGAGTTTCTTGATATACCCCTGGGATATTGAGTTAAACAACGTACGCAAGTATATATGTATCGCTGACCAGTTTGTTTCTGTCTAGGGTTGGCATTAGTTGAAATTGATTGCAGTATTGCAATTGATGCCTTCTCTTTACTAGACACTGGCTGCTTACCGTTGCTGCATGTACTCGTTTCAGTGGTTCCATACTGCCATTGGTTGCGGTGGTGTGTTTGCTATACCTTGATTTCCCCCATAGCCTCTAGTGATTGAAATTTTCTTTCTAGAAAGCTGACAAAATCACTAATCTGTTTAATTTCCTTCGGATTTTCCAATGTGGTTTCGTATAGCCTAGTTGATTCAGGGTCTATTTCCTTGCCTAGAATGAACATTACTAGTGCTTCAAATGGATAGGTTATCTGTAGCTTGCTGATATTGTGTATAGTATTTCGGTTGCAGTATCATGCAAGGTTCGAATTGTTACCGCCGATGTTGCATGTATAGTTGGTAAGGACATCAATGAGTTAAAATACTTATTTGCTAGCAACCTGGTGCTGTTGTACCTTGCTTGCAGTATTTCCCAGGCCTTATTGTTGTGAATGAGCTCGGTGAATATGTCGTTGAACAAGCTCCATTGCTGATAATCGCCATAAAATGGTGGCAATTGTATTTTGGGTAAGTGTTCCCTGGCTTCTTCAGAAAGGCTGTTTCGCTTTTTCTTTCTGCTGGTTGCGCTGTAAATTTTATTATTAATGTGTCCACTCTCCCCTTCAGAATTTCATAATAGTTGTTTTGCAGGTATTTATTTGTTTGGTCTTCTTCATCCATTTCCACAAGAATCTTTATGTGTTGTTAATCAATTACCTCAATTTTTTTAGATATTTTATCTATTTTTAATTTGAAGTATTCTATTGGACTGTTGTTGTTATTCAATGTTTGCTCGATGGAGTCCATTTTCCGGTACAAAATCCTCATCAGCACATCTTGCCTCTTGAGCAGTTTTTGGTTGGTTTTTGACAATTCCTTGCACTTCAGATCGTAATGGTGTTGACGTCTGTCCGAAATAGATGATGGTTGCGGTGTTGGTATTTGCTCCTTGTTCATCATTTTCTTGCTATAAGAAAGTCAAAATGCTTCTGTTTGTCTGTACTGGACAATGATACTCATGGCACTGTTGGTGTTAGTGGTGGACCGTTGTTCAGGCGCATCTCAGCAAGTAGATCCTTATTTATTTCGGCAATTGTATTCCTCGTTGCTCTCTGGTCATCTGGTCATCTATCTTTCTTTCGAGATACGATTTAGTCTTTCATATATCTCCATCCTTGTGGTAGTTTCTGGCTAATATTGTTATTTTTGTGCCAGTCTCACCATTCTTCTGCAGTAGTTTATCCATTTGATGAGTTGATGTGAAGACTGAATATTTGTAGCTGATGTTGTTAAATCCAGCTTATGTTGTTAAATCCGGCTTATGTGTTGTATCCGGCTCGAAGGACCATGTAAAGTTTTAGTTTTAAGTAAAGTTTATAAACCTGTATGACCTGTTTAGTGAACTAAACATATCTGATAATGCTTTAGTATAAGGATTTAATGGATTAGAATTTATTCAGCTTATGAAACTTGATAAAAATCCAGTGTAATGCATTTGTGAATTTATTGGAAATGCTTCAATATATATTATATGAACAAGAAACCATGTGGAGGCCAATAAATCATTCTAAAAAGATATGCCGAGTATATAGTAATGTTTTTTATTATTTGGTTAATAATTCTCATAAATGAGCAAATAAATATGTACCACTAGATTGCTTATGAAAATACGTTTCATTTGATATATCACATGACATAACCAAAATCCAAAATTTTGATCCATCGCCGCAGCATCTCCAGTCCAAGTGATGTTTCACAAAACTATCTAACCTCTAATCCATATCTACAAAAAGTAGACGAGTACTTGTCAAATAAAGACACATTTTAAAATTTTACTGAGGAATTTTGTTTTCACAAATAATTCGTGGAGTATTGTAAAATGGATTAGAGGATACAAAGTTTTGTAAGAAATCACCTGGACCGATGCTGGAAGGTGGATTAAAAATTGTAATTGTGGTTATGTCATGTGGTATATCAAATGAAACGGATTTTTATAATCAAACTAGTGGTATACATTTTTTGATCAATTATGAAAATTATTAAATTAAATATTAACTTGCATAGCGATTCAATTCAGATTTTACCGAGATAATAAAAGGGGGCTATTTCAAATTACGTCAGATTTTTAGAAATTTAAATTGTTTTCAATTGCTTGGTTAAACGGCTCAAATAAATTTTTCAATTGACAGATAGTATTCTCTCCTGATGATCCTTATGATGAGATACATAGTGAGCAATGAAAAATGAATCGCCTTGTAGGCACGTTTATTATTAAAGCGTTGGATGAAGTGTGGAGGTTCAAATGTTTGGGTTCTCTTATCACTCACGATAACAGTGTGGGTGAGGATATTAAAGTGCGGCTGGCAGCTGGCAGCCGTTCTTTGTATCCTCTAAGGCCACGGCTAAAATCTAAACACTTATCAAGTGCCGTGAAGTGAACGCTTTACAAAGCGTTGATCAGGCCCATTGTGATGTTTGGATGTGAAAGTTGGGCGCTGACGGATGAGTACGAGAGATGGCTCCTAACATTTGAGAGAAGAGTCATGCGTGTGATTTACGGCCCAAAATGCGAAATAGATGGTACCTACCGAGCTCTGTACAATATCGAGATCAGAGATCTGATGAAGATCCCCGATATTGTACATGAATTAAGATCTCAGCGAGTACGCTAGCTCGGGCACGTTCTGCGTGCTGATCCGGAACGAATTGTGCAACGACCGCTCCATGGTGTGGAGAACGACTTGGCCTCTTCAGATTGTCTTAGACAGTATGAAGACCATGCTTGGGATCGAAACCGTTGGAGCCAAATTGTTGATTCAGATAAGGGGCCAGTAATGGCCTTTAAAACTGTTTAAAAACAATATTGGTTTCTAAATTTTAATTTAGATAGTTCCAGATGTCTCAAATAGGTGCATCTTTATTCGATTGTGCACAAAAAGTACGAGTACGGTTATACTATCATCGAAGCACAAAAATCGTGATAAAGAAACAAAACGTCGGTATGACATTGTAGCGCTAAATAGTAAATTTTGAAAAACTAATTGTTTTCCAGAGAACAGATGCGTGTTGCATGTTGTTGTGGCTCACACCAACTGCTTCAAGAATACCAATGAATGTATTTAGTTCAACCTATACGTTAACTAATTCTACATTTTTAGTTTTTTACGTGGATATTTTGTATTCCACTTTTGCATAGTGCTTATAGCATACCGATTCCTTTCACTAAGGATTATAAACACGATGTTTGGCGTAAAAAAAACTTTTGAACTCTTCGATGGGTACAGAATTATTATGGACAGGACCTCCTGTGAGTGAAAAAGTTTTATTCACTACAGCTAATAATTCCTACATTTCTGGCTGATTTTCGATTGCCGAGTGTACTTCAACTACTGGCTGCATTTCAACTATCGATTGCACTTCGTTGTTTTTATCATCACTATCATACTCCAGCTGTAGCTGTAAATCTTGCTGTAGCTGGAAAATTACTAAGACAAGTGTCAGAGGCCACAAGTGCCTCATTCGAATGGTTAAGATGTACAGCCTATCGTTATTTTTACGCTGATGACATCCCAATCAAATGGAAATTATTTACTGCAAAATAAAAGATAATTGTAGGTTAGATCAAAGGAAAATCCAATAGATTGTGCGTGATATAAGTAGACTCTGACTAGCTGATTGAATATAAATTATGGTGCACAGGTAGGGATTGAATTGGCGAAAATAATTCGTATCTTGATGTATTGTTGAAATTGATATTCGAATAGACATCATATGGAAACAACCAGATGATTGAAATTGATATTCGAATAGACATCATATGGAAACAACCGGATTTGTCTCTTAACAGTTCAGGGATAACTAAAAGTAAAATTATAAAACGGCAAGATCTAACGAGTTTTATCCTCGACTGGGCACATACATTTTCTTCCTAAAAATAATCAATTTTGGGTTCTCTAAGCGAAGCAGTATAGAAAAAAACACAATTATCATTGTCACAAGTGATTCAGATTCGCTACTATAATCAACCCAATTGATCGTAAGCCTTCTTACATCAAAGGTAGCACAATCAATAGGCTTTACCCATTCGTGAATAGATTATGGGCCTATTAATTTTCGGATGGCTAATGACCGAGGTACTGAAAGTCATATAATCATTTTCACCTGTTTAACAATAACGAACTTCTGCAAATTTATTATTGCCAACAATTTTTTGCCGCCTATAAAATAAATGCAGACTTGAGAGTATCTATATCACCATTCAACTGATATTTTGAACATGTTATCCAATTTCACTGGCATTTTATTCGCAGAAAATCTGCTGAGCAGTCTTCCTTGACGTCGCCCAGGCGTTTGACAAAGTTTGGCACGAAGGTCTTCTGCACCAACTCCAGAACATTCTACCTTCACAATTCTGCCAAATATTAAAATCCTACATTACAGAGCGACACTTTCGTGTTAAACAGGAACAATCATACTCAGAAATAAAAAAGATCAAAGCTGGAGTGCCACAAGGAAGTGTCTTCGGACCCATTCTATATATTTATTATTCACAATACAATTATCTCAGAATACCACAATTGGCAAATTTGCAGACGACACTGCTACTTTGGTAGTAGATGATACCATAGAAGGAGCTCCGAATAAGCTTCTAAGTGCGATGAACAAAATTTATCGATGGACGAAGCAATGGCGTGTCAGGATAAATGAAACAAAATCCATACGTGTTGACTACACCAACAGAAAAATAAATCATTTGCCAGCGGTATTAAATAATGTCCCATTACCACATGCTAACTCAGCAAAATATCTAGGAATGAATCTAGATACCAAACTTAGATCGAATGTCCATGTCAAGAAAAAAAGTGAAGAACTCAGACTCAAATATAGAAAGATGTATTGGCTGATGGGAAGGAACTCCAATCTATCAATAAACAATAAATTGATGCTATATAAGCAGATATTAAAGCCCATTTGGTTGTATGGAGTTCAGCTGTGGGGTTGTACTAAACCAAGCAACATGGATATCGTTCAAAGATTCCAAAACAGAGTGCTAAGGGATATTGTAAATGCCCCCTGGTACATACGTAATAGCGACCTCCACAGGGACCTTAGAGTGGAAACTGTCACCAGAGAAGCAAACAATGCTGCACGGAAGCATGAAGTGAGGCTCCAGAATCATCCGAACGTTGAGGCCAACCAACTACTCGACCACAGGGAAGCAGTGAGAAGACTGAAAAGAGTAAAACCTTTTGATTTAGCACTATAGTCAGCGTAAGGCAGTAACACCAGTAAATAGAACATAAGGGAAACCAATGGGGATACCTTAATTAAACACAATTTAGCAATTAAGGTCAAATGTTGTTAGTCTATAGACTAGGTACATTGTAAAATTTTATGTGAATAAATAAGATTGCCAAAAAAAAAAAAAAAAAAATTTTCCGTTCGCGCAGGATCACCAGATTTTGGCGGTCTTTGGGAAGCGATACCTATTTACTGTGCCAGGTGCAACCGTTTAAATTTTAAATTCTAGACTATTTGACACAATAGGTCATGTTTTTTACAGACAATTTTATATTTGCGTCAACTGACGTTGAAATATTTCAATCAAAACAAAACATATTTTGACCAACTGGCAACAGAAGGCATATCGACTAGACAAAATATAAAGGAAATTAATTTTAAACGGGATGAAAATATGTCTAATTCGGTCACAGTGGCAGATGGAAAATATCTACCAATCGCACAGGCACCACAATAATAAACGTTAGATAGACTGCAGTGATGCAAAGTGTGTACATGAGTGGCCCAGAATTTTGTGACATCCAAATCTAAATACAGTAGAATCTCGCTTAAGCAGCATAACAAATATTTGTTTCGTGAAGCATAAATTTTTGTTGCTCGTTAAGCGAGGTTCTACTGTATTGCACGAGGAATTGCATTGCTGGCTGGCATCATCAACAAATAGATATTCGTGGACATATTCCGAAGGGTCAATGAAAGCAGTAATTCCAGGTAAAGAAGAAGCAAAAAATGATAAAAAAATGGAAAAAGTTGTCTCGTTGGAAAATCATACAAAGAAAATTGTAAAACAGATGAAACGGAAATTCAAAGAGGATCACAGAACAGCGTTGATGAATCAGATCAACTAAATCCATTCCACCAGTCAAACTGATTGGTGGACAATCCACCAATTGACAGCAGAAAAGATAAGCAAAGATCAGGATAATTAATCATCCTACCGCACATTAATTATTGAGGAATGTTAGCAATCCTGGAAATATTCTTCTAGCCATCATGTGTTTTTGAAAGATAAATTAAAAATTCGTAAACCGCACAAATTTTTATAGAATTTCACCCAAAAAATACCCATGGCTTTAATTAGAACCAAACCATAAATTCCCACGGCCTTATTAACGAGAAACAAAATTTTTAATTGATTGATCCACTCTTCCCCACGCTACAGTAATCAATTCTTCGATTTTAATTAATTTCTTTTGTTCCTAAATATACCTATATAACACAATATTATGGTCCATTGAAATTGGGAGGCGCGAGAAAAAAAACCATCAAGTCTATCCCGAGTGTGTTGTGTGTGTGTGTGTGTGTGTGTGTGTGTGTGTGTATGTTTTGTCGATAAATTTATCACGCATTAATATGCAAATTTTATGTATTTCACAATACACAATATTTGGCACCCACAATCAAAATATTGAAACATCGGTTAATTAATAATGCGGTGGAGCTATGGAATTTACAGAACGCAACAAATATTTGTTTCGCGATTTAATTGATTTTGGCTGTGTTCGCGCTAGATACTATATACGCGCTCACCATCATACATTAATTGAATTAGCATTTTTGTGTATAGCTTTTTAGAACAGATTAAATTTTATATATTACGTACCAACCTACATACATATATGTATATACGAACGAAATATATGACCAGTAGCAGAATCCAATTAAATTTGATTACAGGAAATAAAAAAAATGTTTAGGTTTTTAGAATATAAATTTTGCACTTTTTATTAGATCTAGGTTGTAAAATGATGACCATTCAACAGAACCTCGCATCATAAACACGAGCACATACATACTAATTAACGCATACATTAACAAATATACATTTAATTTTTATTTGAAAAGTTATATATAGAAATCGCAAGCGGCTTATATTAGAAACATTTATACCTACGTGTATACGTATAACTATGACTTTATTTCCACCCTGTAAATATGAAAATAAATAATCATAAATGGAGTTAATATTTTTGGCTTATTACAACATTATATAAATTATAAAATTTAACACCGGATGCTAAAGACGTAAACAAAATTTTTTTTTTTAATCAACTTGACGCGACCGATGGTTTGCAAAAAAAAAAAACAACCAAAATTCAATCATTTGATTCTGTAAAAAAAAATCTTTATTTTATATAATGCAGTCATAAAATTACGTTGAGACGATCTGCAAATAATTTTGATGATGGGGTTTGAAATCAATTTTTTAAGTTCATCAAATTTTAAATTTTGTATATTGCCAGATTGGGATTAGATTATTACGGGGTTTATTTGGTCCACTGCGATCTGAACCTTTAGACGAGAGTAACATATGATCTTAAGTAATAGTGGATTCAACTTACGGAAATGGGAGTGGATTCAACTCACAAGAATTTTTGAAATCAAAACCTTGGGAATCATGTAGACCGCCGAATCAGACACTTCCTCATTCAAAGCTCAACAAAGTGAGAATAATTTTAGTTGGACCAAGCGACAAATACTCTCAACCGTTTCGAAAGTGAATATGATCCGTTGGCTTGGCAGTATCCAGTTGCATCTTGCATGCATTTTGTGACGCCTCTGAAGTAGCATATATGGCGAGGTTATTTATATCCGAGCTGTTACTGATAATGGAGATACCACCACCAATATTGTATATGCCAAAAGTAAAGTTGCTCCGATCAAACAAGTATCACTCCCGAGACTGGAGCTGTGTGATGCGATGCTCTTATGCAATGCCGTAAAATGTTGTATAGAATCTTTATGATATAATAAAATAGGAGTCTACGCATGGACCGAATTCATGATAGTGCTACACTGGATGTCCAATGTTCCATGAAGGTGGCAAAGCTTTATATAGGCAACCGAACCGCAGCTATTGTTGAGACTATCCCGCGAACCAGATAGCTCCATGTTCAATCTAAAGACGATCCAGCTGATGTAAAATCCAGAGGAATAAAACCACGAGCACTATTAAATGCGCAACTCTGGTGGCAAGTTCCTGCTTGGCTAGGCGAGAATGAACAGGACTGGCCAAAACCCAAAGTACGGTCAAAATATACCAATGTGTTAACAGAAACAAATAACGACGATAACATAGTTCTATACACCTGTTAACAAAGCTTATATATTGAGAATTGATCGACCAAAATGACAAAAATATCAAAACATACACCCTAGCCGAGATGAATGAAGCAGAAGTAATAAATTTTTGCAACGTTCAGAAAATGATATTCGACAATTGAAGAGGCTCAAGGAGAACAAGTCATTACCGATGATGCATAAAGACAGCATAATATATTCCGCTAAACATCCGGTTATCTTACCGAAGAACCACCGAGTATGCGAACTCTTAATTCGTGATATTCATATTAACCACATGCATGCTGGCAACTCGTTGACTCTGAGTATCTTACGCAGTTAACTTTGGATTATAGACGCCAGATATATGATCAAACACTGCCTAAAATCGTGCGTAATATGAACAGGACGATTTACCAGCAGCTAGATGTATATACCCAAAGTCGACCGTTTTCAAAAATTACCCTAGATTATTCTGGACCACTTATACACATCAAAACAAATTAAAAAAACTGCTCCTACTAGACAAGGCGTTTTTTCGTAATCATTATTAATCATTTCTGTATGTGTCATGCGTATCTATCAGCAGTTTTTGTATGGTTTTGTAGTAGTACATTTAGACGTAGTTAGTGGTAGAACAAATTTGGTGCGACAATGGAACCAATTTCATTGGAGCTAATAGAGAACTGCAAAACGCTGCAGCAACAAATTATAAAACAATAAAATAATATTTGAATTTTTATTGCAGAAAAGTATTGTATTTTCAACCCACCACATGCTCCAAGTTTTGGTGGACTATGGTAGGCGTCTATTAAATCATTTAAATACCATTTAAAGAGAGTCGTTAATACAAATCTTACATTTGAGGAAATTACAACATTGGTCGTCCAAATTAAAGCATTATTAAACTCAAGACCATTATCTAGATTGACTGATGAATCAACTGATTTGGAGGCATTAACACCTGCTCATTTTTTGGTTGGGGAACCTTTTGCAGCAATTCCGGAAACAAGTTTATCTGATCAGGTACCACCATCAAATAAATTATACACAACAGCGACTCCAAGGATTTTGAAATCGATGGCATTGCAATTACACACAAATGGAAGGCGGCAACCGATTAATTCACAATCGATAACGTCGTCCTTATCAAAGAAGATAACTTGTATCCCAATGTATGATTGGTAGAGGAATGAGAGTTCATCGCCTGGAAGTGATGGGAACATCAGGGTGGTAATATTAAAAACGGCAAAAAACGAAGTTGAACGTTCTGTCAATAAACTAGTTAAGTTAAGTTAAGAAATAAAAATTTTTAAGGCGCGGAAGTATGTTTGCGACATAACAACACTAAAATACACCACATCGAGTCACTTTTATAATTATCTGATTTTTATTTAAAACTACAATAATTATTAATTGACAGTTTATTTATTAAGAAACGGGTTAGCTCAGCGCAAACTGTCTCATACGTCATTAATCTATAAATAAACTAAATAATAAATAAATAAGCAACTAGAATGGCAATCACTTGTCAACACAATGTCATATCAAGTATGTCAATGATTTTTATACTAGGCTATTAGGAACAATCCGGTTATGTTAAATTTTACAACTTATGCTACATATAATTCAAATTAATGCGTTTAAGCAAAAAGCCAGATGAAATAAAATTTTCGTCGACAATGCCACGCATGCACATAGTAAAACACACAAAAATTTGTGATGCACTGATGCAAGACAGTTTTTCGTGTGTTTTACTAAGTGAGTACTTGAAAAAGTCAAGTAAAAGTAAGCATCAAGAATTTTTTTTTTTTCATATAATTCTGATTTAAATTTTGTATGTTATTTGGGCTACTTTTCTCCTTCGACTACGGTTAAAGTAGATCAATTTTTAATATTTTATATATGAACTTTCAAACTGATTGATGAAATTGATAATTTTAACAGAAAAGTTCATTGAATTCACGACACGTGTAATCTATGGTACACAATGCAATCAGTAATACTTTGGGGAACTATTAAATTAGATGTTGATGCTTAGTACTTATTAGAATTACGGCTTCAACTGTAAAAACTTATTAAAAACTCTATTAGCAATTTGCAGTTGAATTTTAAATGAAAATATTTTAAAAAGATCACCTTTTTATTATCGACTCCGGTACCTTGTTGAGTGATGTAGATATGCAAGTAGGGATTGCAAAATTACCGAATTTCGACTTTACCGGTAAACGGTAAATATATGAATAAAACCCGGTTTACCGGTAAATTACCGATAAA